>NQII01000106.1:0-109817 GCA_002778355.1 Clitarchus hookeri
TTTCTAACAAAATATTTTAGTGTTACAAAAATATGCATTATTCTTTAATATTCAGTATAACTATACTGTTCTGACAATTTAGTAGTGAGTGTACTATTTTTTAACGAGTTTTGCACGTTGTGGAGTTGGCAGCAGTTCTGCATTGGCTGCTACTCTCTTTCTACCTTCAGACCGCGGGTGACATACATCTAATGTAATCCCATTAACTGAGGTCTGCACGGTTTTAGAAACCAATACTAAACTCTACTTGCTGCCTCTGTGAGGATACGTTTGTCAGGATTTTAAGAAGTAACTTCTCTCCCATAAAAAGTATCCCACGGCCTTCAATACCTCACAACATTTTTGTTACTAAAACGTTTAGCGCCCGCGCATTTTCATAAAAAATGTTGATTTAAACCGATAAAACGCACAGATTTCAATGGCTTGCTGCTTGGAATACAAACTCGGAAACCCATGGCTCGAAAGATGTAGGTTACCAAAAAATGTATTATGCCTATTTTATACTTACACAAAACCACGTTCATATTGTAGACATTATTCAGAAATGCTCTTTTCTCTCATAAAACTTNTGCATGAAATGTAATGTTTTAATTAATTTAAATGTATGCTTTGCAAAATATTTCTTTTTCTTCAAAAAATTATTGACCTCTACAAATAAATATGCAAAATTTCCTTATTTTGTACAGTTTTTAAAGATCTAAAAAACATTCCATAGCGTTATTTTAAATATTCCTTAAAGTAACTCATTGCAATTATTTTATTTACTGTCCATCATCTCAAATCGGCGAGTTAGTTTTTACTATTTGTACATCCCGAAAAATGGTGGTTTTGATATGACATTGTGTAAAAAATATTCAGTCTAAATATTTATATGAAAATAATTAATACTTGTAAGTAATGTCTACAAATTGAACAGCATTTCACACAAATATAAAATAATGAACATTTTCGTGACTAGCACTCTAAACATACTTGAGGGTGGCGCATGGCTGGAGGTACTTTGATTGTCGCAGTCCTAGAAGAGCGAGAGCATTAAGGGCGTACCTAGGTACGAAATTTAAATGCCTGGTCACCTTTACGCGCAATGCACTGAGCTGGCTTGCAGTCTTTCTCTCGTTGACTAGCCTCATAGGACTTTCAGAGGCGAAACCATAATTTTCCGTTGTAGTAATAAAGACAGAAATACTGTATGCTACATTTCCCAGTGGTATATTAAATAACATGTACCGGAATTTTCATATCTAAAAACGTTTGCGAAATACTCATTATAGCCCTTCTTCACTTAAAAACAAATACATATAAGAGACGAAAGAAACATATGAAAAACCACCATTCGGATGTGGAAATTTTCTTAAAAGATCTACGTAAGCAGACTCCGCGCAAAAGTACTGAGAACAATTGCTACACGACAACCATACGATTAAACTTGAACCCGCTCTATGGGTCTGTGGCATGCGGCTCTCGTAATGCGAGTTAAGGAAAGGGAAGTAGAGCTGTCTTCAGGGTCTTCGAACTGAGAACGTCAGCCAGACTCACTCCCGAGACTCGAAGAGTTTTGTACTGCCAAATGAGCTTACACATCAGGTGAAAGTGTCCTCCTGCGTTTTGGGGGAGAAATTGTCAAAACAAAAACGTTCACACGTTCGCACGACATTTCTCTGGAAAAAAGAGGTGGTAGAATGAGGAATATGTTTATTTTCAAAAATATCTCTTTCATTCGTCTGTACATTAAAACAGAGATAGTTTTTCTTAATTTATTCTCCACTGTGCATACATTATGTTGCTGATAACTGTCACAATTTATTTTTTTATGTAAGGTGCATGCACACAATGTCAACCATTTGAAAGAAATTTTCTTCCCCCTCCCGGGTGAGGCACGTTAATCATTTTCGTTGTAAACAGTTCCGAAGGATTATGACGTGAATGGTGGTTTGAAACGGGATAGTTAATTGATATAAAGAGTTGACAAATAATTCTTCTCAATGGATTCCTAACAGCTTATTTGTCAAAACAAATAATTTATTACCCTACTTCTAAACAGACAGTGCTGACTTTTTCGTACACGATTAAAAATATGTTTTGTGCTTAACGTTTGACCTAATGTACTTAGTAATCAATTATTAATGAATTCAAATTCAGCACTGCCAACAAGTTTCACAGGTTGGCACGACGATATGCATCACTGTCACATGATGGCATTTAAAATAACAAATATATTTAAAATTTATGGCAAACAATAACAAAATAACTGGTTTATCTTAAACGTTTCTGAATAAAAATAACAAAAGGCTATATAAAACGGCCATTGCTTACGAAATAAAAGCTAAGTATCGTATATTTTCTTACAGACAAAAGAGTGATGGTGTTTTCTGAAGTTTACATAGAAGGGGACAGGAGCCATTACTTCGCAAGTTTCAGGTGAAACTTTATGAATGTTGTGAACTTACAAAACTTTAACAGTGTTTTTCGCTAGCAAAAAACAAAATTATTACCGACGGATGCGCGTAAAACTATCGTAATGTAGACCACAAGTCTGTTTTGTGTGTGTAGAAGTTTCGTCGTAAATGTATGTTATTGCCTTGGCTCTGTAATGAGTACGGTTATAGCGCAAAAGGGAGGATATCATAGTATGAAACATGCATTAGAGTACATCAACTGGGCAACGAATACACATTTTAAAAACGGTTGTTTACCTAAAATAACGTGACTTTCAATTTAGTCTAGTCTAATAATTTATGTTACTCTGCCACATTTAGAGGGCGATTTTAATTGTATTTTTTTAAGAAGATTGGATAATGTATGTCTCTTTATGAATATTTACAGATATCTTAAACTGGAACTTCTTCCTCTTAATTTACAAATGTATAGTTTTAATTGATTATCGAAGGACAAATTTCAGTTACAGTTACTTACTGCCAAGACACATTTAAACTTCAAAGTCTTTAAAATCTCACTAAATATATAAATTTAAAATCAATCTCTTTAACACACATTGGAGATCTTACATTACTATATTTTGTTTGAAATTCTCTTTTTAAAAACATTTTGGCGCTACCACAAAAAAGGGCAAAGATTAAAATTACAATGACTTTTGCAACAATTTGTAGGAATAATTTACCTAATTTATCAGTGATGTCATTTAACAGCACTCATAATTAAAATTTCAAAACAACATTACTGATGATTTTGTTGTTCAGTTCATAGAAATATTTATATTCAGATAGTTAAAAGTACCAAATATGTCGCAGAATAACAGAGATGTGGGTATTAAGTAAAGGGACTGGTGATAAAAATGTGGTTAAGTGCCGAAATACTAAAACGTACCTTTATTATCTCTATCACATTCCCGTCCTCTGCAGTGCGTGCTTCATCTTCCACTGTTCGAAGAAGGGCCGCGGATCAACAACTGACACCCTCTTCAATAGGCGTACCGTCTCTCTTTTAACAACAACTGACCGAAAAAGTTTTCATTTCAGTACACCACTCACTTTGTAGAGTAGGCAGACGTCACATAATGCCAGATGTGGTGCATTTAGGGGATGCTCGCGCACGGGTTGTTTTAGTCCGCTAAAAACGTTTTTACAAAGAGGGTGTTATGAACGGGCACGTTGTCCTGCTGCGAAATTCAAACACTTCTGCTTAAAATAATTATGCCTGAGGGAAATTTGTAGTTTGTAAAAACTGAGAAAATAGGAAAATACCATAAGGCTAAGATTTCCTGCTTGCCTGTCAGGTAGTTGGCTGAATTGGGACTTGATGGCCGCTGAGTACCAGCGTATCGGCGAGCATGACCACTCGCTGCTGCCACATCTATGAAGCGTCCGTACCTCCATAATACACGTGTTGTGTAATCTGAATTGCAGAAATATAAATTACAATTGTATACATAAAAACACGTTTGAATATAGCAGCACGAGAAATACCATGTGAGTGATCTATTTTGGGTTTATATCCATCAAGAAACTGTTAAAGCAGACAAACTGCTAAATGTTTACGTTTGTAGTAAATAGGTTCTGACAATTGAACTTAATGATTTTCAACATCTATTATACGTAAATGTAATAATTTTCATTCACTTACTTAGAGTTTCGTGCAGCATAGAAAAAACTATTCATTGTTTTTGCTTCAGCTTGTAATGGCATCACAAGCTTCTCTTCACTGTCCGTGCAGTTGCAATGTACATAATTGCTTTTCATTACAAACAAGGTTGCCGTCATTAGAGTTATTACAAAAAAAATCGACACTTTTCAATTATTTTGTCTTGGGACTTTTTGAAACTGTATAACCTTTTTATCACACAAAAATGCCGTAATTTATTACTCTGTACGTTTACTTACATCACACGGTCTAGCTGTTAAACTGTAAATTTTGTTAAAAAAATTTATTTTAGCAAAATTTTATTGTTTGATGATTTAGAAAAAAAATTGCTGACGTAAGATGATATATATACTTTGTGTGTGAACCACTTCCATTTTGCAACTACTAGCGCTAGCACAAGATTGACTTAGCGCCATAAATTCTAAGTAATCTTTACACGCAAGCAACTGAAAAACAACTAGGAACGTTCAAATCCCGTCGTGGTGCTGGGGCTACAGAACAGAGCATACATCAATACTGGGTGGAATGAGCAGCTGTGCCATCGACTAAGATGAGCCCGACTGCGTTATTGCCTGCTTTCAAAGCAAGGTGAGCACATTTAGCTATACATATGCATATGGTTTCCTGTCGGGGGAAGAAGCAATAATATCCCATATTCTGAAAAATAGCCGTAAGTTTATGCCAGCTGTTATGCACGCTCCTTAACAATGTAAGGCGGGAACGGATACCTATTTGTTCAGTACGTGAGCCTCTTGCTAATAGTGGCTGATTTTTAACGTTATATTTCACGATTTCATGAGAACATCTGAGAAGCATTTGGCTTGACTTGCTGTGGCCACTGTAAGACTGCGAACTAGGCAACAGCGCACAGCCGCGATACGCTACTGACAGCTAGTGGGAGGAACATCGCTGACCGACTGACCTTGAGCGGCCAAGAAGTTCTGTACAGGATGTAAGCGGTCGTACATCAGCGCACGCCAACACTCGCACACCTCCTTAATGGCACAGCAGTTATATGAATATAAGGGTTCAGCGACGCACATACACCAACACTTCTTACATTTGCTAAGGATACACTGTAATTATTTCTTCATTTAAAAATTATTAAAACAAAATATTTGGCTACGTCTAAATGTGTCACTTGAAGCAGTCTCCTTCTTGAATACTTCCTCTGCCTTAATACATACATACATTATGCACAGAAGCCAACCTGCACCTCACTCTAAGTGGTGAGGTGAGAAGAACATTCATATTGTTACAAGTCACCCGGTGCGTATCACGCGGGGTGGAAGATTTAATAAAATTATAAGAATTACAATTTAATTTCTTAATTTATTTACAGTAGTACAAAAATACATACAGCTATTATTTACAACATTAACACACATATAACTACTGTTGACACCTATTATTTATATCAGTTAACGCAATATTTAATGCCAATCACAATTCCAATCAAAATATTTACGCTGCAGTTAATACTCACGCATTATTTACACATATGCGATCAAAATGCAATTAGTCATACGTTAACATCGGTCCAAATATCTGTCACTTACACTTCNATTATTTACACATATGCGATCAAAATGCAATTAGTCATACGTTAACATCGGTCCAAATATCTGTCACTTACACTTCCAGTCCCACTTTTCCACAGTACAGCCGGTCAGTCTCACTCTCTACACTCCCGCTATTCATAGTCTTCACTCGTTGGTCACTGCGCCATTGCCCTTCGTTCCGATGGTACGACACACCTGACGCTAATGAACGTCCACAAATTCAGACACTCTCCTCAAAGGCACTCCACGGCTTATGTAACTGAGTTGACCCGACCCAGAAGGTTCTTACCCACTAGAGTCATGTTGAGGAGGAAGGGGGCGATTACCAGAAAATTCGTGCAGCGACTACCCAAGACATTCAATCTTATAAGGATGGGAGTGGCACTTGTCCCGATAGACTTATCACGGCACGTGTCAGTGTTATGCGGCGACCTGTTTGTAACTGCACGCGCTTCTCCGGTTACCGGCGATGTCCTTGGACACTACGCTTTGTGTCTGCATGTAACAATATAAAGGAACTACACCAACTTTCGCCCAGACAGAGCCTATAAATCCTTTGAGAAAACCATATACAGCCAACTGCACTGCGACCTGGACTGTAAAAAAATTATGTTACTTTATACGAATTTAGGTGGCAGCAAAATTTCCATCCNCAACTGCACTGCGACCTGGACTGTAAAAAAATTATGTTACTTTATACGAATTTAGGTGGCAGCAAAATTTCCATCCAAGTCTGAGTCTTTTTACACCTACTCTGTGTACAAATAAAATTATCTTAAAAATGAATCAAAAACATGTACACCTTACTTTTAATTGTACACTGAATAGCATCAACTTACTATTACTATGTAGCAGAAAATAAACTGCAAATTTCGAGTATTTATTCCTCATGAAAAGAAATTTACAGACTTAGAATCTGTAATTTCACCACCGTGTAGTTGCCTTTTTCACTAATGCAGAAGTAAAGTCACAGATTCGTTGTATTTGTAAAAATACAATTTCTGTACTGTGTTCGTCGCTTCACCAAGAACATTTTCTATTTAAGTCAGTTCTGAAAACTGTGTAACGTTACTCTACATACAATGAGNCAACTGCACTGCGACCTGGACTGTAAAAAAATTATGTTACTTTATACGAATTTAGGTGGCAGCAAAATTTCCATCGAAGTCTGAGTCTTTTTACACCTACTCTGTGTACAAATAAAATTATCTTAAAAATGAATCAAAAACATGTACACCTTACTTTTAATTGTACACTGAATAGCATCAACTTACTAATNTTTAATTGTACACTGAATAGCATCAACTTACTAATACTATGTAGCAGAAAATAAACTGCAAATTTCGAGTATTTATTCCTCATGAAAAGAAATTTACAGACTTAGAATCTGTAATTTCACCACCGTGTAGTTGCCTTTTTCACTAATGCAGAAGTAAAGTCACAGATTCGTTGTATTTGTAAAAATACAATTTCTGTACTGTTTTCGTCGCTTCACCAAGAACATTTTCTATTTAAGTCAGTTCTGAAAACTGTGTAACGTTACTCTACATACAATGAGNTTCGTCGCTTCACCAAGAACATTTTCTATTTAAGTCAGTTCTGAAAACTGTGTAACGTTACTCTACATACAATGAGTATGTAGTTTTACAATTTTTACTTTAATATACAAAGTTCTGTAACTTGATAGCCACAAAACAGTTTATAAAATATTTTTAAACTGTGGGTATAGTTGCCTCAAGATCCGTGATACTAATATGCAAAGAGAAAATATTTTCCATAAGCTGGAGTTAAGTTTCTGTGTGAAAAAACTAATGAAGTTACAAGTACAGTAGATAAATTCCTTACAGCTAGAAGATCTTTAAACTAGTAATTTTTTTCCGCAAGTTACTCTTAAGCCTGATAGAATCATCTATAATTGGTATCATATCGCATGGGTATTTTTACACATATTCCAAACTGAGCAATTGAAATCCTATGCTGCTGTTAATACAGAAATACATTAATATGTTTTAAACAAACACTTGAAATCCTAGAAACATTAGTGTAAAATTTCAAGTACTGTACATGTTTTTGCAAACTGCGCATATAACTTTAAGTTGCCGAAAATTGTATGTGCAACTCAACACTCGCAGATACTTACAATGTAATGTAATTTTACACATTCATGGACATTGTAAATTACACAATGGAGCTGTACAACAACGACATTGATTATTATACGACCATGTAGCTGTAAAAATACACAATCGAAGAGTTTCTTATGGGTNGCTGTACAACAACGACATTGATTATTATACGACCATGTAGCTGTAAAAATACACAATCGAAGAGTTTCTTATGGGTAGTGTGTCTTTTTAACAAACTTCAAAATTTAAAGTTATGTAATTTTACATCAACACGATGTTTATAAAGCCATGCATTTATGTGTTTTACAGAAGATTAGTAGTTAGCTTTGAATTCCTAAGAAAATGTAAAATTTGGCGTAACGTAGTTGGTTTAACAAATAACATATCAAAAATATGAAATTACCAACAATTTGTATTTGTAAATTTACATTTACGTTCTACAGTATGAATGGAATGCATGAACTCCCTGATGCATGTCATATACGCTACCGCATGACAAAAACGTAAGGCATTTACAGTAATAGTAGTTATTCGGGCATTATAACACTTATTTTTCATTTTAAGTATTAATCAAATGTCACAACAACCAGAATGCTAACTGTTTCTGCGTTTTTAAACAAAGACTATCGGACGTTGTACAGTAATAGTCAGTCAAATTTTGTTTTGAAATTTCACGAGAACAATTTAAGAGAAAAACATTCTGCAAAATAACGCAAAGGAAACGAAAACTACAAAATTCACACTGATAACAATGGGCGTTTCTTGTTTATCTGATATGTTTCTCAGTTTAAGATAAATATTATCTGATTGAGAATCTAGGAAAAAAAATTCCGGTCATAGAGCTTCAACGTACCATTCACACGAAATTTGTATTAAGTCTTCACAATTATTATTCCTTAAAATGGAAGAACGTCAGGAAAAATTTGGTTTTCACTAAATACATACAAGTTCTCATGATACATGTGCAGGCCATGTTTATGTGGGCGCATATATATATATATATATATATATATGTTGCTGATAATTTCGAAAGTACTGTTGTTCTACGGTTATTGGTTTTCAAGATTTGCTGCTGAGTATGAATATTTTATAATACTGGGAAACATTACTCTTAGTTCTATCACAGTTTCTTATTGGGAAAACACGGTTCCTACAACACACATTCCTACTCGGAAACGTTAGCTGGAACACAGGCTGCTCTCCATGTGACAAGGACTTGCTGTAATGACATGGTATTAAACACGGCAGCCTTCCCATCTGTCACTGTCATAAGTTTCTCTACATGTTCGTATTGACCGCGTCTGGAAGCTCGTAGGCTGCGTCTAACAATCGTATACATCATGGCATTAATTACGTGGCATATTGGTTTCGACGTATCGTACTTTTGTTAGACAAAATGTTACCATTTTTAAAATTGTTGTTTCATGCTGCTATTGATTCGTCCGTTAACATTATTATCGCAAGACAATTTAATTAATTCCCGCGAAACGTACAGTTTCACTTACAGTTTTCTGATCCATATCAGAAAAATTGACTCAGGTGAACGCCCGAAGTGAGTCTCCAACCCTTGACGTCTCATTTGGCGGCAGTATATTTGAACACAAGCCTGCAATATTACTGGTGTTGCTATCATACTGACGGCTGTATGCAACTGCGGTTTACTGAACGCTTTTCTTAAATAAGATTACGATCTACATTCCTGCACATTTGGTATCCTTTCGCCGTATCTTTATTTAACACAGGATATTTCTGTGTCGATAAAGCGGAAATTATAATCTGCTGGAGAAGAATTATGTTTCAAATACGGAAATTGTTATTCGCAGGTGTACTTACAAATAAGGAACCTAAAAATATAAAATTCAAATGCAATGAACAAATGATAATTGGTGTGTACATAAATATAAAAATTGAACATTAATTATTAATAAGTTATTGTAACACCGAGAAGGAAGTAAGCTATCACAATCAGATTTATTAGATAAAATGCTCTTCATACACAGGCGACATGATTACTCTTGCAGCTAGTATCAAGTACAGAACATGGGGCAATCAGTATTATATGGTCGCAATAATCGCTCCTACACGACACGGTATTCGAAAGGAAGGAACTTAGAATGTCTTTCTGGGGTATCTACTTCTGGGTGTTGCAATTTTACTAGTACTTTCATTATGACGTTGGCAGACATACTTTACCATCATCGCTGCAAACATTACTAGTACCGTGGCATTGTGCGCCTCCAACAATAATATGCAATAAAGGTAAGGAATTTATTTCAATGTTGGTTTGTAATGTGATTCTATAACCGCGAAATAACAGTACGAGTTTTACAATAGAATGCTCTTTTCTTGAAAAATTACACTGGGTCAGTTACGTGACTTTTTCTATGCTACCTTGTCAAGAGTTAAACTGGCCTCTCACTAAGGCAGCAGCTAGTCAACAGATGACTGAGGCACTAATATGAAAATGACAGGATGAACTCGCAATCTCCGTACTGAAGGCACTATCCATAAAACAAAATATTTAACACTACAGCTCTTAATACTACATTTTGGAGCGACTCTGCAAATCCATGACACGAAATCACACATTTCGCAAATAAAATTTACAGTTTTGCTGGCTGGAGGTACTTTGCGTGTCCGAGACGTGGAAGCATGGAGACATTATGGGTGACTTAGGTACGCGCATCGAATGTCTGATCGCCTTTACGTGCAATACATTGAACTGGCGCGCAGACTTTGCTTGACTCGCCTCTACAGGTCTTTCAATGATTTAATAATAAAGACAATTACTTGCTCCATGTTTCTATACTATGTTTAGAAGCCTGTACCTGAAGTTTCACAACTAAAAATTATTGTGGAACACTCGTTTTAGCCCTGTTTCAATAGAAAAAGAATGCACATTTAAAGCGAAAATAAGAAACAGAAACTAGCATTAGGAAGTTATTAAAAACAAAATTATATTCGTAAGTAGACGCCGTTGAAGATATCGAACACTTTTTAAATGTAAAATATACGATTGGACGCCTGTGTTCCGTTCTAAAGCCTGGGCAGACGTCGCAAATGCAGGGTGTCGCACAGCAAACGTTTCGCGATCTCGTTCATGATTACGCAGTCGTGAAAGGGAACTGGACGTGAAAGGGAACTGCCACGACACATTTCCGGCCGTGTTGTCGGTGTTTATTGCTCGCGAAGTACCGTAGTTGTCTGTTGCTCCCTCCGAGGCGGTCTCGCACCCGGCGCCTCCATCAAACCAGACCGGAGACTTGCCGCGCCGCGCCAAGAGCCCGGGTAATCCAGTTAGCGGGCGCCTGCAGGTTTAATATTTCACGCCCGGAGTCATTAATCCGCCACGACAAGGCGTCGCAGGATCTACCTCCGTCACTCCCCTCTACAATCCCCTCCCACTAGCGCCTTCCCTCTCTTCCTCTCCTGCTCCACGCTCGGCAGTTCCCCCGCGCCAGTTTCGCAATTATTCACCGGCAAACAACGCCGCGGTGTCTTCTTCTCTGTCGGCGAAGACCGAAGCCAAGTCCCTCGTCACCGCGCGGTCAAGTCCGAGCCACAACGTCCTGACTTCGATACACCGAGACCACGCTTGCCACTTTCAACTGCCACAACAACTACTGAATGTAGAGAAGACTGTGGAAGTTAGGTGGTAGGTAGAGATGAACGAGTCGTCAGTAACGAGGTCATTAGAGCTGGAGGAAGTTGCTCAGAGAAGCAGGAAAGTGGAAGTAAATGGCATACGCCTTTATGGTCTATTCATGGTTCCTTCACACTTTTTGAATTAAACCTTTCAAAAATCACCCCATGCATTACATGTTTAGTGGGTTCCCAAATATCTCGTGTATCACAAACGTTTTATGCTTGTGTTGACTTAAAACTCCCATTTTCTTGGTGTAAAATTTAAATTTTACAAGTATTTTACCTTTGAATTATAATGTTACATTTATTATTAACATGAGTAAAAAAAGTGAGAAAATATGTGTGTAGGTAATGCCTAGTAATACATAGTTCTTATGCAAAATATAATTACACTGACTGCGTACAAATGCGGAGCGCTGTCCCTTTGGTGCGATTTGCTTTCATGATCCGGAGGAATATCCTGTGGCATTTAGTGAGCTCAAGCTAGACCAACTTGATGACGAATTCACAGTCATGTGCGCGATATGCGAAAACCTGCCGTGGAGGAACCGGGGACACTCACTTACCAAGCCCATCAGCTGCACAGGTATTTGCATTCGATGTCGATCAAATTCTGATACCAAGCACGNCGTGGTCAAGTCCGAGCCACAACGTCCTGGCTTCGATACACCAAGACCACACTTGCCACTTTCAACTGCCACAACAACCACTGCATGTAGAGAAGACTGTGGAAGTTAGGTGGTAGGTAGAGATTAACGAGTCGTAAGCAACGAGGTCATTAGAGCTGGAGGAAGTTGCTCATAGAAGCAGGAAAGTGGAAGTAAATGGCATACGCCTTTATGGTCTATTCGTGGTTCCTTCACACTTTTTGAATAAAACCTTTGGAAAATCACCCCATGCATTACATGTTTAGTGGTTTCCCAAATATCTCGTGTATCACAAACGTGTTATGCTTGTTTTGACATAAAACTCCCATTTTCTTGGTGTAAAATTGAAATTTTACAGGTATTTTACCTATAAATTATAATATTACATTTATAATGAACATGAGTAAAAAAAGTGAGAAAAATGTGTGTTGGTAATGCCCAGTAATAAATAGTTCTTATGCAAAATATAATTACACTGACTGCGTACAAATGCGGAGCGCTGTCCCTTTGGTGAGATTTGCTTTCATGATCCGGAGGAATATCCTGTGGCATTTAGTGAGCTCAAGCTAGACCAACTTGATGACGAATTCACAGTCATGTGCGCAATATGCGAAAACCTGCCGTGGAGGAACCGCGGACACTCACTTACCAAGCCCATCAGCTGCACAGGTATTTGCATTCGATGTCGATCAAATTCTGATACCAAGCACGNGGACACTCACTTACCAAGCCCATCAGCTGCACAGGTATTTGCATTCGATGTCGATCAAATTCTGATACCAAGCACGCTCCATAATAGTTCGCCAGTTAATTTATTTATCCCTGCCAAGAAAATAAAGCCGCGAAATTTGGCCACCGCTGAATAATATGGCTAACCAGGACCGCCGAGTTGCCTAACGAGAGAGTTCACTTAACTGCACACGTCCTGCCACTTAATAAAAAGTAGTTTATTCTCCACCGAGTGCATTCCTACAGTTTCCTACATGCGTAAAATTAATTGATACTTCCAATAATCCTTTTATAGTTCATTCTCGCTTACTTCCAACTTTTCTGAGGGCCTGCTAAAGTTATACTTCCAGTATATTTCTCCACCTCATGCTAACGAGGCTTAACCGAGTCTAGAGAATTACACCAATATGAAAGCGCACCGCATTCGGGCGCACTGACTTTAATAATATCTTGCGCAAGAACTATTTATTTCTAGGTAGGTAGAAACAACACTCCTATTTTCTCTCGGTTTTTATTCATGTTAATTGCAAATTAAATAATTATAGTTCACAGATAACATAAAGGTAAAAGTTCAATTTATCCAAAAATAAGGTACATTACATATATATAATAAATATAAAACGATTGCGATAAATAACATTACGTTATTTAGGAAACAATAAAGCATGTCACCTGTGGGGGGATTTCTCAAAATGTTTGATTAAAAAAGTCTGGAGAAACCGTGAATAGACTATAGCACCAGTCTATTCTCATCCATTTTGTTGGCCCTGGCCGAACATTGTTTGGGGGGAGGGGGGGGAGCAGCTTTAAAACACAATTTAAAAAAAATTGCGAAAAAATTTGTTGCAATACTACAAGTAAAATATTGCATATTTAGAACATACTGTCTAATGAAACATACAACATATGTAATATCGCTCCATGTTTATAATAAATCTTAAGTTTACAGTAATTGCTTGATAAAATTCAACTTTAGTTTTATAAATTCACCTGGTACATATTATCGGATTACCGTAAATATATTTGTAGTGCAACGAAAATAACATCGGTAGCTGGCTTCCAAATAGTTGTTTGATAAAATGCAAAAATTGAGATGGTGCACGAGGTGATGTGGGCGAAGGCGAGGAGTGTTGTGAAGAGCAGTGGGTGGAAACGCACTAGCCTACTTGGCGAGGGCTGACTGGCGCCGCCCTCAAGCACGCAGTTCTAGCGGCGGCGGCGTCACGGCGGCGGCGAAGCACCGCTACAGCCGGCCCTAGCGTCTCTTGTCGGCGCCGCACACCTCACGGCGCTACTGTACGGACGGCTCTTACTTTCGTCGTATTAACACATTTACCGCTGAACTGTCTTTACAAGCTGGAATGGTATTCTGCGACTCTATATGTCTCCGTGAACGTCTTCTGAATGCCTCATGACTGTCTTCATATAAAGACGGGCCAATAAGCTCTCTTTATGAACGAAATATGGAAAGGAAATGGCCGATGTATTGAGATTAATTCTAATAAACACGTTATTGAGAAAAAAAACTCTTTGAAATGCCCCAAAAATGAGAAATATTATATTCTGGTATACTTCCGCACAAATAAATAAACGGCGTCCGGAATATTTTTTAAGAAGTATATTTTATTAAACCCCTAGCGATACTCTCCGGCACTTCGATTAAGCGGGTCAGTGCTGCTGTCTCGAGATGCTCAAAATGTACTCGGCTCATCTGAAATGCATCTAAATAGAGCAGTACATATATTTCATAAGTGTTATTGGATATAGTACTAAATTTCATTTATAGTTAAAAGTTGACTATAATAACGAAATGTGTGACACAATACATCCTATAATAACGGAAAAAAATTAAATTTAACAAGCAGATCGTTGATTTCAGAACACAGCTGTCTGCGTTGCCAAACGCATAGATCTGTAAACAAAGACACTAATAAAGATACGACTTACAGAATACCATATAAAGATGCTTGCGAGCAACCATCATTATGGCCACCTTTATCATAAATACAATCACGGTGACCGTCTTTAGACAAGCTCAAGTCAGAGAATAGTCCCCCAGGGCAGTTCGTTGCACCGTCGTGCGGCGTTGACAAGCGAGGCCGCACAAAGAGAGCGTGGCGCTACGCGAAATTCAAAACCTGGGTTGTTTCGGGCACACGGCATGGGTTTTACGTAAATACACCTGCTCTAGCTGATAAGAGAGTTTCTTTAGTATATATGGGAAAGAAACGAAAGCAACGAAATGAATACTTAGCTTTTATGGCTTAAATCTATAGATGTAGTCGAGATACTTTTTATGGTGGCCAAATCAGCTCGCTATCATAGCGAAGTCGCGAGGTGTACTGCCCGGGAATTTTCGCCCACGTCCAAAATTGCCGCTAGTCGGCGCGGACCACCAAACACGCCCCACGCGTGCGTGGTGTCGACTCAAGGTCATGCTTGTATCGCAGTCGCATGCCCGATCGAGTGAGACTACATTTATTTTATTCGTGTTATTAGTCACGAAGTTATAGTGTCAGAATAAATTACACTGCAGTCGTTAGATCGCAGTTTCCATCCTGACAAACCATGTGTCGGTGCGATTTTCAAGACGTATTCACGTAAAAAATTAAGGACTATCGCCTACTTAGCCGCCGGGAAAGCAGCGTCTCTAGGCTTTGCCAAACCTTGTTGAAGGCGCCCTGAGAGTTTTACGTCTGACGGTTGCGCGCGCAGACTAAAGGCGACAGGATTTTATGAATAACTACAACGGACTCCAAAACACCGCTACACTAGGTGCTAAGAAATGTAGTCATGTCGGAGGCTTTGCTGCAACCGTCACAGGGGCTGGATCCATCATCAAAGTCTGGACAATTATTGTTCTCCGTAACTGCATGTATTTGAAGTAAGCATTCTCTTGCGCATCTATAGCAAAGTTAGCAGGCAATCAGGTGAAGTGTTTCTAATTGTTAGCCTTAACTTAACGGCGATAACCATCTTCCTAATAAAGAACATAATTGTATCACCCGGTGTAGAACTTATATATTTATATTCATAAAAATAACACATTTGAAGAGCGCAGGTATTCTAGACATTTGGTTTAGGTTGAAAGGATATTGAAAAAAATCTGAAAAAAAACTTATACACTGTGTTATATGATTATGTATAATTTCATACAAATATTCATGTATTAATAATTAAATATAATATTTATCCTGTAAGTTCAGTTAGAAAACGTACGAGGAGCACAAGCACAGTGGTAAAGATCGGGACAAAGAGTGGGCGTCAGCGGCACAGCAATTGTTGGTATTGCAGTCAGACTTCAAACAAATTGTTGTTTCTTAGTGGCGAACAAGATGCCTCGTGATGACGCCAAACAGTGACGCGCATCATGTGATGTTTGTAAAAGGTGTGTGTAATATGGGGAAACTCCAGAAAGTTCCGGGGATCGTCCCCTCCACCCCCTACAGAGAGTGGGGAAGTACATGTGAGGTCTCATATAGGAATGTAAAGAAGGAAAAAGGGATCAGCTTAGGACTGGTGACGACGGACGCTGAAGGACAGTATGTAGATCGCAAGGTATCGGCCATAGGTGTTTGTCGTAAGTATTAAGCAATATGTTAAATTATATCAAGAGTTATATAAATTGCCAAGAAGAAGAGAGAAGTCTGTAAGTACTAGTTATATAATGTTGTAATTAGCACGTTGAATAACTAATTATAAAAGCTTAATTCAGTACGAAGTAAGTTGTTGCTTATAATCGCTCCCTCACCCACTCACTCCACAATTAACCTGAGGAGACTATTCTACCGCTCGGGATACTACAACGGCTTTCAAATGTTTTATGTTAAAATCTCAAAAATCTATAGGCTTTATCAGTCATTTGCATTGTTACAGCGCACACGGCAATATACGAGCGCTAATGTGCCACTGCCTACTTCTTAGCGTCGCTTTAGTAAATCTCACCTTGGAACTTGCACGAGAGGAGGAGAAGCAGGCTATCACATACACTGCTCAAAATTGATGCAAATTGAATGTAAACAATGTGCAGGTTAATTTTCTGCAGTGTCAATATGGGGATGAAGGACGAGTGAACATAATCAGGACAGTAGCGAAATTCTATTAAAAGTGTGAAAAATTAGGGTAGCAAATCACCTGTGAATTATGAATTTTAATCGCGTGCAAAGAAAATTAAATGCCCGACCAACACTTGCGACTGCATACCACTCAATGTTTACATCTCATCATGGTTCAATTTGGGCTGGATGCTTTGCTTGATAATAGCTCTAAGGTAGGATGTAATAGGCTGCACGATGTCACAGACTGGAAACAGGGGTAAACACAACTCACCTAACCTTCAGGAATGGGACTGATTCAATCCGTAACTAACCTAATTTAAACTATAACACAAGGTTGTCACTTTCTTAATCTTACTAAAGAATTATATTTTTTCTCTGAAACATTGGAAATTGTTTTTTCAGTCATGTTAATATTTCCGGTATGTATTATTATTTCACGGTTATCTTATATCTCTAGAAATCTCTGCTTAATTTATTCTTTCAAGAAATAACGCATCCTTTCGCGACACGTAGGGCTACAAACTGTTTTAATGAAAACACAAGACCATAAAGCGACCGGTAAAAGCCACAGAAATCCATTGTCCGGGAAAAGATGGCACGCTAGATCAGTGTCTCACACTTACAGATGATGAAGCATTTCACGGAGATACCTTCAGAAGGTCGTCTACCACAAGAACGATATGAGCGTGATTTTCTGTATTCGTCAGTCACTGTACCAGACTGATGTGTGTCCCGTCACTCTGGTCAAACCAGCCCAGACCTTCTTAAAAAATAATTAGGAAAGTGCTCTGACATTTCCACTGCAATCTAAATTCGGATCAGTAGAAAACCACTGATTCGCAGTGAAATTCAACTACTCGAATAAGTAAAAAAGTCTCAACTTAGAATAAGTGGAAAACCACTGGTCGTTTCAGTGGAAGAATTTCACTGATTGAATAAGTGACGTGAAACAATTTCACTGATTGAATAAGTGACGACCAACTGCAGTGGCGAATTAAATGTGTTTTTATTGAAATTAGCCAAATAATTACAAGAAATAAACACATATACAATAGTTTACTATTTATATTGTGCAACTTACAGTAATAAAAAAAAGTATTTAAAAAAAAAAAAAAAAAGAACCGCTGGTTGCCGGGATCGAACACACACATCTCCACTTTGTTTTATAATCGTTACCTTATCAGCTGAGCTATCTTTTTTTATGTTGACTTTATTGACCGATACATTTGCCGTTGGACAAAGCGTGTGTTACGTTCGACAGTGTGTGTTTTGTGACGTTTGACGAGAGCAAGCTTGATGACAAATGCACAGTCATGTGCGCGATATGCGAACTGGAGGTCTGCCGTGGAGGAGCCGGGGAGCGAACTCCCGACCCTCCGACTACAACTCGACCACTCTGCCCCTGAGTTATGAGGGCACAGCTGTTATCAAGTCACGTAGGCAATGAAGAGGAACATATATGTCTTATAGATCCTCATCGAATGTGTGGTGTGTACTTTTAAATTGTATGCCCTTTCTTTTCGTGTTTAGTTTAATTGATAACGCTTCTACTCTTAAAACGAAGAGTACATATATGTGCACTCTCTTTACCGCATTATAAGCAGTTTAAACCATAGCGCTGTGATGATAACATGAAAACGAAATCAAAGACGTAAAGACGGAATAAAATACTGAATGCTCATGTTACCTCGTGAAACGGTTTTTAGAAATACGATATACACTCTGTCGAGAAGATATTTCCAGTGTGTATGCCGGTTTTCCCCTCTGCCTCTTAGATATAGGTTTAGTGTGTAGTGGAGAGATCTGAGCGGCTTTTAAAATTGAGGTCTTGAGAGCCGGCGACTGTGAGGTGAGGACAGTGTGGAGCAGCACTGGAATGCAAGGGCGAGGAACGGGACATCCTCGAGAAAACCCGCCGACCAGCGGTAAAGTCCGGCACGAATTCCACATGCAAAATTTCGGGCCGACCCCACAGGGGTTCGAACGCGGTTTGCCTAGGTGGGAAGCGAGTGGTCTTACCACTACACCACCGTGGCCCCACAATATCTGTTACGGGTATACTTGGGTGAGTGGGTTGTTTTAGCCCCAATCGCGATCATGGCTGCCGCGACGCCCACTCTTTTTTTTCCCTTATTAGTACTGTTATGGGACCCGGCTTTCTTAAAGTCATCATCTCTCTCAAGGATTTGGTGTTATTATGAATGTTACGTCTTCAAAGTTTCCAAAATTAGTCCTTCGTCCTGTTCAGCGGGCGTCATCTGTTTCGTTTACATATATTTGCCTGTCGCTCGTTTACGTATGGCTCATTCGTTCAACAAGGTTGATCAGTTTCAACTTTAATTTCTTCTACGACTAATAAGCACTTCTTAAACATTGTTTTTGGTCTAAGTCACGAATTGCGTTATATATTGCACGGTCCAGAAATTACCGTAGAAATTAATTTATGCCGTTCGTATTGTTTTCTAGGTTTCGATGTGAGAATCCACCATTCTGCTCTCACATAGGTACATGCATTTTTGTATATCATCATATAACTTGTTTTAAATTTGCATTTAGAAGTGGAAAATACGTCTAACAATAACAGAGCTATTCTCAGTAAGACTGATCATTATGAAAAACCATCAATAAATACATTAATCAAACACGTGGAAAACCATTTTCTGAAATCATTTAAATTTGTTTAAAAAGTTTAAAGTTTTTCTGAATACCTTCAAGGCTGAAAGGAAGGCTTCTCACCTTGATTAAAAACTATGCATGTTTAATAAATATCTTGCCTAAAGCTAGAAGTTTCTACCCTTGTCTAGAACAGAGCTTTCAATTTTTATGAGTGTTTTAGCTCGCTGATAACCCTACAAGAACTTCGGATTAATTATTAAAAAAAACCGAGCTATGAAGCAAGTTGAAATGAAAAGGTGGGAGGGTGGGACACGTGATCGTTAAAAGTTAGAAAAAGTTTATAGCATTCAAGCAGGCGTTCATCTCAATAAGCGATAGTAATTAATTTTTTTATCCTGTATTTTTTTATAAACGCAGATTATGTGTTGTATATTTTTTCCCATTGTCACCTTGCTTTTCTAGTATTTATAGTATTATTTAATTTTATTGTTTTCTCTTTCTGAAAGGGAATTTTAAACGTTTCCAATATAAATTATTTTAAACATATGGAATTTGTCTGAGAAATTAACTGAGTTAACTTTGCGTTCATTTTATCTTGTGTTTGCACAAAAAACAATATTTCGCAGTGCACGTTTTACAATAAATTAATCATTCTCTGAATATTTGATCAGCTTGTTTGTTAGTTTTTTAAGTAACAGCAACTTTGTGAATGAAAAACTAATTTGTACTGTATAACTAAAATATTTTATTTTTTGTTACTGTTGTTTACCTTAAAAGGTATAATACTTGATAATATCCATTACATCAACATATCCTGTTTGTCCATGAACCTCTCAAACGTATTTTCCTCTAACATTAGCACAGAAAAAAAGCAAACTTTCTTGGACACGACACATAAGATTGAGAGTTTTGTTGAGAAAAAAAAACACATACTATTGTTCACATAAATAGTAATTGGGACATTAATTTTTTAATGATTTCACGGCCGCATTTTTAAAAACCGTTACGGAATATTTATTAAGATGTATTCATAACTTTTTTATTTCATTTCTAAAGAGATTTTATACTTTCCTAATGAAGGTGACAAAAAATTATCGGTAACGTGTGGTTAAGTCAAATACTTGTGTTGAAGAAGAGAAGTTTGGATTTAAAAGTACAACTGTGGGATCTTTGCAATTTCATAAGGTGCCGAACCGCTTGATAACTCGATGCTCATAAACTGAGTTTTGCCATGGGCTGGTAAAAATTATCACCCAGCCTCCTTTTCAAACAACCCCTTAACGAGCATGACGATGTGTTTTCCCTTCTCGCATTGCTAAAACATTAATTAAAAACATACCGTTTATTGGCAAGGCACTATACTGTCAGAAAATTAAATACTTCTTGTAGCCTAATTCTGATAATATGGGTAAATACCAGCGAAGTTTACAAATTTAGCTACAAATTTGTGTACAATTGGTTTTCGTACTTAGTGGATAATGCTTGTCTGATTTTTCGAGTTTAGGAAAAAAACCGGCAGTAAATATACCAATACGCTGCATTTATTGTGCGTACCGCAGAATAAATGTGAGTGGGGCTGATTTTCATCTTATTTGCATGTTTCCATAACATTGGCTCCTGAAATGTCAATAGTACTGTAAAAAATTTTGTTTTTCTAACGGTGAACTGATATACTTTTGCAATTAGTTTTCAAGCAGACTAATGGTTGCATTTTAAGAAAATCGTATTTGGACAGATTTTAGTATTATTTAAACTGAGTTATAGAAACTGTAATGAACTTTTAAAGTAACTGTTAAGCCGTTGAGTGCTGGAACTCGGGTATTGTATTCTGTGGAGTTGTCAAGTATTCCTGTTCTGTGTGCACAGAAATCACGCCAGAAATGTACGTATAGTGAGCGGAGGGGGTAAGGGGTAAGGGAAAGCGATCCTGCATCCTGCAGCAGACGATGTTGCCTCGAGCGAGAGGTCGCAGTCGTGCTCTCGCTACAGAGAACCGACCTCAGAGTGGTGTCTCCACCCCCTCCCCCGGGCGACCACCCTGTCTGTGCGTGACTCGCGCTACTGAGGGAGGGTCGGGGGTTGATACCACCTATCAATAGACAATACAGCCCGCGGACCAGCTGTTGACATTATATATGTGACGAGCCAACCCCCGACGGAGGAGGTCTATCTGTCAGGGGCAGCTGATGAGCGTTCAGGCCTCGCAGCGACCTTGTGCGACCGCCGAGGTAATTACGCGGCAAGTACAGTCACGGCCGGAGTGTGATGCTCCCGTCTGTACGGTCCCGTCCTACAACAAACACACACTAATACCGGCCAGCTTGCGCGTTTCTCACAGGAAACAACATTCTTTTGCCACTTTTAGGCAACAGATAGCAGCACGAATGTCCGTTAGGACATGCAACTGATTTTTAAGTTCCCATACAAACACTAGGGGAGTACACATCAGTCATTGTTTACTGTCTCGAACATAAAAACATAAAACGTCGAAAACAAATCCTTGTATGAAAGATGCATTAAACGTTGAAAATGCATATCAACACAAAATAATAATACACTGAGCGTGAAAAATAATTGAACACCTCTTACCGCTTGGAAATATGTCATGCTCCTGCCCGTGTAATCAGAGCACTTTACTCTATTACACTTCGGTGTATTTGGAAATTACGCCTTAGTAAGCATTATTAAATCTAGTTGTATATGATGTAACTTGTTGTTTTCGGATAACATTTTTGCGATTTCATTTCAGAAAAAGTTTAATTTAATATACACGCTCGTTTCACTAACTATTAAGTGTAGTCTAATTAGACCACTGATTTTAGACGTTCCCTTCAGAATTCAGTATCAAACGTGCCAGAATCAAGGGCAGAATGCAGTAATAATTTGTTGTAGGGTAAAGCTGGATACTTGGGTACAACAACCGCTGCGAAGTAACAGATGTTCGTGTGTGCAGAAGAGTGAGGATTCTTCGTTTACAGACCATTGAAAAGGTGGATTTTTCCTGTCTGGAAGACAGGCTGTTTTTTCACGTACATAAAAACAAAGCACTTAAGTAAAACTATCTAATGCTAATTCTGTGAAGTGTTTCTTGCAAGCAAAATAATTATGTAGTCTAAATGGCACGATACGAGGTACTAAATTTAATTTGTTCTATTTTCAAAATACGTAGACCACGAAACTACAGCAGAGCTGGCCTGACGCTAGGCTGGGAAACATGTGGGTGTATATTAAGCAGAAAGTTCATGACAGTTGTGCAGGAACTTGCTATTATTTTCAGATTATTAAACTGTATATTTGCCACCACAGCTACATAAACCCCGTGGATTGGATGTAAATCAGCTACTTGTTTACAAACACATTTACTTACAAAGTTTTAAGTTTTAGTAAAACGGAGAAATACTCACCTTACATGATTAAAGAAAATCATGAGTGTGTTTGAAAAGTCTAATGCAAAAAAACATCCATATGATTGCGTCTCAACGCGATTTTGACATTTCTGTGGTACCTCGCAAGCCAATGTTAGGGGTATATGCAGAAGACGAAACTCCGTCTTTATCATCTCTAGTTTGTAGTATCGCGCTTGTTTTGCAGCACGGACTGGTTCGCCGCTGAAGCTGCTAGTATTGTGTTCACATTACACTTCGTAAGCACGTAAAAAAAGAAATAGAATGGAAAGTATTAAATGTTTCACTCCAAGTAAAGGCATGCGGTTTCTTATCTCGCCTTCTGTGAAATTGATTTATCGGGCTGACATGTGTATGACACCATTTTAAAATTTAATGAACGCACCTTCCCCCACAACAAAAAAACCTAGTACAAGTATTTTATTCGATCGATTTTCTTACGTGTCTTTTCTTTGGGTGTGAGTTTTTTTAAGTTGAGTCTACTTCCAGATAATGTTACGTTTTTCAGCTATTCTGATCGCTTATTAAACGTAATATTTTTTATGTTTGCTGGGACAAAAAGCGTTTAAGGTAAGTTTGAGTATATTGCACGACCTTATGAGGTGTTTATTTTATCACTAACAACATCTATTTGAGATAAGAACTCTCAAGTCATCGGTGTGTGGCAGCTTCACGTTTAACGGTCATTAAATCTTGAACTTCAAACAAAATTAAAGTGTCTTGTATAGTTGGTCGGTAAAACGTTTCCGGTGAATACTGATGTCTTTTCGTATATATTTTTTTAGTTAATATTAATTAATTTTATGCGCCTCTACTAGTCAATATTATAATATAGGAAGTAAGAAATAAGAAAAGTTCTCGTAAAATATAAAAACATAGTTACGTCATTATGTTAGAGGTCTTGCTTTACAAGTATTCTTTGAACTATGGTATCGTAACATTATCTGCGTCTGTCATTAACAAATGAACGACGTCACAAAATTTATACATTTGAATGTAGACAAATTGTTTAATGAAACACTACTCTGACTAGCATTTGTGAGGAAGCTTTCTAACTGCGGTGCAAGTTTGGTGACTTTTCTTATCAGCGTGAGCGTATGACGCTTAAATACTTTGCAGAGACGGAACGCAGCCGACTATGTTGCGATAGTCATGTCTCCAGTTTGGAGGTTGACATATTGAGGCCTCTTTCCATTATTTGAAATTAGAAACCGGTAATACTTAATACATGTAAGACATGTAAGACATGATCACTCACTTCACCTTTAACATTTATCCCACTATTTCCTTGTCTGAGTTTGATATANTGACGCTTAAATACTTTGCAGAGACGGAACGCAGCCGACTATGTTGCGATAGTCATGTCTCCAGTTTGGAGGTTGATATATTGAGGCCTCTTTCCATTATTTGAAATTAGAAACCGGTAATACTTAATACATGTAAGACATGTAAGACATGATCACTCACTTCACCTTTAACATTTATCCCACTATTTCCTTGTCTGAGTTTGATATAAAAAAAAATAAATGAGAAGATAAACTTGTCAATATAATGGATAACTAGTTACATTATAGAACACGGATGTTTAAGATGAAAAAAATTGACTGTAAAAATGTCAAATAAACTTTCTAAACTGTGTGGAAAATTTTAACTTATTTATTGAATATCAGACTACAAATGTAGGCATGTTTAGCGTTATCAGTGTTCATAGTTGGGAACTTCCCTAAGCGAGCAAATGTAGGAATGCTAATATTCGCGCATTCTCACTATACGTATACACTGATTCACAGTAAGTTCGCGAGTAATTTCTTCGGATGCAGTTTGCACGAACAGGGAGGATATAACAACATAGATGTTCGTATGGGGATTTGTATCACCGCGTTTTGGCGATGATCATTCAGAACTCTGCACAGTCTAAATTCTTGCTTATGTGTATTACTTGAAGGAAGCGTCGTGTGATTAAGGAATTTTCGCGCAAACTTTAAATGAAAAGAAGTATACAATGACTGTCCTCTGAACGTATTGCTCACATGACACGCAAAACCATAAAAGCAAGCAGAGTGGTTGGCTACTTTTTATCAGTGCACCCAGCACTAATATACACATAACAATTAATACTGTAGTACGGTTACACTATTATAAACTATTCCTTTGCTACAAAACATGCTTTACTGCTACAAAAAAAATGTATCGCTAAATGTAACTACTGCAAAGTAGGTTTGCCACAAAGGACATTTTTGTTTGGTCTATATATTTATGACAATGATAAATTTGCATCTTTATCAAAGTAGTTCAGCAGTATCCTTTACGGTTATTTTGAAAGTTAAACCATTATGTTGACGATCCAAGGAATTTGGTATTTGGCAACATAGATTTTAGTAAATTTCATTAAAACCAAAAAATATAATAAGGGAAAGGGGCGTTTTATTATGACTTAACCCTTTCATTTTGTATAAAGCAAGAACATTTTACTGTAAACAAAATAAGAACAAAGAAGTTTTTCTTTGCTATAAAGGAAATTATTATTGCATTGAAACGAAAATGTACGGAAAAAAATTAATAACACATCTACGTTTTTATAACCTTCCCTTTGAATTAAATCAAGAATTTCTTACTCTTAACAAACAGCCTCGAAGAAATGCTTTTTTTTTGCTCCAAAAATGCCTTGGACGTATTTTTTTACTGTCCGGTAAATGTTTGCAACAAGGAAATAATGCCTCAGACAACGTGTTTGTAATTATGTAAAAGCGGAAAATCAGTTTTAACTTCAAGTTTCTAGTGATGATGAATTTTTCAAGTTAGCCAGAGTGTTAAAGTGGGTAAATCGCTACCTCAAAACGTCGAGTCGGACTTTCACGGGAGGATACCAACGTGACGGACTTTGCAGCTGGCATGCGGATTTTCTAAAAGTTCTTTAATTTCTTCTACCATTGCATTCCGTGCCCCTGCCGCAGCTGACGAGCTCAGCTGTTAAGCGCCACCAATTATATCACATCACATTAATTTGCACGTGGTCAGAGTGCAAACGCAAGTATGTTAGTTGAGAAAAAATACCTCGTTCCAAGCAGCCCTAATGTATGAACTTATTTCGTAAAACTCCTCAAAGAAAAACACGCATATTTTTTAAAGACCATGTCAAAAGAATATGTAACAAAATTTCATTTTCATGGATATATCTAGATAGAAAACTAACTATCAAAGACTTTCAAATTTGCACTTATAACATTGTAAAGGATATTGTATCACCATAAATTTTGCGTGGAAATGTTTTATTGTTTTTCCATGGTCGAGAAATGAAACGCAAATCTTGAGAGTTAACCGCTATGAGTTCCTCGCTGAGTGTGAGAAAGAAAATGGTGTTAATTTAAGTGCTGGAGAGATTTGGGCGGCTCTTAACATCGTGGTCCTGAGAGCTGATGAGGGTGAAGCGAGGTGAGAACGGAGCAGAGCCGGTGCGCAAGGGCAGGGGAAACGGGAGATCTCCGAGAAAACCCGCCAACCAGTGGCATCGTCCGGCACGATTCTTACATGAAAAAATCGAGGGGTGACCCGCCGGAAATCGAACGCGGTAACCTGGGTGGGAGGTGAGTACGCTACACCACCGCGGTTTCGAATTTAAGAGTTGGATTTCGTTTATGTGACTGTTCTTCTAGGAGTACGCCAACTTCTCCGCAGTTTAGCAAGCGGGAAAAATATCGGGTTGTTGCTGTTTAGAGTATACGACCGTGTGTTTCAAGTCTGCGTTAGCGGGTAATATTATCTTTGCAGCATGAGATTGAAATGAAAGCAACGAAAATGATACTTGCCTTTCATAGCTTCAATCTACAGATATAGACAAGATATTTCGTTTGGCAGTAAAAATCAGCGCTGCAGCACATTGGAGCCAGGAGGATTATTACCTGGAAATATACCCCCAAGCCGAACATTGCATGTGTGGCGCCAACTCAAGGTCATGCTCGCATCCTAGTCGTATACACTATGGAGCGAGACCACATCGTAAATCGTGCTAGTAGCTACATTGCCGGAATGGATCATCTTACAAACGTTGCCTCGCCATATTCGTCCTGATCCCCGTGGTATGGTCGGATGGTAAAGACATACTCACATATTGCGGTGGTGTTTTGGTTGGACTATTCACCTCCTACCAAGACGAACTGGGTTCGATTCCTGGACGAGGCCACTGACAGGCAAGTTTTTTTCGAGCATCTCCCGTTTCCCCCGCCCTTGCATTTCGGCGCTGCTCCATTCTCGCCTCGCTTCACCCACATCGGATCTCAAGACCTCGATGTTAATAGCCGTTCAAAGCCTATCACTGTGACTATCAAGCAAAACAAGTAAAGCAGTCATTTTGCGAACGAAAACAATAGAATTAATTGTCGGAACGGAGCGGGTTGAAGAGGAGACATGACCGCGGTGGGCGTGTTGCATATATCTCCGGCGCCGTGTTCCGCGGTATCGCAAGCACCACACCTACAGCCGCGCTATCCTTCATTGCTGGGATTTTCGCTTTCGTCGAGAGCNGTTGTCAGGTGCCGGGAGTTACCCCCTCCAGCCCCCACCCACTGCCACGCTAAACTACGGCGCTTCGCTGGAGCGCGGCGTTGCTGCAAACACACTTGTGTGTGTGTGTGTGTGTGTGTGTGTGCGCGCGATGCTTTCCCACCCACTCGTTGCCCCGTTGTCTCTTTGGATATTGACGCCCGTCGCTTGATGCGCCGTGTGCTGTCTTCCACAAGCGACTTATAGCTCTTTCCCGACTACCTCCACGATTTTTGGCACCTTTCTTGTTGGCACTATTGTCTAACGATGACACACTGCTTTAAAAGTATTGTAAATATACTAAAATTAACACGAAACCATGTGGTTAATACTTATTTCCTGCACGAATAATTAACTCCTTATTCTTCCGTTACGATTTTCTTTCTTGGCCGTACAGTGCTTCTTTTCAAACATGTTTGGCTTAGACTTGCGATGTTTTTACCTTTCTATTCGGTATTTCAGAGCTATTTTTGTCTGCTTTCTTCAGATTTGTTTGTTATAGCCAATTTCTTTAGTTTTCTTATTGTCTTATTTCGTATTATAACGAACCTTGTGCAACCTTTATACTCTCAAACCAATTTCCCTAACTCGTATGCATTGTGATTTCATTGGAATTTAGGTTCCGTGCTTCATTGCCGTAAAAGAGAAGAGCTCTACGGCCATCGTTCTACAGAATTTCGAGTTATTTCCTTGAAGTGAGTTCTCAGATTTATTCTGAATATTCCACGACACTCTGAAAAGGTAGAAAATTTTTCTCAATTGTCTATATTACACAAATTTGTGATATCACATACAAGGTACGTAAAAAAGTCTCACGATAAATGTGTTTCGAGATGTCCTAAGTATAGATACCCAGGTGCCCGAGACAAAAACTACTTAGGCAACAATAAGCGAAATCGACTGTATCAAGCCTTAAAACATTTCTAAGGCAATCAGGATATTCACTTTGGTTTCACAACTAAGTTGAGCATAGAATTCTTGACCAAAAGTTCAGAATTTGTATGGTGTGAAATTTAGGTTTCTACGCCATGAAATAGCGAACAGAATGAAGGCGCCACGAACGTCTTGTGTTGAGTCGACCAGAAGCGCGATTTCACAAAGACTTCAATACCAAAGGCGCATTCGGCACTGGCGTTACTCATATAAGTTTTGTATTTGAAACGTCCGTGAGAACTTGGGAGATAAGCTCTCTGTGTGCGAGGAGGGAGGAAAAGATCCAGACAAACAAGTGTCTGCAAACTATTAGAAGCCAGTAAAGTTGGTGACCATTCTAACCAATGTGGTATCTTCCGATACTCCTCCCGGTGACTTGGCGGTGAAAGAATGCAATTTACGGTAAGCGCTCAAACTTTACCCCAACATAAAATTGTATGCCCGCCTGAACGCTTCTTATCGTGCGCCTCCGAACCAGTTTCAGTATGCCGCGGTATTTACGGCCAGTCGAACAGGCAGCACGTAACAGTTTGAAGGTCTGCTGTTTCCCTACTCCGACCACTGGATTGCGCTGAGTAGTGATCTGGATAAGAAACTAAGGAGATAAATAAGTTCCTTCGTGATGTAGCTCTAAAAGGAAACGTTCAATATTGATTTATTGGTTGTTTTCCTGAGTTAAATGTTTTTAAAAGCCACGTAGCATATTTGATATTTAGTAACGAACTTATCTAAACGTGTCACGATTACTAATTATGTTTAATATTTTAGACCGTATATAAACTGTCTTACNTAGTAACGAACTTATCTAAACGTGTCACGATTACTAATTATGTTTAATATTTTAGACCGTATATAAACTGTCTTAGAGCTTGGGTATGTACTTAAGGGTCATATTACTGTGTGGTAAATCTTAGTTTCAGGAAGAATTTTTTTTTTTTTTGCTGTTGACAACAAAAAGCTCTAGGTACGAGAAAGCCATTCCATAGGCATGATTTGAAANTAGTAACGAACTTATCTAAACGTGTCACGATTACTAATTATGTTTAATATTTTAGACCGTATATAAACTGTCTTACAGCTTGGGTATGTACTTAAGGGTCATATTACTGTGTGGTAAATCTTAGTTTCAGGATGAATTTTTTTTTTTTTTGCTGTTGACAACAAAAAGCTCTAGGTACGAGAAAGCCATTCCATAGGCATGATTTGAAAGGAATTGTAAAATATTATTGACGTGACAACGTCTTAAATTAGGTTGGGCTGGGAGTCACTTATGAAAAAGTGTAACGCTCGGTAACGTTACGATGAGTCACCGAGGAGGGGTAATCAAGGGAGGGAAATGAGGGGAGGAAACAGGAGGGGAGCCGAGCCGGCCAAGGAGAAAGCCACCTTGCATGGAAGCAATTCCAAAGANTTGAGGAATGATTGTAATGCATTGTATGCTAATGTTTGCTAGGTTACATGTGCTCTACTTAATATGCAAAGTTCCTCACAAGAATTCACAGTATTCTAGTACAAAACTACCAAGATCATCTTGCAAGCCGTAAGANGAATGATTGTAATGCATTGTATGCTAATGTTTGCTAGGTTACATGTGCTCTAGTTAATATGCAAAGTTCCTCACAAGAATTCACAGTATTCTAGTACAAAACTACCAAGATCATCTTGCAAGCCGTAAGACACCACAGAACGTATTTTGTCACAGTTGATATATTGCTTTTAACTGTCACACACAAAACAAATTTTTAAGAAATTTTTTTCAAACGGTTATACCAAATGATGTTATACAAACTGGTGACGTAATGAAGTGACAAATCTGTGACGTAAGGTATAGCTCAAGGGAAATGCTTACCCTGGCAACATATTTGCGCAAAGAGTTGGCAAAAAACGTCATTTGGTATTTCCATTTTTTTTTTTATATATTGCCTCGTAAAAACCTATAAATTAGCACTTTGGCTTAAATACATCCCACAATCTCTTGCGGTGTTTCAGATATGCTGCCATCGGATCATATAAGCACAGATACTTAAGGTCTTGAAGAAGAATTAGGTCCAACATATTTTCGCGATCAATCTAGACGTACTCCGGTAGAGCGATGGCGTACAAAAATCCCAAGAAGGAGGTGGTGGAGTGTCTCGCGAACTAATTTAGCTAAGACGGTCGCTTATGCGCGCGGCCGTTGAATCGCATTAGGCCGTGATGCCGGCCCTCCTTGTCGACGCTAATTCGACGCTAATTTACTAATCGAGTTGGCGTGTCGAGAAGGGTTGGGGGTGTGGGGTGTCGTCGGCCAGGCAGAGCCCGCTCAGCGATCGGCCGGCCTGGCGTCTCGCAGACTTGAAGACTCCTCCGTCGACCGCGCTCGCCAGCCAAGAAGTGGTGTGGGTAATGTGCTCGCGATATTGATTATGATAAAAGGAGCTGCATGGCGCGGCGCGCCTGTCCTGCCGTCGAAACTTTGTTAACATTGCCTGGAGGAAATAGAGCCGTCGCTTAATGGGGAAGGAGCCCTCCGTCGGCGGTCTAATGGCTCCGGCAGTTTGCTAAGTGGGTTAAAAGTGAAGAGGACAGCAGCGCTGCCGCCGAACAATACTTACACGTCACTTGGCGCCTTCGCTCAGGAGGGCGTGGCCGATCGCCGGTGGCCGCTCACCTACTCCCAATCGCGTGCCGGCGTCAGCAATACGCCACGCCCCCTTTTCCCGCCCTCTGCGTGGCCCAAATAGTGAAAAATGATGTGTGAGAACGCTGGAAATTTCGCGGCTATTTTATGAACACGCCCTGGACACCTCTGAATTAAGGAAGGGTCACGGTGTCTAGAAATATCGGAGCGAGGACTTGACCGTGTGTTTTACGTAAACACGCCTGCGTTAGAGGGTAATATTTTCTTTGAGACACGGGAATGAAATGAAAGTTTCGAAATTCATACTTGGCTTTCATGATTGAAATAAACACACTTAGACGATATCTCTCGTTTGGCACCAAAATCAGCATGTTAGCACATCGAAATTGCGAGATATACTGCCCGGAATTGCTCCCCCACGTTCGAAATTGCCGCCTAACGCCACGGGCCCCTCCCTCGCCGTGCGCATGCGTGGTGATACATCAATGTCGTGCTTGCATTGTTGTTGTACATCCGATCGAGTAGACCACATTTACTTCAATAGTGTCATTAGTCACGAAGTTATAGTGCCAGAATGGATCACGCCGCAAACATTACATCGCAGTTTCCGCCATCGCACCCCATGTGTCGGTCTGATTTTAAAGACGTATTCTCCTAAAAAAAAGTAAATTCTCAATGCGAAATATGCTATTTAATAAAAGTGTGTCACGCTAACGAACTGAGGACCGTGAAGCCTAGGTTATTGCCAAATGCATCTGCTAAATTTCTTGACTTCAAATGTAATGTACAAGTATCCAGAATGCCTGAAACAATTTTGTAACACGAGTTGACGAATAATTGTAACAGATTACTTGGTAAATGCATTATAACAAAATTAACAAATGATGCTTCTTGTAAGAAGACTGGCGTACCAGGAATGCACAGGCGACATTCGTAAGGAAATACAACGAGAAAGAAGAAATTATTTAACTTGCTCCGAGCTGACCTATTTCCTCACAATACTTCTCTCTGTGTAGTTGAATGGCTGAGAGAGCCAATGTAATTTCTTGTTAAGGAAATACAGTCATTGAGACCAGAGAAATTTTTCTCTGTTGGCAATAACGCCACTAACTCTAGCAATTGCGTTCTGCAACGTTCTGCAATAAATGATATAGCTTACAATTTATTTACTAAACCAAAATAAAAATACTCGATTGCTAATGATACTATACAAGTGTAAGTTACCTATCTTATAGTATTGATCAGTACGATCAATTATCTCGACTTATATAACACAAACAGTGGAATACCAGCCACATTACAGTAAAAAGTGAAAAAAAAAAACAACTAACCTCTTGCTGGCTTGTTCACTACTCTGCACTTTAACACGAGTCGATCTGAAAATACCCCGAGTTATCACAGTTATGACGCACTCGCAGGTCGCTGCCTTCACGTTGCGAGTATTCACGCAGTTCCCCGACTTACCCTCACTCACTCTCTCGCTGCCAGAACCTCCAGCACTAGACACTAGGGGCAGCAGTGCTGTAGTGGTTGGACTACTTGCATCCCACCTAGGCGAACCGGGTTCAATTACTAGCAGATCATGCCGGACGATGTCGCTAGTCGGCGAGTTTTCTCGGCGACCTCCCCCACTCTTCATTTCGGCACTACTCCATACTCACCTCGCTTCACACTCATCGGTTCTCAAGACCTCGATGTTAAGAGCTGCCCAAATCTCTTCACTCACTCTTACTCACTCACTAGATACTACCCGTTGCTGACAACTCGAGTCTTTCAACTTGAAATAGTTGAACCACAGATTCTCAAACCAACAAACTCACTCTTGAACTACATAACAAAGAATTTGCAACTCGGATGTGCAGTATCGCTTCAAATGTCCTTCCATTTCCTCTAAAGAAGTTTCTCTTCTCTTCTACAGTTCCGACAGAAAAGGGCCATCTCGATGCTTTTTGGATGACAAATTGACGCTATTCCCCATCTGTGGGGTACTAGGGTCCTCAGTTAATGTTCGATGACACAAACTATAAGGTGCCTTGAAGGTTGAGGGTATATAAAACGATGCTTCATTACATCTTTGTTTCAACATGCTTATTTGCCTGGGAATTTATACTTACTTTCCCGGAACTTTTCCGGGAGTTTATACACGCCCTGCGAGTTCTTGGCCTGAAGGGCTGATTACAGTGTTCTGGCTATGTTTCCGATGCTGTGGGGGCATTAAGTGACAGGACACGTCCCTGAGTGACGACGTTGTTACTTATCTGCACTTGTTGCGGGGTAGTGGTTCCAGCAGTTGAGGTCTGGTGAGTTGGGGTGGCCCGGATACGTTCCGGCAGTAGATGAGATCAGGTGAGTTGGATGGCCCCTGTTACAGATCCTCAAACTGGCTGTTGTTGGTGTGTTGCACTCAGCTGGCTTCCTCTCGACGTGGCACTTCTCGTTGAAGCTCACCACTCGCTCCATTCTCGGCGTAGGGTTGTAACTGACTGCTTACTTCCCTACTACATCCCGGCAAGGTGACCCTTGGCGGGGCCCCCCACCCCGGCTCTCGGCGCGGGGTTGCACTTGACTAATCCCACTAGCTCGACATGGTGCCTCCTCGTTGGAGCTCACCACTCGACTCCGTCTTCTCGGTGCGTTATTGTAACTGACTGACTGGTGACTGACTGACTTGACTGACTGACTCGCTTCCCGGTGTGGTGAAACTACTCGTCCGACGTAACTCTGGTAACTGTTTAACTGATTCAGCCCTGCACCTCGCGTCTCGCGTCCCGATATGGCTGACTCCTTAATGTTGTGATTCTCGTCCGATCCTGACTACCTGCGCATCCCGGTACGGCGGTACCGAACGCCGCACCACCTGTCGCTCGTCGCTCTGACTGTCTCAGCGAACTGACAAGGCCGGGGGTCNGGGGCGGAAGAGGCGAGGAGCAGCAGAAGTGGAGGGAAAACGACGTATATGAAAAATGTACATTCCAATCTTGTCGAGACACGCCGTGCCGCCTTTTGTAGCGGCGAGCATCGGGACAGATGAGGGAACCCCCCTCCCCCTCTTGTACTTGTTCAACTCTCCTCTCGACGACGCTGACAAAGAGATTCGTCATATTCTCCTCCTCCACGGCGCCTCACGCATCACCGGCTTGCCCCGAATTACTCCCATACAGAGAGGGCGAGAGAGAGAGAGAATTTGGGAAGAGAAAGTGGGGTTGGGGAAGGAAGAGTCTCTGCGTGGGTTGGCGACGACAATTCGTTGGACGCTTCTTACACGTCGTCGACGCCGAAGCAAAAGGACTTGCGAGACTGCTATAGAATCTGGGCTGTCCTTGACGTTGGGAGGAAAGTTGCAGTCCCATCTGAGGAATATCAAGCAGCAGTCTAAAATTTCCAATATGCGTTACACGTCAAAATCTATCGCTACATTTTCCAGCGTATGGTCGATGCGGTTGAATACAGTTGCATAACACTATTAGGCAACAAATAAGTTTTAACTTAAGGGGTGCGCAAAAGAGTCATTTTTCCTTCTGTCAAAGACAGGTTTCTTGCTGTAGTTGCGTAGCACGGTGCTGCAGTGTTGGCTAAGATAAATTCGTATGTTTGTGGAAGAGGATAGGGGAGTTCGCTATAAATTGGGGGTAATTGTTACCTAGTGGCGCACTGTCAATATGTTGTACTTGCATCNAGGGGAGTTCGCTATAAATTGGGGGTAATTGTTACCTAGTGGCGCACTGTCAATATGTTGTACTTGCATCCTGTGCAAACCTGGAAACTCTTCGAATCCTACTTCTGGTGCTGTTTCTCTCTAATCATATAAATCATAAATTAATATATTCAATCATAATGTCATGTATTTCATCTTAAACTCTGCAATGTCCACTCGGTGGGGACAGTGTTCAATAAAATATTTCTTTATTTTGTTTGTTATTGTCAAGACAATGTGTCCATTGTTGCGGCCAGCAAACATGGGGAAGTCCCTGGAGTTTCTAATGCTAGGTTTACCGAAAGGGGTATCTGCATCCCAACGGGGTTTGACTCATGGGAAATCACGATTATTCTGGCGCGGTGGCGGCCTTTACAGCCAGACTCTTGCAGCATGAGCAAGAATTTCAATGTGAAAAAATTTAACTGTATTGTTAAGGACAAGACGGAGGTTGGAGTATTAGTCCACTCTTTGTCGGGAAACCCACAAGTGTCATGAAAAAGAAAGAGAGACATGGTCTGAACTCGGTCGCAGTTAGAGGTTATCTTTAGTTGGTTCTACTGTCGGTGGGCCGGGTCTCGCTCGGTTCTCATGAAGTTCCTAATAATAGAGGGCCCGCATCGTGGGAGACCCTCCGACACCCACGAGGTCAGGTGACGCCGGACTCGTGCTGGCAGAGTACTGAAAATCGCACCCATCATATAGTGTCACTATTGACTTAACAACAAGAGTAACAAATACAAGAATACGGGTTCATAACTAGAAAGAATTTGCATAAGAATAATGTGATATTTGTGAGACGACTGAATGTATGACCAGCGCTGCGCACGCATCACTTCGCCCCTTTGCAATGTTCATCCTGCTTCACGAATCTGAGACGTTCCCAGACGTCTGCCGGACACTATTACTCTGCTTCTGAGTTGTAGGTAGTATTTTTATACCCTACACCACAATACTTTAATGCTTTATTTGAAATTAAACTCTGGCTACATTCCAAAGTTTGATAAATATATATCAAAATTACTTGGCATGACTACATTTTCCTTAATAACTCACCATGCGTGATGGTCCCGTGACAACATACTGGACGAGGACGCCGATTCGGTTCCCGGACGGCAATCCTGATTTCGGCTTTCCATTGTATCACGAAATCGCTGTACGCTATGGCCTCTTCCATCCCCGACTCTGATCGATCTCGCTGTCGTCAAGAAGTTAAGGCACAAGCATCCATTCGTTTTTAATTCCTCACAGAATATTGACTAAAAGTTCAAATGTAAATAATTTCACCTGGGAAGTACTTTCGACTGCACATAAAGCACTGTATTATGAATACATAACTATTGGCATGTGCTCTGTCACATACGAAGGAAGTGCAAAAAAGAGACAGGAAACGATATTGTTATTAGTTTTGTTGAATGTATCATAGCCATCTAGATGGAAGGTGTCAAGAATATCAAATACAATTTTAAGGTATGGTTCATTCACGGTTACTTCAAACTTTTCTGAAGCCCTGGTTAAGTTCTACTTCCGGGATATTCCTCCGTCGCATGCAAACAAAGCTTTGCTATGTCAAACAATTACATTAGAGGGACAACGCACCGCATCATTGCGCACTCAGTTACGAAATATTTTCTATGAGAACTATTTGTTATCAGGCATTACCATCATGCCTATTTTCTCCCTTTATTTATTGACATTATTCATAAATGAAAAAGTATAATTTATGTATCAAATATAAGTAAAAATTCAATTTATCCAAAAATAAGTCACTCTTGTACTGACATATATACAAAAAGCTAATGATATATGGCATAGTTAGAAAACAACCAAATATGTCATACATGGGGCGATATTTGAAGGTTTGTTACAAAAAGTGCGAAGAAACCGCGACTAGACTACATATTATAGTTTTAGTTTTAAAAATTAACCCTCATCCGACAGTCTCCCTCTTAGCAAAACAAATACGTTACCGCTCTGTATAATGTAACAAAGGTTGCGATTCTCATTTGATTTTCCACTTATCGGGAACCTTATTACGGTATCCGGACGTAGGTTGGTGACCAACACACTTCCTGCTATGACACCTTCATTTCCGCTTATTGTTTCCAAGACGTAAATCTGCTGTTGATAAGAGGAAAATCTAGTTATAATCCCGCCCCAGTTCTGGAGACGGAAATTGTAAAACTTGTTTTTTTTTTGTCCGCGCCAGTAAATCAACCGGAGTTAGCGCGGGCCGCGCTTTGTAGCTAGCACGTCGGTCACAGAGGCGAATACAAATGGTAGTAATGACGCGGANGGAGTTAGCGCGGGCCGCGCTTTGTAGCTAGCACGTCGGTCACAGAGGCGAATACAAATGGTAGTAATGACGCGGAGGTCAGCCTTATCCCCCATGCTGACGTAAAGGAAGGGTTTTCCCGGCTCACACTGGGGCCTTATGCCGGGTGTGTGCTGCTGGGGGAGGGGATCAACAAATGACCTAATATAGCGAGGGTGCCCGCATGGTCGTTGCAGCACTCAAGAGCCCAGGAGGTGGTGGGGAGAGGTGGTTGACGGGAGCAGAATCTCAAGTAGGCAGCGTTGCAGAGAGATGTATTTGTGTGGGAGCGGCAGGGTGAGGAGGTGACTTTCACGAAGGCGGCTGGCTATACGTCTTGAGCGGCTGGCGCGGAGTTGCGCTGAGAGATCTGGAAGGCTCTTAAGATAGAGCGAGTAGAGTGGAGGGATTTGGGCGGCTCTTGACATCGGGCGCGATTCCCATGTGTGAAAATCCGGGAAGCGATCCCCTCAGGAATCGAACCCGGTTCGCCTTGGGGGAAGGCGAGTAGTATGACCACTAGGCAACCGCGACCCCAGCATAGAAGTAGAGTGGATTTCAATGGAGCACTGCAGCCGACTTACACGCAGAACTCATTATAAATTAGTACAAACTCTACTAAAATTTTCATAAACGTACGGATTATATTGCATATAAAAGAAGAATGCATATTTTATATAATATAACACTGTAAAATATTTGGNTCATAAACGTACGGATTATATTGCATATAAAAGAAGAATGCATATTTTATATAATATAACACTGTAAAATATTTGCTATAATTTACTTAATTAAAAAATAAATTGTTATTATGAGTCTTCTTTAAATAACAATTTACGCGTTTTTCCATTTTGGATGCTTTAGAGAGCATTTATTTTGCATGAAAGCCTTTGTCAAGTAGGGAAATAATAATAATTACTATACCTAACTCTATGTAAAAAATTTTGAAAAATTATCTTAACAAATATTTGAAATAACTTATTTAAAGTTCATTCATTTCAATNACTCTATGTAAAAAATTTTGAAAAATTATCTTAACAAATATTTGAAATAACTTATTTAAAGTTCATTCATTTCAATTATAAAATAATTTTGAAGGCTAAAATAAATGCGCATAAAATTAATTTTTTTTAAATGTGTAAAAATTATCACTAATATTATAACATAGCACCAGAGTAATTAATATGATGGTCTTGCTTGAAGAAGAAAGGTTTGGAAGGGGGGCGGGGATCAAATGTTCTTTCTAAACCATCCATAATGGAAATAAGCTTAGATTTTGCTTTGAAATAGACTTTTATTGATTTACTTTATACAACACTTACATAGATAAATACTAGCAAAATGTTTCACAGTGTTACAAAATATATGTATTCTTCTGTTATATGCAACATTATCTAACATATTTGAAAATTTTGGTAGTGCATAGTACATAAAATGAGCTCTTCCGTTGTAAGCCAATGTACTTCTCCCTACTCTGATACAAATAAAATTTGCTATTTAACATNCATAAAATGAGCTCTTCCGTTGTAAGCCAATGTACTTCTCCCTACTCTGATACAAATAAAATTTGCTATTTAACATAATTTTTACTGATTCTAATATAATGTTATTCACCTAACACATTATTGACAATAAACATAAATAAACATGGTTAATACTACAAGCGCACAGGAAAGAGTTGTAGTTTACCTAGGTTTGGGTGGAATCCTAACGTTTCTTGAAAAGCACAACTATGTGATAGATGCTGTGGATACCGTACTTATTTTATTTGGTATAACTAGGAGAATTTCACACACAATTCAAATACTCACACAAGCGTAGTAAGATACAAGAACTGTCACTACACCGTCGAAGGTAAAGANATTTCACACACAATTCAAATACTCACACAAGCGTAGTAAGATACAAGAACTGTCACTACACCGTCGAAGGTAAAGAAAATACTTTTTCGTCCCCTAGTCTCTACGAACAACCATGCCTGAAGGACGCAATGCACAAAACGGCAGTGTACCAAGTAACAATGTTCTGTTTTTATTTAGACAATTTTTAATAACAAAGTATTATGGACTTCAATTTTCTCCGTTCCTGTACTTTCATTGTTCAGCGCTTGGTTACAAACATAAATGAGTATATAATTAGAGTAATGCGTGTGCCAACCTAAGATAGCAAACTGTGAAATATGGTTATAAAGTAACGGAAAACTGGGCATCCCTGTGCTTCAAAGTACAGGATGAGTGTAAAAGAATACCCCAACTTTGAAGGTCTTTAATATCAAAACCAAACAACCTACAACCTTGATTGACCTATCAAATGAACCGTGGAACTGTGATGTTTGTTTGCCATACAGTCATAAATGTTCAATGTGACCACCACGAGCAGCCCGAACGACATCTACGCGATAATCAAACTCGTTACACGTTCTTGTCAGCAGGTCCGGTGTTAGGGTTTGGATGGCGTTCACTCAGTTTGAGGTGGTGAGGGGGTAGCGAGCTCGCATTCGACACGTCAATGTGAAGGGGATGGTCTGATATTTCCTTTATGTGCCGAGAGATGACACTGGGAGAATCTGTCATCGCACTATGAGCGTATGTTGTGTGCTAGTCCGCATCACGATGGCGACGGAACAACAGAAGGCGTTATGTGTTATTCAGTTTGCTAAATGTGAATCGGTTACGACTGTTCAACGTNACGGAACAACAGAAGGCGTTATGTGTTATTCAGTTTGCTAAATGTGAATCGGTTACGACTGTTCAACGTGAATTCTGTCGCAAATATGGACGTCGTCTTCCCGATAGGTGGAGTATCGTACGTTGGTTTCGTCAGTTCCGTGACACAGGGTGCCTTTGCAAAGGCAAAAGTTCCGGGCGGCCGCGTGTATCCGAAGAGAATGTGCAACGGATTCAACAAGCGTTCGTTCGCTGTCCGAAATAATCAACTTGACAAGCTAGCCTGGAAATGCAAATCCCTCAATCGATGGTATGGACAGTGTTGCGAAAGCGATTGCTGTACAAACCATACAGGTTACAGCTTGTACAGGCTCTTACCGAAAGGGATAAAGAACTGTGGCCTGATTTCTGCGTGTTCGTTTTTGCCCAGAACAAGGTAGACGATGCCTTCATGTCTAAGCTGGTTTTTAGCGATGAAGCGACGTTCCATACAAATGGTAAGGTGAACCGGCACAACGTGCGGATATGGGGTCAGGAGCCTCTACATGAAACCACTGAAAACGAGCGCGTATCCCCCAATGTGAACGTGTTTTGCGTTGTATCCAAAGACATGGTGAAGAGACACAAGAACATCTTGATATGTGGGAAGTAATTACAGATATTCTTAGGAACGGACCAATGATGATCGGAGCGGGTGCAAATACCAAGTTGGAACTCTGGCATTCATCTCTTACAGATGATCGAGGAGAATTAGTTAGCCAGTTTAGCCTAAACATTTATGTGTTGTTTATGCATCTGTTCATTTAATGCAGGGTCTCCCAGATTGGTGAGGGGAGGAGCACTCTGCTAAGAGGCGGACCATGAGTATGTACAGAAGAACAGGATGCACCTGATTTTGATATCGAAGAACTGACTAATGTGTAGAGACCTGAAAAATTTGCGAGTTCAATGACCTGCAGGCTAGATGCTTCAGTCTTATGTACAAATTTGTCAATATGAACTGCACATTGGTTGTCTGCTGCCACAGTGGAAGGCTACTATTTGGCCAGCGTTCTCCAGGAGGTGTCAAACACCGTGTCGACAAATGTCTAAATTTATATAAACACACGTGTTTTGAATTCTATCTTGTCCCAAAATGAATCCGCGAATTCTTCAGGTCTCTACTAATGTGGTGTATAGTATAAAAAATGGGATGGTTCGTGGTATTGATGGTATTGGAGCTGAAATATTAAAGTGAACCTTCTCAATGATAAAATAAAGAATGATTGCCTCAAGGGCGGAGTGTTTTCTTCCCCATGGAAGATGGGATTGTTGAGGATCCTTTGCAAATGAAATGGAAAAGAGCGTGATGATCCTAAATCTTACAGATCATTGACGTTGCTTCCGGTCATGGGCAAAGTTTATGAAAAGCTCATAAACAGAAGATTGGTTGGAACTTTGGAAGCTGAAGGTAGACTGTGTGATAAAGGTATGGGTTCCACAAAGGCAAAGGAACAGATTTTGTGCTGTATGATGCCAAGAAAAACGTAATTGAAAGTAATGACAAATACATATTAAGCATGTTTCGTGACATCGCAGGTGCCTTTGATAATGTTTGGTGGCCGGAAGTAATGTATCAGCTAAAGATAAAGGGTTGCCCGGCGAACATCTATAGAGTAATCCTAGATTACTTCCAAGAGATATGGAGCCTGTATTCTTTCAAAACTGTACGGGTCAAGACAAGGATAACGAAGGGATGCCCCCAGGGATCGGTCCTTGGACCCATTCTATGGAACATCCTCTTCGTTGGATTTTTTGAATTGGATTTCCCGCTGAGTTGCATGGTTTTTGGCTATGCTGATGACGGAATTATACTAATATATGGAAGAGCTAGAAGAGAACTGGAGATAAAAGCTGCTAATATTATGGAAAAGGTCAAGAAATGGGCGGATAAAGTCAATCCAAAGTTCTACACTGCAAAAACAAAGACCATGTTGTTGAAAAAAAAGTTTAGACAGGCCACCTACTTTGCGTTTTGGCGGGGAATCTGTGCAGCATGTGAGTGAGATGAAGTATGATCAGTTACCTGAAACATATTGTATATGTTTCTAGAAAGGCAATTTTTGTGTTTCAACAATTGAAAAGCATGGGTAATACCAGTTGGGGATTAAGTTTCAGCACTCTGATGACAATTTATAGAGCAGTGTTTGAAGCTATTATTGCATATGGAGTTGTTATGTGATAACACAGGGCTCAATTTGAAAGGCATAAAAGGAAATTGGTTAGTGCTCAGAGGGCGGCACTGCTGACAGTAACGAGGGAATACAGGATAGTATCTAATGATGCACTTCCAGTATTGCCAGGGGTGTTGCCAGTTGACCTATTGGTCAAAGTTCGTGGAATTATGGTGGAGAGAGCACGGAATTGTGGGCTAAGTAAGGAATAATAACAAGATATTTTGATTGAAGTTGCTAGGGAATGGCAAGATATATGGTCGAGGTCAGAAAAAGGGAAGAGTTTCCTTTAAGTTGCTTCCAGATGTGCAAGAAAGGACGAAGTCCCAGTATTTGGGTAAAGGATTTAAAGTAATATGTCAGCATATCTGTAATTGGAGAGGAGGACAGGTTTTACTGAGAAAACAGGTAGAATACCGTGTATGGCACAAATATAAGTCGTGGCCCGAAGAAAGCAGAGGAGAAAGTGCCGTGCACTCTGCCTTACTCATTAGAGTACAGTTGCAGTGTGGGAGGATGGAGGGAACACTGGACTTTGGGCCGTAAAACCTGTATCCAAAGACACTGTTTTTGGCCCTTTATTTTTTCACGAGTCCACTGTTACTGGAATTCCCTATTTGGACATGCTTACAGAGTAGTTCTTTCATCAGTTAGAAGAGGCGGTGGGGGACTTCATTTTCCAGCAAGATGGTGCGCCACCCCATTCGCGGATACCTGAACGAAATGTTGCCGCAACGCTGGATTGGTCGAGAAGCAGCTGGTGACCAGGCTATTCGTCGTTGGCTCCCAAGAAGCCCGAATCTTACCCCGTACGATTTTTTTCTATGGGGGTATATAAAGGATAAATGTTTCGTCCACCATTGCCGGCTAATATTGACGACCTCAAAACGAGAATTACGGACGCCATCAAAACCGTAACACCGGACATGCTGACAAGAGTGTGGAACGAGTTTGATTATCGCGTAGATGTCGTTCGGGCCGCTCGTGGTGGTCACATTGAACATTTATTAAGTTATGATAAACAAACTTCACAGTTCCACGGTTCATTGATTGGTCAACCAAGGTTGTAAGTTGTTTGGTTTTGATATTATAGACCTTCAGAGTCAGGGTATTATTTTATACTCATTCTGTATGTAAACTCAAGTAGGCCAGCTTTGACTGTTGGCAATCAGATCAGAGATGGTGAGAAAATTTTAATTTCTTTAATTTATTACTGTTTTCGTGTTAAATTGACATCATGGGAAGCCTAACTGTAGTAATTTTTCATACATACTTATAAAAACCCTATTTGAAAATATTTATTAACACATAATTTTTTATACAAACGCTTTAAAAATTAAAAAATCCATTAAATGAAATTATATTTCCGTATAGATTCATTAATTCAAATTTAATGTTGTCAGTTTTTCCTTAAATTACGTAAGCGTAAAAAAATATTCAATTTATTTGCAAATTCTTTGGTTTTAAGATATATTAAGATTTATGTGTATTTGAGCAGGATACTAACTGTGGCAAATTTGCGTAGAAAAACATTTGTATGATATAAATTTTGTAAGTACACGGTACGTGCTAATATATTTACGGCAGAGAATTCTTAAAGAATTCAATTGTAAAGTATTACTCTGTAATCACTTGAACAAAAAATAACAAAAGTTTATACGTTAATTTTTTCACCTGATCAGGTATCACCACGTGGAGATAAAATAAATCTCAGATAAACATAAATATCAATGTATACATATATTGATATGCAGTATTAAAAATTATGACAAATAATGACGCATCTGGTGGAAAATTCCTTATAACGACGGCCCAAAATATTAAAAACAATGCGTAAATGAATTTGCAAACCAACCAAGAGAATATTTAAATATAGCAAAAAAATAATAAAACTTTATAATTTTTGTTGCACGTCGAACCTCCAGTCCGTGTTCCTCTCCTCCGGGGCGGAAGAGGCGAGGAGCAGCAGAAGTGGAGGGAAAACGACGTATATGAAAAATGTACATTCCAATCTTGTCGAGACACGCCGTGCCGCCTTTTGTAGCGGCGAGCATCGGGACAGATGAGGGAACCCCCCTCCCCCTCTTGTACTTGTTCAACTCTCCTCTCGACGACGCTGACAAAGAGATTCGTCATATTCTCCTCCTCCACGGCGCCTCACGCATCACCGGCTTGCCCCGAATTACTCCCATACAGAGAGGGCGAGAGAGAGAGAGAATTTGGGAAGAGAAAGTGGGGTTGGGGAAGGAAGAGTCTCTGCGTGGGTTGGCGACGACAATTCGTTGGACGCTTCTTACACGTCGTCGACGCCGAAGCAAAAGGACTTGCGAGACTGCTATAGAATCTGGGCTGTCCTTGACGTTGGGAGGAAAGTTGCAGTCCCATCTGAGGAATATCAAGCAGCAGTCGNGCTGTCCTTGACGTTGGGAGGAAAGTTGCAGTCCCATCTGAGGAATATCAAGCAGCAGTCGTGTGGTCGCAACGACTCTCACAACTCGAGAGCAGTGCGCCGAACTAAGAGCCGCATTCCCTCCCTTCTGGTGGACAAAATTGCCTGTGTATCAACATNAACTCGAGAGCAGTGCGCCGAACTAAGAGCCGCATTCCCTCCCTTCTGGTGGACAAAATTGCCTGTGTATCAACATATTTAATGCTTGCAGTTAATACACCACTCAAAAATATTAGGGGACAAGATTTTGAACATCTGTATTGTTGCCATACAGCTATTGAGTAGGATAAATTTTGTTTTTTTCCGACAGTTTGAACCTTTATTTACCGGTGGCGGAAAAAAAAACTAACTGTGTCATTGCACACGTGGATGCTCCAAGCAGAAATCACGTACAGTGTTATAAACTAAAGTGGAGACTCCGTCCATTAATGTCAAATGAACACACAAAACACAATTTCCGTATCGTGTATGACCTCTATGAGNGTGTTCTAAACTAAAGTGGAGACTCCGTCCATTAATGTCAAATTAACACAAAAAAAAAACCATTTCAGTATCGTGTATGACCTCTATGAGCCTGTATTACTATCCCACACTTTCGAGACATGCTTCTGATCAGTCCATGAATCCCGGTCGTGGGATGGTTCTCGCATTTTTCAAGAAGGGCGTCTGTAAGTTGTTGAGTCTGAGGGGCAATGGGTAGGTCTCTGACTCGTTTATCCGGTTTACCCCATAAATGCTCAATGGTATATAGATCTGGACTCACGGCAGGCCAGTCTATTGCGTTAATCTGGAGATCCCGTGGGACAGCCATGGTGACTGCTGCTGTATGTGCCCTTGCATTGTCTTGTTGCAACACACATTGGAGACCCATTCCAACAGCAATGGGAGTAACGTCCTCGAGGACAATATCCGCAATATCCCGGTACGGGCAGCAGTAAGTCTGCGTCTGACAACCACAACGTCCGTTCCGCCGTCGATAGTGATGTCACCCCACACCATAATTGACCCCGTGCCAAATCTGTCTGTTCCCAGAACAGCTGCTTCTGCACTCTAAATACGAATTGGTGAAAAATCACCGATTTTAAGTGAAATCTGAGTATGTAACTGAATTGGTCAGAAACGCGCAACTGGAAAAAAGTCAGCTGTAATTAAATGAATCAGTGAAAAATAATAACTGATCCTACCGGAAGATATTGCTGGTGAATCAGCGATATATTTTCACTGAATTTTTTTAGTGATATTTGTTATTTATCAGTAGTCATTCTGAAAAATCAATCATTATTTACCATTGATCAGTGCACTATATGAAGTATCAGTGGTATTTGTCAAATTTATCAGTGGTGTCACTGGGAAATCAGTCATAATTTTTTTTTGTTCTATGATACTATTTCACTGCAACTTTAGTGGCGTGTGTTTAATTTTTCAGTCCAAATACAGGAAATCAGTGATAATTTATTTTTGATTAGTGCAACAATTTCACTGGAATTTAAGTCCTATTTGTCTGAGTCTTCATTCATTTAGATCAGTGAGGAAAAATTTTCAGCAATGATAGTGGTCTATCTGTCACAACTTACTTTCGGTCACTGTAATAATTTCATTGATATCAGTCTAATTCATATCCAGTGATACCCAGAAATCACAACTTTCAATCGGTGTTAACAGTTACAGTGAAGTTTTAGTCAGCATTTACACCAAAAGCAAAAGGTCAGATTTTGTTTTTAATTTCATGAGCCATATTACAAATACATTGGTATTTCGGCACTACTCTTTGTAGAGTAAAAATTGACTCAGCACTCTTAATGAATATTTCAGCCATTTATTCACGGTTAGTTCTTGTAAAAGCACAGTAATCTTTCAGTTCAACAGCTTTCACTTTTATAATGAATTTTCCTGTTTCCAGCAAAAGTCTTAAACTTTTCTTCACTCAGTTTAAGAACTTGTGTTTAAATACTTTTCCCCAGTTCCTTGAAAACCGTTTAACTCAAAGATATCTCTACCTACTAATTTTTAATTCTGAATAAATAAAATTTGGGAGACTTCATACCTTTGTCTGAACATGGGATAAATTGTTCCTAATTGACACAATTTGCTACATTGCCAAATGAATGGCATTCTTAATTATTTATATTATCATAAACTTACAAAAAGAGTAGTGAAAGGAAAAGTATTTTAGTAAACTTTTCAATTTATTTACCACCTAGTACTTGTGATTCGGAATAATGTATTTTGTGATTAAATTGCAATCACATTAATAATGTGATGTATACTGTATCACGCAATCTCTATATACTTACGAAAAATATGTCATTTTCAGTTTGTGTAAGGATACATAACTGTATGGCTAGAAATACAACAAATTATTGCTAAAGAGCACAAACAGCCCAGAATTAAAAAACTCGCTTAAATTTATTTTAAAAAATGCTTTTGAGAATGAATACATTAGAAATAAGCACTTTTTTTGAAGTACGTATTCATAGTAAAAAATTCAACAAGAAATATTTCGCAAATCATTATTTGGAGATTAAAAAATAAGTAATACTCATATCTGTCACTTGAACAGGAAATCAGACTAAAGCTTTAAGCGACACTTGTTTGAAATATTGCTCACATGCAGACTGCTATTTCCCATCTGAGTAATATCTTTCCGAAGCTAGAGAGCCTGACTACGATGGAAAAAGCGACCTTGTCAGGATGTTATGTAACACTGTACAGAATGAGTGACGTGATGCAGGTCACGTTCAAAATACGGACCCCTTGTATGGTAGAGACAGCACTCTTTGAGAGTGCTCAGTTTGCAAGTATGGATACGCATAGCTCTCTCCACTGTACTCAAGCTACAACGGAAATTAGGGAACAATATAAGGTCTGACAACTGCCAGCAACAAAATGTTTTTCTGTATAATTAATTCAGATACAAAGATTAATGGTGCAAAACTACAAATTGTAACGCCATGCGGCTGCCTCGTACATCGCACACAAACATTTAATTTCAGCTGTATATTTCGTGATTGCCAGCAGCTGACGCGCATGGATTTGCTTAGGTCTGCGGGCGCGTTTAAAAGCAATCTTCTGAACTTGTGTCGTCAGTTACAAAACACCTGCCTCACCGAGGAAGCAAGTGCAACTCGGAGCTGGGGACATTGCAGATATTACAAAAACCAAAGACCACGTGTGCTGCCGTTTTATACGCAGTGGCTAGAACGCTCGCCTCCCACCAAGGCGATTCCCGTTCTGGTCACTCCCAGATTTTCGCATGTGGGAATCGTGCCGGACGAACCCGCTGGTTGGCGGGTTTTCTCGGAGATCTCCCATCCCTACCACCCTTTTATTCCAGCGCTGCTGCACACTCACCTCGCTTCACCCTCATCAGCTCTCAAGACCTCGTTGTTGAGAGCCTCTCATACCTCTCCGCTCCACGTCACTCATTTTGCTCCGGATGTACTTGAGTGACATCGTGTCGTATATTGTTGAACAACGCGAGTGGTCGTTCCGGGGCAACATGCAAACCACAATAACTCCATTTACTTCAAGGCTAGTAAGCGCAGTTGTTTACAAGTAGTTCTCTGAAATCACACTTAAACAGCAGTTTTATCACAATCGATAGTTTGCGATGAATCCGTTATTATGCTCGAGTTTGGAGAAAACATCTCAAACAAATCTAACTGCAAATTTACAATTACACAAATATAACATCTATAACCATACTAAAACTAACCTGGAAATAAAATTAATGCACTATTGGGGTTGCCTAGTGTCCTTGGAACTTTGTAATATTCTCTTAAACTTTCAAGTGTGGTTAAACTTAAAACCAGATACTACACTTATTTTATATTTTTAAATTACAGTAACTTGCACTGATTACGATAAGATAGCATTATTAGTAGGTTATTGTGCTACGGCCTTCCGTTCTATTGAAGGCTTTAAAATGAGCAACTGTTTGTTCAAGTATTTGCAACAATTTTCCCAAACAAAAAGACACCACCAGAGACCACCTGAAAAGATTAAATAAAATAATACATTTGCGATTTACGTATAAGACAGCCTTAAATGGCGAACAGACTATGGGGACGGCTGGAAGAAGTAGTAAAAATAATTTGTAGGTCCGTGCAGAAACTGGATGACTGGGGTTTTTGATGCCAGAGCTTACGTACCGAAACACGTTAACTTCTTTGAAAATATTGAAACTTATTATTCTTTTTGTAATTTGTTTGTTTTAAAACTTAATTAAATGAAAGTAAAAAAAATATAAAATCTTAATAGTTCTCCGGCGTTTAGTATAGTTTCCTTCATAAGACGGCATTTTCAATTTATTATCAATGAACCGAGTTTGTGGCGATGCATAAATAAGTTAATTCTTCCCAGTGCTACACGAAGCTCTGAATTTGAAGTAATACTGTAAAATAACTTTACACAAATGTATGTGACAGCAGAGCCTTCATTAATATTAATGTATTTTTACACAAACAAATATTAATATAATTTTTAAATTATTTTTCCAAGTACAAATAGTTAAAATGTTAGTAACAACGATAAATAGTACACGAGCAAAAATTATGTCCCGTGATACAGATTCTGTATTTACATATACACCGGTGACTTCAACAAATATGGTCACTTCTTACATGTTGTGTTGTATGTCATATGTAAAGGTAAAACCACTAACAATTTTGTTGAATTGTTTATTTGATATAACATATTAATGTAAATTATTTATATTAACGCCCTTTAAAAAGACGCCCTTTTCTCAATTACTTATTCAGCACAAGAGTGATAGGATTTAGTTTTGCTGAAGGTTAGATAGCCTGTCTTACACAGTTTGTCAGAGCGCTTTTAAAATTTCCCGTGTTTTTAACTAAAATTACTGGCAAAATTTATTGAAGTGTATTCGTAAATTTAGGAACGCTTTGTCTGCGTAAATGAACGGAACTATTTATAAATTTGCACGTTAAATGGTTTTTCATGTTTTCATTTGTTAAAATAGTTGGTTTTTAAACACTGAAGTTTTATTTTCGCTGCGATGTTATTATACCAAGCATAAATAATGCATGCAAAAAANCCTTTTATTCCAGCGCTGCTGCACACTCACCTCGCTTCACCCTCATCAGCTCTCAAGACCTCGTTGTTGAGAGCCACCCATACCTCTCCGCTCCACGACACTCATTTTGCTCCGGATGTACTTGAGTGACATCGTGTCGTATATTGTTGAACAACGCGAGTGGGCGTTCCGGGGCAACATGCAAACCACAATTACTCCATTTACTTCAAGGCTAGTAACGCGTCAACAAATGTTCATCAAGAGACTTTAGTGTGAATTTGTCCAGTTTTATCACAATCGATAGTTTGTGATGAATCCGTTATTATGCTCGAGTTTGGAGAAAACATCTCAAACAAAACTAACTGCAAATTTACAATTACACAAATATAACATCTATTACCATACTAAAACTAACCTGGAAATAAAATTAATGCACTATTGGGGTTGCCTAGTGTCCTTGGAACTTTGTAATATTCTCTTAAACTTTCAAGTGTGGTTAAACTTAAAACCAGATACTACACTTATTTCAAGAGACAGTAACTTGCAGTGATTACGATAAGATAGCATTACTAGTTAGTTACTGTGCTACGGCCCTCCGTTTTATTGAAGGCTTTAAAATGAGCAACTATTTGTTCAGGTACTTGCAACAATTTTCCCAAACAAAAAGACACCACCTGAGACCACCTGAAAAGATTAAGCAAAATAATACATCTGCGATTTACGTATAAGACAGCCTTAAATGGTGAAAAGACTAAGGAGACGGCTGGAAGAACTCGTAAAAATAATTTGTAGGTCCGTGCAGAAACTGGATGAGTGGGGGTTTTTTATTCCAGAGCTTACGTACCAAAACACGTTAACTTCTTTGAAAATATTGAAACTTATTCTTTTTGTAGTTTGTTTGTTTAAAACTTAATTAAATGAAAATAAAAATATATAAAATATTAATAATTCTCCGGCGTTTACTATAGTTTTCTTCATATGACAGAATTTTGAATGTATTATCAATGAACCGAGGTTGTAGCGAGCCATAAATAAGTTCATTTTTCCCAGTGCTACACGAAGCTCTGAATTTGATGTATTACTGTAAAATAACTTTACACAATTGTATGTGACAGCAGAGCCTTAATCAATATTAATGTATTTTTACATATACAAATATTAACATAATTTTTAAACTATTTTTCCAAGTAAAAATAGTTAAAATGTTAGTAACAACGATAAATAGTACACGAGCAAAAATTATGTCTCATGATACATAGTCTGTGTTTACATATACACCGGTGACTTCAACAAACATGGCCACTTCTTACATGTTGTGTTGTATGTCATGTATAAAGGTAAAACCACTAACCATTTTGTTGAATTGTTTAAAAGATATAACAAAGTAATGTAAATTATTTATATTAACGCCCTTTAAAAGGACGCCCTTTTCCTCAATTACTTTTTCAGTGCAAGAGTGATAGGATTTAGTTTTTCTGAAGGTTAGATAGCCTGTCTTACACAGTTTGTCAGAGCGCTTTTAAAATTTTCCCGTGTTTTTAAGTAAAATTACTGGCAAAATTTATTCAAGTATATTCGTAAATTTAGGAACGCTTTGTTTCCGTAAATGAACGGAAATTTTTATAAATTTGCACGTTAAATGGTATTTCATGTTTTCATTTGTTAAAAGAGTTGGTTTTTAAACACTGAAGTTTTATTTTCGCTGCGATGTTATTATACCAAGCATAAATAATGCATGCAAAAAANAGTTGGTTTTTAAACACTGAAGTTTTATTTTCGCTGCGATGTTATTATACCAAGCATAAATAATGCATGCAAAAAATTAACATTTTTTCCTCATCTCGTTTACTTTCTTCTTGTTACTGAGTTTTAATCCGACCCATTTCAGTTGATTTTGTAAGTGTGTAAATGTTTATTGCAGGTTGGCTCACCAATACGGAACTTGCCGGACGAATACTAACTTCCCACTCATGGCTTACCAGAGACTCGAAACCAGGGCCCCTGACGCCCTTCACCAACGCATGCACAACGAATACTCGCATCTACTTCCATGCGACGCTATCATAAGAAATTTGCGAAAAATACTTGCTTTAGTCGTAGACGAATACATACTCTCCGTTTCTCGTCTGGTTTTCAAATGTTGCTGTTTGTTAAAAGTAGTTTGTGTTAAAACTTTTAAAAAACTTTCTTTAACTTGCACGTGCAACTTGTTGCAGGAACCATACATTCTAAATTCAATGACTAGAAATTCTACTCATTGCGCCAGCAATGTCCGTGGCTGAGAACGCTCCGTATTGTTGTGTTTCGTTAATACTGACTCAGTTTTCGATCATTTCCGTTGAGGGAAACTCATTTAATATTAAAAAAATATTTTAAAGTATGAAAAGGTTTAATTAAATATTTGTAGCATAGCTGTGAGTCCTTTTGTATCACACCATAATAAATAAATAATATGAATAATTTCGGTTCGGAATCCAGGTGAGTAGAGAATTTCTGAAAACTTTTTGTAGGTGTTACGGACTACCATTTCCTTGCCAGAAGCTGAAAGACGACGCAAACTTTTTCAGGTTCTGATAAAATTTTGAAACTAAAAGAAGTAAGCTTCAGGGTTTTAAGATTCCGCACCTCTGTAAGTGAAACATTATTATGATATAACTGAATCGCTCGTGACGACGTGTATGTTAATTTTTACAGAAACCCAGCATTCTTGTAACACGAGCGATAAAATACCTACAGGATTTACCGCGCGTAAATCAATGGTCTATATTCAATTAAGCAGTTGTTTTTTTTCGATAGAGCGACTTCTTAGAAATTTTATTGCACAAAATATTTTCAAGGTCGAAATTGCAATGAAGCTTAAATTTAAGATTCTGTGCGGTAGTGAGTATCACCGAGGTATAAAAATGTGATAAATTCTATTACTGCATTTCGAATAAGATGGCGTAAGAAATAAATTTCTCATTTTTTCTGAACACCTGCAGTCTTATTCGGTACCGCCAATGCTAGTTTTCTGCGTGCGCAAATCGTGTTAGCATCGAGGTGCTTTGAAAGTAGTTCTGTACCACCAACGTTACGTTAATGCTTCTGTGCGTCGACGCAAACGTGAAGCAGAAACTGAAGCAAATGTGCGCAAGTGTTGGGGGACAAGNGTCGACGCAAAAGTGAAGCAGAAACTGAAGCAAATGCGCGCAAGTCTTGGAGGACACGCGAAGTCGACGTATCCTTTGCGTTTCTTGTTCTACTGTTTTTACAAATATTCTCTGTGGATTATAAATTACCATAGAATACTTCTGCAACTTATGAAACCGCTCACCACATAGTGTATATGAATTTCGTTGAAATGTATGTCCGTATTTCTCACATGTGATCTGAAAATATACATGTGGTTAACCTCTTCGTACAATGGACTAATGATTACTACAATGAATTTTTTTAGCGGGAAGCAAACGACACGCCACAGACATTTTTATTAAAACTATAATTTGTAAAATGTTGCAAATACTTATATTGCAGGCCTTAATCACAGTAACCTACAACTTCATAATCATAAGCGTAACCCAAAATACAATTTCTACCATGAAAAAAATCGATGTCTTAGATATCAACGCTAAAAAATACTTACTTAATATGGTACTGAAGGTCTGTGGCAATTATAAGGGTGTTTTAAATAACTGCTTATGTACTTTGTTGCAATCCGATTATTTAATATGTTTTACACCATACGTTTGCGAACGTTTGACAAGTAAAAAAAATTGCATTGTTTACAAAAACACACCAACGTGCGTCTGTTTAAGAAAAGACTACGCTGATAAAAAAACAGACAAGAGGCCACACTTAAGCAGAACTTAAGTTTTTCATTTTTCTTGTGAAACAAGATACTTTGCGACGAAAGGGCAGTCAACCTACGGCTATCGTCGAAGCAAAATCTCCGAAGTTATTTCTTTGAAGCAACAGTTTGCGCAGAAGCTAGTTTTAGCGTATGAAACTAACTTGTGCGTACGGAATCGCTCGCGAGAAACGAAACGCTATCTCTACAGCATAGGTAAAGCAGATATCTTCAAGCAGCAACTTGGTTTTGAAGTACAGAATACGCCTGCTGGCATTATCAAGAGCTGCATTTCACCTCGCAAATATTTTATAAATTTATGACATTCAACCTTGCATTCAGCTTTTCGACCTAAAGCATTTTTCAGAAGCGATATATTTCTGTATTTGGAAAACAGTATATACATAGTCGAATTTCTTTAAAAACAGTCTACTTAAACGTAAATGCTATAAGTTAGCATGCGCAAAATATCGAAATACATTTTTCGAAAACACATTTTTTTTCACATAATACATTTTATTTTAGTGCACTCTCAGATTGACCACATGTCCCAGTCATGGGCGAATGACGTGAAAAGAATAAATGCACCGACAACCTGCGATCCGTTATTTCTGCGACGAATTAATCCATTTAATTCTCTTTTTTTTTGTCCCCTCATCCCTTCCCGAAACGTTCTGTTAAAATCCTTGTCTACACGCCACGGACATTTTTTCAACNTACAGATTCCCCCCCTCGCTCTCACGCACTCTTTCATAACTCACCGTTTTATGTTAAACCGGGACGGTCGCTAACCGTTACACAGCACTGCCATTTCATATTCAAAGGATTTATCAGGACGGGGTTGGCTTCCAGCGGATAAAACCGCGACTCGTACTGATGTTTTTTCCAAAACTAAATTGATACTGATTTCACTCTACCCGAATTCTTTAAAAAAAATTATTTTAATCGACTAGTGAACGTGTTTCGGTTCTCGTTACAAGTTTCTTTACTTCGCTGTAATGCCGTGGCGGTCCACAAATGACGCCTCCTTTCCGAATGTGCACTGCGAAACGTAAAATGTGATTGCGTTGGTGGTGAAATTAGGCGGCGTACCCTCTCTTACAAGCTCAAATATTCGCAAGGGATATACACACCCGATTTCCCGCCAAAATTTCAACATTTTCCCGTCTCTCTGAAGGACCTTCGAAAACTTATCACATATTTGTAAATGTAAAATTAATGACAGTCAGTGAATCTTACTTCTCTTGTACGTAACGTAGTAATAATAACCATATATTTTATTAGCTTTACATCTTTACTTGTTGCGAAATTGAAACAGTTACCTCGTTATACCAAGTAAACGAAAACTGCGAACAAAATATTTTTTGATGTAATATAATCATTTTATCCATTATGGGCGCTTATATTGAAAATCAGAGAGAGAAAAACTTTCTATGCATTAAAAGCCTAGTAAACATTTATGTGAAACTACACTTTTATATCAGTTCGGATTTAATATGTTGATCAACGAGAAAGGACAAATTAAAACTGATTTAAGTTTATGAGCTGATAATATACGTGTTGTGAGAATGATTCTTGAAACTGAGGTAATTATATTCAAGAATAAATATTTGTATATATAAATAAATGCAGTGATGCACTGACACAGAACGCCCAGAAGGTAACATAAATACACAACTTAAATAAAACAAGATCAGTTGTTTTGATTTTTTATAAATATATGCCGAAAAAAGCTAATCTGCACTTGTTTTTGATACGTGAATGTATGTCATCTTCGGTAGTTTTGAAGTTAAGTGACAATGGTGTGGTAGGATTGAAATCAAAATTTGACTGGACTTCCACTGCCTACAGTGACTACAAAATAGGAACAAAACAGAAACGAAGAACACGTGTGTTCCTATTTCGTAGTCACTGCAGCCAATAAAGTCGAATATCATATCGAATTCAGCAATCTTATACGTTTTCTGCGACATGGCTCTGAAAGAGTGCATTACCCCAACAGTAAGTATATACAAAAGGCTACGTTGTATGCACGTGGTTATGATATCTGAAAGAAAACTACTCAAAGTTTCGGACACGATACTCTTTTATCGTATTAAAATTTCTAGTTTTGAATTGGCAAATTAAATATTTAAAATATTAGTAAAAATTAAATAACAAAATATCAAATGGAAAGATGCAAAAGAATGGGACGAAATAAAATAATTAGATTTTACGGAAACCTTTTTCACAGATACTTTATTTCTGCTTTCGGATATGAATGGCTCTTATTATTTTGATAATTTAAGTTACAAAGAGTAAATATGACATTAAAATATCCACAACAACAATATTATAAATATAAAAGCGCAATAAATATAAAATTATCGAAAAAAACCAAATAATATTATTTTGTAAAAAGCATTCACAAGTACACAGTATATACAAATACTTCTTGCCACATCCCACTTACATGCAACAAACTTCTCGAATTGTACCAAGCACAAGCAGCTTCAGAAAACATTTTTAAGACAATTTGCGCCATTCTTCTTTACGGAGCGTGAGATAATCAAACAAAGAGGTGCGCACTTATTTACCTATGTACTTAATTATTAATTCCTACGTCAATCTAATGAAGCAGGTGTGAGTGTGTCCCTCCGCGTTCGCTTCGCTCGCACCCCGGCAAGCAAACTGGCGCACACTTTAGTCTGTTCAGTATTATCGAGCTANCCCTCCGCGTTCGCTTCGCTCGCACCCCGGCAAGCAAACTGGCGCACACTTTAGTCTGTTCAGTATTATCGAGCTATTTGATGTTAGATGCAATTCGGGGAGGTGGCATGACAAACAGTATTGATAATGTGTGTAAATGTGAATGGCCATGTACAAATATTTATTTAATGTATTTCTTTCGATATTAGTATTTTCCCATCACTGGCTATCATGTTTACTTATTTATTACATATGTGCTGCATAATGTTACATTTATTCTTTTGAAACTTAAATTGCAAACACCATAATCGAGTACCATACGCAAAATCTGCACAAAATATGTAAAAGGGAAAAAAGGCATAATAAATTATTACAACAAAAAATTAAATATAAATGNCGCAAAATCTGCACAAAATATGTAAAAGGGAAAAAAGGCATAATAAATTATTACAACAAAAAATTAAATATAAATGCATATACTTAAATAATGCAGGATAAAAAGTATAACAAATAAATTAATTATTCCTAAACAGATAATGTACCGTGTGGNCGCAAAATCTGCACAAAATATGTAAAAGGGAAAAAAGGCATAATAAATTATTACAACAAAAAATTAAATATAAATACATATACTTAAATAATGCAGGATAAAAAGTATAACAAATAAATTAATTATTCCTAAACAGATAAAATACCGTGTGGNCATATACTTAAATAATGCAGGATAAAAAGTATAACAAATAAATTAATTATTCCTAAACAGATAAAATACCGTGTGGCTAATTGTACTTCAAGTAGAACTTTTAATTTTTTTTTTTTGTTTACTTGTCCGGCGTTCGCAACTTACGATTGTTCCAATTGTCCTGTTGTGTGTGATATCCGATGGCTTTCTGATAACTGAACTATTTTATGGCCAAGAAAGGTAATTCAGATACTGTTCGAAGGAGTTTCATTTCTGCTGATTCTTTCTCGGGAATCCAGCTTGNAGGAGTTTCATTTCTGCTGATTCTTTCTCGGGAATCCAGCTTGCTGTTCTCCCAACATTCACTTCCAGTTAGAGGCTCAAGCAATTCTACTCTTTGTACAATTCAAGAGTTGCGTATATTTTGTTTATAGCCAAGTGAGGTGACGCAGTGGTAACACTACGGATTCGCATTCGGACGGACCTGGTTTCGAATCCCGGTATGAACATCCTGGTTTCGGTTTCCCATGGTTTTCCGAAATTACTCCAGGCGAATGGTGGGATGGTCCCTCTCTGCAAGCCAAGGCAGATTCCGTTATCGTTCCTGCTCCTCTGAACAACTTGTTCCATCTCTAATGCCTTCTCTGTTGACGAGACGTTAAACCATACCTTCCGCTTTCCTGTTTATGGTTAGATCTATTGTACCTAAGACACGGCAAAATATATTTCTTCTCTATTTCAACCTCTATACTTCAAATATATCACATTATAATGTTGCCGATGTGGGTATTCTCATGGAGTTACAGCTCTCTCCAGCAAATTGTTAAATATGTACTTTATTCTAGAGGAACCAAGGTATCACATCTTCACAAATTTTAGGATGACGAGTATTTACGAGTTAGATTTCAGAAGCCTGTCTTACAGGAAGGTTTTACCTCCGGTCGAGGGTTGCACCACATACATAGAGTTATTTATTATATCCCAAAGGCTTCTTATTGTCCACACTAATACGGAGAGCATATTTTTTATCTTAAGGAAACAAATCGTGTTGTGTCTCGTAATATTTGTAACTGTATCGTCCGGGTGTTAATAATTCAGTATTACGAAATGTGAGGAGTTGGAAGGATATGAGCAAGTTCTCAGCGTGACCTACATAGCATATGACGAGAAATGTAAAATAAACCCGTCTCTCGCATTTCGCCATAGCAAATCAAGGTTAGTTATTATCACTTCCGCATGGTGGCGTGATAAATAGGATACTACGGGGAAAGAAACACTACTCTTTCATACCCAGCTCATTTAGCATTCATACTGAACATGAATAATAAAAGTCAGCGAAGAAAAACTGAAATCTGCAAACGGAGAAAGAAATTGTAGTCAAATACTAGTCAACAACCGGTACCATTAAGGAGAATTACGTGTTTTTCAATCTAACCATGTTTATAACTGTTTGTGTTTTTTGTCTGAATCACGTTTGGCCTGAAAATGATATTATTAAAAGAAGGTATCGTTAATGTAAATATTAATTTAAGTGAAAGATGAATACAAAATAGAATTTGTCAAAACTTTAAAATCATTATGATTGTTTTAAAAAGTAAAATACCCTGAGTTATCGTACTCATCGAACTGCGCAGTGGACAATTAATTGATATGACTTTATTACATGCGAATTAATGCTCGTTTATATTATGGGTGTAAATCATATGTAGAATACCTAACATCCGTTGACCATCTACACGGACTAAAATATCCGAAGACAACATAGCTGATGAAATATACACAGCCAAAATAATTCCTAGTAAATTTCTAAAATTATTATGAAATATTGAATCTTAAGCATTNGCTGTTCTCCCAACATTCACTTCCAGTTAGAGGCTCAAGCAATTCTACTCTTTGTACAATTCAAGAGTTGCGTATTTTTTGTTTATAGCCAAGTGAGGTGACGCAGTGGTAACACTACGGATTCGCATTCGGAAGGACCTGGTTTCGAATCCCGGTACGAACATCCTGGTTTCGGTTTCCCATGGTTTTCCGAAATCACTCCAGGCTAATGGTGGGATGGTCCCTCTGCAAGCCAAGGCAGATTCCGTCATCGTTCCTGCTCCTCTGAACAACTTGTTCCATCTCTAATGCCTTCCCTGTTGACGAGACGTTAAACCATACCTTCCGCTTTCCTTTTTATGGTTAGGTCTATTGTACCGAAGACACGGCAAAATATATTTCGTCTCTATTTCAACCTCTATACTTCAAATATATCACATTATAATGTTGCCGATGTGGGTATTCTCAAGGAGTTACAGCTCTCGCCAGCAAAGTGTTAAATCTTTACTTTATTCTAGAGGAACTAAGGTATCACATCTTCACAAATTTTAGGATGACGAGTATTTACGAGTTACATTTCAGAAGCCTGTCTAACAGGAAGGTTTTACCTCCGGTCGAGGGTTGCACCACATACATAGAGTTATTTATTATATCCCAAAGGCTTCTTATTGTCCACACTAATACAGAGAGCATATTTTTTATCTTAAGGAAACAAATCGTGTTGTGTCTCGTAATATTTGTAACTGTATCGTCCGGGTGTTNTTTTATCTTAAGGAAACAAATCGTGTTGTGTCTCGTAATATTTGTAACTGTATCGTCCGGGTGTTAATAATTCAGCATTACGAAATGTGAGGAGTTGGAAGGATATGAGCAAGTTCTCAGCGTGGCCTACATATCATATGACGAGAAATGTAAAATAAACCCGTCTCTCGCATTTCGCCATAGCAAATCAAGGTTAGTTATTATAACTTCCGCATGGTGGCGTGATAAATAGGATACTACGGGAAAAGAAACACTACTCTTTCATACCCAGCTCATTTTGCATTCATACTGAACATGAATAATAAAAGTCAGCGAAGAAAAACTGAAATCTGCAAACGGAGAAAGAAATTGTAGTCAAATACTAGTCAACAACCGGTACCATTAAGGAGAATTACGTGTTTTTCAATCTAACCATGTTTATAACTGTTTGTGTTTTTTGTCTGAATCACGTTTGGCCTGAAAATGATATTATTAAAAGAAGGTATCGTTAATGTAAATATTAATTTAAGTGAAAGATGAATACAAAATAGAATTTGTCAAAACTTTAAAATCATTATGATTGTTTTAAAAAATAAAATACCCTGAGTTATCGCACTCATCGAACTGCGCAGTGGACAATTAATTGATATGACTTTATTACATGCGAATTAATGCTCGTTTATATTATGGGTGTAAATCATATGTAGAATACCTAACATCCGTTGACCATCTACACGGACTAAAATATTCGAAGACAACATAACTGATGAAATATACACAGCCAAAATAATTCCTAGTAAATTTCTAAAATTATTATGAAATATTGAATCTTAAGCATTNCTGATGAAATATACACAGCCAAAATAATTCCTAGTAAATTTCTAAAATTATTATGAAATATTGAATCTTAAGCATTGTTCGGAAAGAACGCCACACGCCAGGCTGCAAATATGGAAATTTTAGCGTCACATCAATACAAAGTTGGCAAATTTCCTACGCATTTGACTGCTTACTGACGTATTTACGTTACCACGAATTTACAGGGAAAAAATTAATTATGACTTGCGTTTTATCACTATACGTATACACTGATAAGGGACAATTTGCGAATAATTCCGTTCATTGTATATTTTAAAACGAAAATTTTGGATAATATTCTGTTCAATCACTGGACTTCAGAAATGTTGTTCAGCCCAGTATCCAAGAAGAGTAGATAGATAAGGAGAATGTAGCTCGGACAAAGAGGAGCATTGGCTATAGCCTATATTAAAGAGCCAAGCTGGCATTGACCTGGAGTGATTTGGGTAAACCATGTAAATCCGAAATAAAAACTGGCCGTATTGTCTTCGCCTCTAATGCAGTATTTTTCACTTCAGTGAGGTAGTGGAGAGCGGTAGTGGTGCAGGAGTGTTGATCCCAGCCAGCAGGCTGGCCAGAAGACATGCTTCTTGCCCCTGGAGGCGGGGCTGTAGACTAGCAGGCTCTCGGCGGCTAGCAGAGCGCGGCGAGAGGAGAGAGGAGGCTGCCACACACCGTGAGAACACGGCAGCAGTGTAATAACACCCTGGCTAATCCCCGCAGGATTAGCGGGACCCTTTGTGAGCGCCGAGCTGCCAGGGTGGTGGAGGAGGGGCTCCAGGCATCATCCCGGAGAGAGAAGGGAGGCGTCCCATTGTTCCAGGACCGGGAGACAAGACCCAGTTTCCACCAGAGAACTCTCCGCCACACACATCCAGTAGGTGTTGTCGCGCTGGACGGAAGGACGAGGAAACGCCACGTCGGCGCTGCTCTGACAACCGCCAATGTCCCGTAACCTTTTGTGTGAAATAATTCGCGTTTAAAACAAGGAGGGACCGCGCGAATGCGCGAGCACAGGGGAAATTGCAGTTTCCTCTTTTGTTTGTTCCTTCGTCTACTTTTCATTTCCCGTGCTCAGTGTGGGTGCGGCTTTCCCCCTTGTTCTTACTTTCTGCCAAACCTCGCAATCCTCTTCATTTATTGTTCTCTGTCACCCTGCACACTTTCTCGGCTTCTCTATCATCACTAGTTTCCTCTGTATGTTTTCCTGCTTTTTTTACGTTCCTGTGTTTTTAATAGNTTTCTCGGCTTCTCTATCATCACTAGTTTCCTCTGTATGTTTTCCTGCTTTTTTTACGTTCCTGTGTTTTTAATAGCAAAAATTTCCGGAAGTGCAGGCCATATACAGATTTTTATTACTATTTTTTATTGCTTAGCTTACATTACTTTTATTACATTTATAATTATTCTTTGGAAATAAATCGCTTTGTTGTCATTGTTCCAAAACGTTATTTAAGGGAAATCATCCGTCACTACAGACTTCAAGCAGTTTTCTGATTAGTTTGATATATATTTATAACTTTTGTTAATGAATGTTAAAAACATATGGTATAGCAACTAATGCATCCTAAATTATTTCTTTGTGTTTTCCTTAATCTTCTTTATTTGCTCACTAAAATCCTACTTTTACATCCATTTATTCAAAGATAATTTAATTTTTAAACTTGCCTTGTTTCGAACATAACCATGCTTACTCTAAAATCAATTTTTGCAGCAGTTTTTAAATTTAGTGGAGTATTTACAGAGTGCGTCTTGCAGATGACGGAAGGTTTTGGTGGTTTTTCAGACGGAAAATCAGAAGGATTTTGCATCGTTACCTTTCTTTTGAAGATGAGAAATGATGTCGGAAACAGGACGAGACATGTTGGAGTACGTACTCTTTGAAACCTCATCTTATCAACAGAAAATACGATTTGTAAACATATAAAATTTAAGTTGATAAGTTGATACTCACTTTTATTTGTACATGATTATGATGAAACGCCTTTTGTATAATTAATATTTTTATCTGCTACCTGTACATAAACTATTTATATTAAAATAATTTTTGTCTGTGATGGAGTACAAGTACTATTTAACCGTTCAAAGATAGGAAGTTTAATTATTAGTTTTCATAACACACTGATTTAAGTACTTATTTCAATTTGGTTTAGCATCTGTATAGACAACAGACTAATTAGAAGGGATAGTGTGTAAGATGCTGAAAGAAAACCGAAACAAGTAAGACGGTATTATTTATAGAAAAGCCCTGAATAAATGGTTTTCTTTAAAAAAAAAAAAGTGAAACAAACAAGTAATGGTGTGCACATTTATGACGTTTACTAGGCGTAAATAATTTTATATATACTGTGAAAATATAATTATCGACCGTTTTCTCATGTTTCTTGTTTTATGAATCATAAAGCTACAATGAGGAAGGTTTGCATAATTATTTGGTCGTATCTGTTTATAATCTACTAGGAAAAATCCAGGAACTGAGTTATCGGAGGGGCACAATATACCGTTATCACGTGCTCACAAGTTCCGAGAAAGAAACCTCTTCAACGTTCNTTCTCGGCTTCTCTATCATCACTAGTTTCCTCTGTATGTTTTCCTGCTTTTTTTACGTTCCTGTGTTTTTAATAGTAAAAAATTTCCGGAAGTGCAGGCCATGTACAGATTTTTATTACTATTTTTTATTGCTTAGCTTACATTACTTTTATTACATTTATAATTATTCTTTGGAAATAAATAGCTTTGTTGTCATTGTTCCANAGCTTTGTTGTCATTGATCCAAAACGTAATTTAAGGGAAATCATCCGTCAGTACAGACTTCAAGCAGTTTTCTGATTAGTTTGATATATATTTATAACTTTTGTTAATGAATCTTAAAAAATTATGGTATAACAACTAATACATCCTAAATTATTTCTTTGTGTTTTCCTTAATCTTCTTTATTTGCTCACTAAAATCCTACTTTTACATCCATATATTCAAAGATAATTTAATTTTTAAACTTGCCTTGTTTCGAACATAACCATGCTTACTCTAAAATCAATTTTTGCAACAGTTTTTAAATTTAGTGGAGTATTTACAGAGTGCGTCTTGCAGATGACGGAAGGTTTTGGTGGTTTTTCAGACGGAAAATCAGAAGGATTTTGCATCGTTACCTTTCTTTTAGAGATGAGAAATGACGTCGGAAACAGGACGAGACATGTTGGAGTATGTACTCTTTGAAACCTCATCTTATCAACAGAAAATACGGTTTGTAAACATATAAAATTTAAGTTGATAAGTTGATACTAACTTTTATTTGTACATGATTATGATGAAACGCCTTTTGTATAATTAATATTTTTATGTGCTACCTGTACATAAACTATTTATATTAAAATAATTTTTGTCTGTGATGGAGTACAAGTACAATTTAACCGTTCAACGATAGGAAGTTTAATTATTAGTTTTCATAGCACACTGATTTAAGTACTTATTTCAATTTGGTTTAGCATCTGTATAGACAACAGACTAATTAGAAGGGATAGTGTGTAAGATGCTGAAAGAAAACCGAAACAAGTAAGACGGTATTATTTATAGAAAAGCCCTGAATAAATGGTTTTCTTAAAAAAAAAAAGTGAAACAAACAAGTAATGGTGTGCACATTTATGACATTTACTAGGCGTAAATAATTTTATATATACTGTGGAAATATAATTATCGACCGTTTTCTCATGTTTCTCGTTTTATGAATCATAAAGCTACAATGAGGACGGTTTGCATAATTATTTGGTCGTATCTGTTTATAATGCACTAGGAAAAATCCAGGTACTGAGTTATCGGAGGGGCACAATATACCGTTATCACGTGCTCACAAGTTCCGAGAAAGAAACCTCTTCAACGTTCNACTGAGTTATCGGAGGGGCACAATATACCGTTATCACGTGCTCACAAGTTCCGAGAAAGAAACCTCTTCAACGTTCTAGGCAGCAGAGATTTCTTAATTAAATTATGCGACTGCTCTGATAAGTGAAACATTACACGCAACTTCAAGGCAGAGAACCTGAGACTGAGTGCTGTTAGAATGGAATTCGCGGGGTGTTGTATAAAGCCTTCGTAAGTATTTCCTACAGAGCAAAGAAGGAAAATGAAGTCACCGGCTATTGCCAGTGAAAAAACTGGAGCAAAGAGGAGTAGAGCAAGGCGAGGAGAGGGCGAGGGTGAAGGATAAAGTAAGGAGGACATCCTGCGAGAGGAACCAGGAGCAGGAAGAAGCTTCGCGATGATGCGCTGCTCACACTTAACTTTAAAGTAGGAAATATAACTTCCAGGGGGAGGACCCCAGTCCATATAACACGTCCTGCAGTTTGCCAAGGCAGGAAGACTCGGAAAGAGCTGTGGCAAATGAGACAGAGAGAGAGGAAGGGAGGTCCTCCATTATTAAAAAGGCTTTTTCCCCTCGCCATCATCGTCTCATGTACTTCAACTTTCTTTCTTCTGTCCTGAGAGTGTTCTTATGTCAGCTACCCATTCCTCCCCTCATATTTTCCAGAAGTGATCTATTTTCAAATAAAACTGCGTAATGGGCCGAGAAAAGTTGACACATTTTTAATACGACTGTCAAGTTGAACAGTTTCCCGTCTTCAGTAATTTGCTAATATTAAAATTAACGTGGAGGTAATTTTCCACTTCTAAATTTAGCCTGACACATAGAAAATATTAAATGAAACCTGTGTAGATTCTATTCCCTCCGTACATTCTTTACTAGAATCCCTTGTAATGTATAGTAATATTCTCGTCTTATCCTGCATAATTAAAAACATCCTGTTACAGCGGACTAGGACACACGTAGATTATCATCATCTAAACTGCCCACTATTTTCCCTCTAGCTTAAGTTTCTTTCTCGAAAGTCTGCGCGGGGTATCTCGTCGTCTTGTGTTTATTTCCTACAGAAGAAATGCGTTCTAAGGATTTCCAGACAGCATTACTCCATTAAAAACACATTAGTTAAGTTTCGGGGTTGTTAATGCTGCATATTAATTGTACTTTCATTCTNCAGCATTACTCCATTAAAAACACATTAGTTAAGTTTCGGGGTTGTTAATGCTGCATATTAATTGTACTTTCATTCCCATGCATAAGTATTTAAAAAACGCTAATATAAAATGCCAGTCGATGCACGCTGAAATACAGCGTGTTCTAGTTTTGAGGTGAATGCACCAATGCAAGTGGAACCACAGTTTCTCCCAAGGACTTGACATCTCATCGACACCTAAACAGAACAAGTTGCTCAGGGAAGCAGGTCCGGGGAAGGAATCGGCCATGGCCTGTAGTAAGGAAANTCGACACCTAAACAGAACAAGTTGCTCAGGGAAGCAGGTCCGGGGAAGGAATCGGCCATGGCCTGTAGTAAGGAAACACCCCAGCATTCACCACGAGTGATTCCGAGAAACCATGAAAAACTGAAATCAGGATGACTGAACAGAGTCCAGGTCTTCCCCAATGTAAACCTGAAGGTTTAAAAATGCACCCAACTGCTTGGTTACACGTATAGTTCTACAGAATCACCTCTGGAACTGGAAATAATTTTGGACAATTTATTTTTTTTTCGAGTTCACCGTGTTGCAGTAGTGGTATTAAAAAACGCGTCGTGAGAGATACTTCCAAGGCTTGTGGTTATACCGACGGAAATGTGATGCTTCTCAAGCGAATCTGTACGCAGGCCTACCCGCCATACTTGTGGCGTGAACTGAAACGCAAGTGTGGAACAGCGGTGAAACGGAATGCTGGCGGCTGACTGCAGTAGGGCCAAGACAGCCACCGGCTACGTCCATCACGTATCTCACGTGCAAAAGTGGATGTGATGTGGATGGAGCGTGGCTGGACGCGGTGGCAGGCCAGCGTGTTATCCGCACGGCAACCGGCGTCGCCGTGTCAGGTACCTTCTCCCAAGCCTCAAAGGAAGCAAAGTTCACAAACTGGGCCTGCAAGCGCGCGATCATCATTTTGATTACAAGTTACCAGATCAATGAGTTTTCAGCAAACCCGCATTTAATTTTCAGATAAAATGTTTACTTTCGGATATACATAAACATCTGTGGACCGTCAGAGTCGTGACTACTGCAGATGCGTGTGAAAACGAGACACTTACTCATATGTTAGTTTACCTGCAAAAGCTCTATTTCAACTAATATTATATGTTAGTTTACGTTAGGTTAAACAGAGAAAAATATTTTGTTGAATCAAACAAAGCTTGTTTAACGCAACCAAATTAATTGTTTGCATAGAGGCAATTAAATATTTTGTTATTGAAACCAAACAATTTTGTGGTTTTTATTTGAGTACCCCAAATAAAGATTTGATCGGTGCAACTAAATATTTTTCTGGCTTTACTTACATTAAAAAATTTCGGTTAATATACAAAATGTATTTGCAGCCGACCGCGATTCGATCCTACACGAGCTGGGCCCGAGCGTTACACGCCTTAGCAACCTCAGCTAAGTTACTTTTGACGACATCGGAATGATTTTAAATACTTGCATTCCAAATACTGGACAACGTGCACAAATGACTATTTCAAGTTTTACAGCTTTACTTCCTAGTTCCCCGTTGGACTTGATTTAATAGCGTGTGTACGTCATTATTAAGCATCAATAAATGCACTTAAAGACACTGTTATTATCCTAATTGTCAAAAACTATACAAACAAACCCACCAGTTGTATTTTCGAACGAAGACTATAAAATCATTGGCCAAAAAAATGCCAACAGTTGATTCAACAAAATATTTAGTTGACAGTCTAATTTATTTTGGCCCATCACAGAGATTTTTTTAATTTAAGAGAATATTTTGTTAGATGAACAAAATTAATTTGGTTGCTTTTCAAGTTTGGTTTACTCAACCAAATATTTGGTTGGGGGAACTTAATATATTTTTGGCCCTATAGAAACAAATATTTTTTTGGTTGTTCTCTCAGTGTAGTTCAGGCTATAAAAACACGTATCCGCCCACTAGCCTAGTTTAATTTAGAGAGACCTGGTGGGTTGGGGTGCTATGCTTACAAATGAGCGAAAACACGCATGCGCTGTAAAGAAGGCCACTCACGCAGGCATGCGCATCACGCCCTGGGCGGTCCACAGACTGCCGTGTGTGTGCCGTTTCTTGCAGATGTGCATCGCTACACAAAGGCACTGCTCAAATTTGCCCAACTTGTTATGCGCAGGCATTTAAGTTAACTCGGGAGTTTGCAACTGGTAAAACAGTCCTTGTTAAACCATGTCAAGATGTCAAGATACGTTTGTGTCAAAGAAAGTAACATGAGTTATTTCGTCTAAGCGGAATACTGAAAAGTAAAATTCACCCAACATTAGTAAAGTCCTTACTTCTACCACTAAGATATCAGCAGTTTCCTGAACTTTACAGTTAATGATAGTCTCTTTAGTAGTGCTACTGTATCGTGGAGAAAACAAGATATGCTATTTAAGTTGGTTTGTGTGAGTGAAACTTTATAAAATTGGGAATTATAACTGATGTATTTATTGTATTCCAGATGAGCGAGAAATGCACGCATAGTATAAATTTGTAGTTTGTAATTCGTTTGCTAGATACTAGTTGTAATATAATGCTAATTAATATATTTATTTTGTTTTATCAGCTTTCTCAATAATTTGTTTACTTTTATTTGGGAAGTAACTAAATTTCTCTAAAAACATTAACAGTTTCTTTATACCTGTTTTGACCAATCNACATTAACAGTTTCTTTATACCTGTTTTGACCAATCATGATACTGCAAAAAATGGCCATATTCTAGCAATATTTAGTGTTCACAAATTATTTGCATAAATATTAAAACTTATATTTTATATCGAGTCAATTAACCATAAAGAAAATATTAACTTTTGGTAAGAAAATTACTGCGTTTTATCCTATTTCCGAAGGAAAAATTGGCTTGTGAGATCAATTTCCTGTCTGTGTACCTGTGCGTATGTGTGTGTTTATGTGAATGTGTGTTTTTGATATGTTGATGCGTGACCATGTGTGTGTTTNTCATGATACTGCAAAAAATGGCCATATTCTAGCAATATTTAGTGTTCACAAATTATTTGCATAAATATTAAAACTTGTATTTTATATCGAGTCAATTAACCATAAAGAAAATATTAACTTTTGGTAAGAAAATTACTGCGTTTTATCCTATTTCCGAAGGAAAAATAGGCTTGTGAGATCAATTTCCTGTCTGTGTACCTGTGCGTATGTGTGTGTTTATGTGAATGTGTGTTTTTGATATGTTGATGCGTGACCATGTGTGTGTATGTGTGTTCTCTTAACAACGTTTGAACCCATGATCCGTATGTCATCAAACTCGGTACACATATAGTACTTAGAAAGAACATCCGACTTTGACATATTTCAGCAATGCAGAGTGCTTCATTTCAAAAGGACTGCTATTTAGAAATTTTAAGGGCAATGCTAAATCGCAGAAAACATTTAACCGATTCAAACCTAGTTTGGTATTTTGGCAGTGCAACAAGTTAGCAGTGAATTTAGAAATAAATATACTTTTTAGTTCGCTATTTCGTAAGATAACTTTACTTGAAATAATAATGTTTTTTAGCAATATATCGGAAACTACTCAACCGATTTACACCATACTTGGCCTGTAAGTAATGATATGTAGTTCATGGACACATGAGCAATTTAAATGCCTATGTGACTTATTTTTCTAACTGGCAATCATGTAACTGCTTTAGGTTAATTTCCTAAGCATCTACATACCGTTTTACCAATTGCGACCAAACTTGGCTTGCTCAACGTATCATCAAATTTATCACTGCATGGCTTATTTTACTTGCCATTTTTTTTAAAGACAAAAACAATTAACCTATTACTACTAAATTTGGCAAAGAAGTAGTAAAACGAAGACCATGAAAAACGGTATGTTTTCAGTATAATAGACTTTTTTTTAATGGTGGCCCTATAAACACTTTTGCTCTCTATGCTATATCTACGAAACCATGGAGGGCCTAACCAGCTTCAACTTAATACTGCATGCTGGAGATACACCTATATTACTTCTATGAATTGTGTTAACACAAAGCGCCTTTTCTCCGTCATTTTATAAGATAGTGCCACATAGAAAATTGAAGTCTTTATGATATATCTCGTAAAAAAATTAACCAATTCCAACCAAATTGAGCAAACAAGTAGTACCGTACCGCCATGGAAATTGGTGCGTTTTCAGTAAGGCAGACACTTATTCTCAAAATAGCGTCCATATTATTATTTGAGCTTAGTGTACTTGGAACTAAGAAACCATTATTAACTTTCACTTTTCATTTACGTCACAGAAGTTACATACAGTATTGCTTTGCTAAACTATATAGGCTAACTATGCTGTAATTAGTGGGACGGTATCGGTGTAGCAGCCAAACTACTCGCCTCTCACGAAGGCGAATCGCGCTCTATTCCTGGAGAGGTCATTCGGATTTCCTCATGTGCGAAACGTGGCGAACGTGGCTCACGTCGTTGGCCGGCGAGTTTTCTCAAGGCACTCCCGTTTCCAGCCCTTGCATTCCAGAGCTGCTCCAAGCTCAAATTACGGTAAACGCCCGCCAAAACCCATCTACTACACTATTATGTAAATAATGTCAAAAATAAAATATGTATTTATTTATTTGCTTTTAATTTTAAAATATTGTTTGGTATTGCTTATGTGCATTTTACCTTAAATACCAGTCTTGGGAAATATATACATACGTTTATACGTACACTGCTAATACAATCAATTAGTCGTAATCACCATTATTTCCTTTCATCCTTAGCGTAGGTTCCTTTGAAATGATAGGCTTTTGTAATGGCATTGTTATCTGGGTGTTTGCAAGCGCGCGCCTCTATGCGTGAGTTACACACAATTTGTTTAAGTTTTTGTTAGATTTTTGCCACACTCTAAATTTAAATTGTGAAAATGGAGCCAAATCAGTGAAAACCAGTGAAAACGCCACCACTGGTACTCAATGCCAGATAACTTATACATATGATGACTGAATTTCACTGATCTATTTGTTTGTGATTCCCACTAAACGTTGGGAATTTCACTACCGTAAGTCACTTGTTTCCAGTTCATTTGTTTGATACATAAGTCAGTAATACCTTATCAACCAAATTTCCGAGAATATTATTTCACTGATTGGCATCACTGATTTGGGCTTAGAGCCAAGGCTCATTACACTGTCACAGATTTATTACATCCTTTTCTCACTTTCTGAACAATAGCTTTTCAGTAGAGGTCTGTGCCAAAAATATCAAGAAACACACAGCTGATTTAAACCAGACTTGATGAGCTCTAAGTTTCTCTACCCTTTCTTATCGTCATATTTTTTACTCTCCAATCTCTTTCATCAGACGCTTTGATCAATGAAGCTATCTTAACAATTAACCTTATCTTTCCTACGTACAGGAAATACACATCATATATCGACGCAATTTGATTGTACTATAAATGATTTGGAAAACAAGTAACTGCACTTCGCTTATAAAAACCAGTAACTTGATTTCAAAATGGCAGCATTTAAAATTTTGATTTAATGATGAGATCTACTGGTCAGTGAAAGTAAATTTTGTATTCTGGCAGTTACTAACAAATAGTATTCATCGCTGATTAATAACAATTTTCGTACAAAATGTTTCAAAAAAATGTTTTCTTGCAAAGCTACTTAACCGCGTACTAATTATCAGAGAATATTCGTCAGCATCTTATCAAACATAGTGTACTAGCAGTGGGGCAGAAGAAAATGTAACTACAACAATCATTTTTAAGGTGTGATGATTATTTGTATATCCATTACATTGACGAGAGAAAGTTTTGGTATGCTCGTAACTCAAATAAAGAGCATTAAATTCATTTATTAATTACTGGTTTCGCTTGGCACTTTTATAGGCAGCTCTGCCAGAGAATATAAGCATATAAGCTACATTAAATATAAGGAAATATCTGATATATTTCTTCCAACAAGCAATTCGAGTTCCGGTACATATTCTGTCTTTCTAAATGAATATATATTAAGTTTGTGTAGTAAATTATTCCAAATTACTGTGTTAAATCGAAAACTCACTAATACTCACTACCTAGCCAGTGCATGGAATTTGTAGCTTACTTTAGTTTGGGACGAAATTTTTTTTTACAGAAACGCTGTCTTTCTTGCTTGTGTGTGTGTATGGCTACTCTTCACTCGTACAGCACAGAACAGATTTATATCAAATTTGCATATGCATGAATAAAATATAATAAAATTTCATGCATCTTAACTTTTATAGAAATTTAATGAATAACTAAGCGTAGTAAAAGATAAAATAATTCTTTTTAGAAAAATCTTAGGTATCGCCAATAACCCACACTGTTTAATTTCAGTAAACCGTTCATTTTGAATTCAGAAATCACAGAACCTTTACAACTGTGAACGGCAGTTATAAATGCAAAAACGATGTAACAAAAATATTTTATTCCATGAAAATTTAATCGCCTGTAGTAAAACTAACACTAACTTAAAGTGTAACGTAGAGCATAGAGCCTGTATCGGGGGTTATGTGCTGGATAATTCAAATACCACGGCTGGTGGTACAAACAGAGAAGCAGAATGTTATGTTTCTCAGCTGCGTTTTAAGGCGCCACTTAACTGCGAGTCCGGCTCCCTAGGTCCACTTCTCTAGTTTCCGCATCGTCGAGCTGCAAGCTTTCGTAAAGGAGATTTTCATGCTGGCAGTACGGTGGTCAACCGCTTTTTGTACAAGTTTATCTGGCGTTATATTATTTTTAATTCTCATTTAGTTTTATTATATTATGAAAGACTGTTTCATTCATACCAATGTGATATGTAGGCATTATAACTTCTTGACCCAAGTACGCCAATCGATGTGAAACAACTTTGGCTAAATATCCGACTGCCACTCTTCTAAGTAATGAATCACTTCAGAGATAGCAGAAAATCTCATTTCTACTACCAACGACAGTTCCTAAGAAAACCGTTCTTATCTCACTCTGTACATTTTGCGACGTTCCTAGTTGTCTGCACGGAGTNCAACGACAGTTCCTAAGAAAACCGTTCTTATCTCACTCTGTACATTTTGCGACGTTCCTAGTTGTCTGCACGGAGTACCTGAAACGATGTTTAATATTTGTGACATAAAACTAACTGTTCTGCTATTTTACATAATGTCCCACACTAGACTCTATAAATGGTCGCAAACGATGAAAAATCACGTTGATTATGAAAATTTTACCACTAATGTTTTATCCCCCACGCAGAAAAAGGATAGAGCAATGTTAAATAATTTTCATTAAAGTTCGAATCACAGCAAAATGCGAGGTAAGGTGAAATATTTGTGTCCATTTTTAGCCACTAACTGATTAGTTAACGCCTAAACTATATGAGCGAATTAACAAAATATCAGTATGCAGGCAGCAGAGTTCAGCGGCAGCAATCGTACTTTGTTTACCCCTTACATTGTTCTGAAAGTAAGCGACAAACTTTTTTGTAGATTCTGTGGGATGCAGAGAAAAAAAATTATGTATGATATTGTTATCAAAAACACAAATTGACTGTTATATGTAAGTTCTCATTTCGCTTGCCTTCGTTGTAAGGTCCACAGTATTTCCCGAATTTAAGTAAGTTAATATAATATTAATTGAAATGAAGATGTTTATAATTTATTTTTAAAAGTAAGGACACTGCGCTAGCTAAATATGTTTTCGACCACACAGTAGCCACAGAAGCGCCTTCTACTTTTGTGCTTTATTATTTAACCCTAAGACCAAAAATCATAAATTTAAAATTTGTCATGGAAACCATGATTCTCATTAGACAGGGTTATATAAGTGTATTTATTATACTTGTTTTAATTTACTTGCAATATTGGTTAAGTTAACCCGTGGTATTTTGTGATGAAGGGGAACGTCCAGATAACAAGCGTATTGTTTTATTAAGTAAAAGGTTTTGCTTAAGTGTACATAAATTATTCGTCTCGACGGTGTAACGCACTTTTCTGAAAAAGAAAAAAAAAACCCGTGGTGCAGGAATGTCCAGAGAAGCATCCGCGTGTATTTCTCTGGCTGGGTCGAGACTGCATATTGAAGTGGCGGCGCTGAAATCTCGAGGGAGGCCGAGTCTCGAGGAGGCTGCCGCAGGAAGCGAGGCCACGGCCGGGGGAAAAGAAGGAGGGAAGCAAATAAATAATTAAAATGCCGTAAGCTCCCCACTTAGACTGAGCCAGATGGCAAAGTGGCCCTTCTGCCAAGCCGCGCTAATCCCGTGCGGGCGCTTCTGCCACAAGGATTAAGGATTTGACTCGGGCAAGGACGACTTCAGTCGGAGAGAGAGAGAGAGAGAGAGAGAGAGAGAGAGCCTGGCGCCTTTTAGGAGTGCCGTCGAAGCCCTTCTCAAGGCCGGGCGCGGTCCGTGAATAAAATATAAAAACTCGGCGTGTTTCGCCCCCGAGCCGAGAGCAACACGGGCCTAAGTATATAGTCGGGAACATGTTTAGGTCAAGCCTTCGTGGGCCAAACAGCAGTAACAGTGGCCTTGTAAATTAATTTTCTTTTCGTCGTAGTTATGGAACTTCTCTGATGAGACGTCACGTTCTAAACTCTTATGTTGATGTGTCGGAGAGACGGAATGGGCGAATGTCCGAGAAATTTGTGAGAGGGGGCCGGTTATCAAACCCGCTACAGAACGACTTCATTTTGTGTGCATAACTGTGCCACGCAGAATTTAAAGAGACCAAACTTATAAGTTTTGGTTGTCACGCAACACGGCTTATAAACACACGTAAATAAAAACAATAGGAAATGTTGGGAAAAAAGAATTACATGTTTTCCAGAACGAATTAGAACGAAGGAAAGATTTAAAAACTGTTTATGTTAAGTAACTTCATTTTTGTTTACCTGGAATTGAGAAATATCACGCTGGTAAAAACACCCCCCATGCAGTCGGCCACAACTGAACATACGATCGTACAGAAAAGTGTCCCGCATATTACCGCACGGCCAAACGAGCTCTATGAAATAAGAATTAAAAGTACATTTTTCTCTAGAAGTATCTTTCCAGAGATTGAACAAAAACTCTACATTAGTGATATCCTCTACGACTTTTCACATTCCCAGTTGTAAAAAAATTTAATAAGCAAAAGTTTGCAAAATTTTAGAAGCGGTGTTAATAAAACAAGAAAAATATCTTCCAAAGGATTTGTTAAAAATATTTATACAAAATTTAATAACACAAGTGAGCTACTGTGTAGTAATTTATGAAGACTTGTTACAATTCGTGAGCGACCTATCGGAGTTCGCAAGGGATGTTGGTCTAAATAAAAACAAAATAATTAAATTTAATTTCTTAATTAATTGATAATACTATAAAAATTAACACTGAAATTATTTACAACATTAAATCACCTACATCTACTATTAACACGTTTATTCTCGATGAGAGCAACCAATATTCAATGTATATCTCAATCCTAACTAAATTCCTTCTGACTCTCTTTAGATTGGCTACAGTCACTTAATTCACACTTATTATCTACACATATTTAATCTGCCTGTTGCCATAAATCCACATGTCTGTCACTCACACATCCAGTTCAGTAGTCCAGCCAGTCAGTCTCACTCTCCACTGTACCGATGCTCGCAGTCCGCAGACTTCACTCTCACTGGTCACTGTCGTCACCGCTTGTCGCTTTGCTGTCTCGTCGCTTCACCTGGCGCTTAAGGTCGTGTAAGGCTCCAGACTCAAGACTCGGAGGAACGCCATGGCTTATATATACCAGCTGGCCCGGTCCAGAAAGTTCTCCGCATTCCGAGTCGTGCTGAGGGAGAGCGAGGGCGATAACTAGATAATTCTTGCAACAATAACCCAAAACTTTGTATACTTCAAGGACGTAAGTGGCACGAACTCCGATAGGCTTATCATTGCACGCGTTCAAGTGGCACGGAGACCCCTTTGTAATTCTCTGCTCGCCTCTTCGGTTACCGATGATGCCCCTGAGCATTGCGCCTCGCACGCCCAAGGGGGATGGGGCAAGGTAAAAGACGCAGATTCTGCAACACTTGGACGTTCGTAGAATGCCAGTCAGTCTATGTGAACCACCATCAGCTTTGCCCCCAAGGCGATGCGACGATGAATCTTGTAGGACGATTCAATGACTTGCTTTAAAATTTGATAGGGGCCTTCCCAACATCCCTGGTAGCATGGTCTGTAGACTTAACGATGTTTAGTGTCATACAGTCACACAAACTGTCCTCTGAATGTCTCCCAAGCAATTCCCGGGCCACGCCGAGTGAACCTTTTAATGCAAACTGAAACTGTGGTATGTTCCTCTTCTGCTCCTTTTTTACTGGTTTCCTCTTCCTGAAGATGCGTACATGCAACTACATCCCCTTGTTGGAGTTCTCTTGTTTGGTTCACATCTGCAGAGTCTCCGGTTTCCTGGTCCTTCTTACTTCTAGGTATCGATCTTTCTTCTGTTCTTGAGGTACATTATTTCCAGCAGTCGTGGTTTGGCTGCGCATCAGATTATCATCAATGTTTTACTAGATTAAAATATTGGCGAGGCTGTCATCTAGTCCATTTCTCGATAATTCGTATTGGATGACATCCTTAGATTTCAGGCTTGTAAATGCCTCTCCTTTCCACAACAAAAAATGCCTGGGCGTCTATGTCGAAGAGGGACAGTTATCGCTGCCCCTATGCTGTTCAGGAGTTCTCCCACACCACCGGCTCCAGCTTCCTCAAAATGCTCTCAGTCGTATTCACTTCTGGCTGGTACATCCTGCAATTCCTTCGGGGTTACTTAACTCTCAAATATCCTGTTTGGCCGCAGTCTCAACATACCCGACATTTAGGTGGATGAAAATAGAACTCCCTAGTAAAGACTCTGGAAGTGATATGTTTCATAGTGGCCGCCCCAACTTCTTCAGTGTCTTCTTGATACCGATTCCACCTGCAAGGCTCGGGTCAGGGCGTACTGCATGTTGCGTGGAGCCGCCGGATGCACCTCTCGGGGAAAATCTGCATCGGCAATAGTATCCTCAAATAAATTGATTGCTGTTATGTCAGGTGCCTCCTTGGGTCACTCTTCCAGAGACCGGTTGGACAGCCGCATAATGTCCTACCATAGCTCCTGCAGTTGCTTTCCTGATCGCTGGGTGTTATTTCGCATTTTAGCATTGTAGGCATGTCGCAGGTGAGCTTCGGAAGGTAGATCCAATGCCGACACCAGTGTGTGATACTTCAGTCTATTCCACCATGGCAGAGACTGTAGTATGCTCAGTGCAGGGCCTCTCAGTACAGAGTAGCGAAGTAGTAAGCCTAATGTTAGGCTGACCATCCATTAAGGGTGGCAACTATTTCATACTGATGCTGGTACTCCCGCCACAGTGTCTGACCATCGTAAGGGGCGAGCTTAATTGCGTCCACCTCCCCCACTCCTAGCTTTGTGACACCAACGTCGCAGAGATGCTGGTCACCCTCCGGGGTTATTGTACTGCCTGCAGTAACGTGCCCTTTATCACCACTTTCATTGGCGGTCGTCTCGATGATTATGAAACAACAATCTTCACTTGTCCCATCATGCATAGTACTCAACTGCTGAAGAAATTTCTGACATTCCTTCTACAGTGCACTAACTACCCTTTTTATTTCATTCTCAACACAGTCCGTATTTTCCTTCCTACTGTCCGTATTTTCGTTTATACTGTCCAATATTTTATTTATTGTGTCCATACTTTCACTCACTGTCGATATTATTGTAACACATTCAATTCTTGTATTCACGAACTCGCTGACGCCATCTATTTTCTCATTTACGTTGTCTATTTTCTTATCTACTAAATCACTTACAGTAATTATTTGGCTATTTAAATACACATACTCGTTAGCACTGTTAAAATCTCTATTAATTTGACTATTTGCACTACTAACTCTGGAATTTGCAGTTTCATCCACATTTTTTACACTACTAATTTGGTTATTTACACCTTCTTCCGAGCTATTTAAACTTACGCTCATACTAACCATTTAGTTACCTACCCCCGCCCCCTCCAAATAACGCTCGCAGTTCTTTCAGTTAGAATTGCATTTTTCTCGTTATCATTCGCTGATATGTTCGCATAAGACAGTCTTAATTTTTCGGCCTGCCACTTTTACAATTAATTTTTTAATTAATAGCGTATGGTCCAACTCCCTTTACAAGTAAATGCCTCCGTTCCAATTATGAATCCAGTGTTGCAAGTCGCAAGAGCGCATCCGAGTTCGTGAAAGATGGAGGTCTAAATAAAAACAACNCAATTATGAATCCAGTGTTGCAAGTCGCAAGAGCGCATCCGAGTTCGTGAAAGATGGAGGTCTAAATAAAAACAACATGAAAACATCATTTAATTTTTAAATATATTTATAGCGCAATTACAATATACACAGTAATTATTTACAACATTTAACCACCTATATCTCCTATTTACACATGTTATTTTCAATGAGCCCAATATGTATGGTCAAACTCGATTCTAAGTAAAGTTCTCGCCACTCTCTTCATATTGGTTACAGTCACAAACTCACACTTATTAATTACACGTATTCAGTCTGTCTATTGCCATCATTCCAAACGCCTGTCACTCACGCATCCAATTCAATAGTCTCGCTCGTCAGTCTCAGTATCCACCACATCGATGCTCGCAGTCCGCAGACTTCACTCTCGCTGGTCAATGTCGCCGTCGCCAGTTACTTCACTGGCTCTTAGTTTCACCTGTCGCTCAAGGCCACATAATGCTCCAAAATCATGACTCGGAGGCACGCCGCGGCTTATATAGATCTGCTGGCCCGCTCTAGAAGGTTACCCGCAACCCGGGTCGCGTTGAGGGAGGGCGAGGGCGATGACCGAACCATTATTGAAACGATAACCCAAGGCATTCAATACTCCAAGGACGGAAGAAGAACGGTACGCGTTCAAGCGGCGTGGCGATCCCTTTGTGATTATCTGCTCGCTTCTTCGGTTATCGGTGATGCCCTTGATTACCGCGCCTCGCACGACCGAGGGGAAGGGGCAAGAGAAACGACGCACAGCGGCTGCATGTAAAATATTATTAAAACTTTCAGTGCGTCTCAATAAAATATTCGAAAATAGAGTGTGTAATAGATGCTTGAATTAATAAAACAAGAAAACCACCGTCAGTGGGTAATAGCACGTTATACAGTACACGAAATAATGTGGTATTAATTATTATTTAGTGCAGTGGAGCGGTTTCAACTTATCTGCAATAGTTTTACTGTTTAGATTTCATTAAAATATATTTCACTCAATTTTATTAGTGTTTCAGAGTTCTTTATTTCACGTGACAAGGGGATTCTGAAATCTTTGTGTTTCTACCCTACAGCCATTACTTTTAATAGTGGTCACCACTTATAATTTGGTCGCTGCTATGGCCACCACTCATGAAAAGTCCTTAGCGTTTCCCTGTCCTAGAAGCGTTGGAGCAATAAAGGAGACATTAACTCTCCCACCAGATTCCTCATCACCTCTACGTGGACACTGAACTTATGTGCAGTAATCTGGTTGCAAATCTGCTGCTTGGGACCTTCAACACTGACTGCACCTTTTTATGACGAAAAAGCTAAACCAAATTTACACTGCATCACATACTGAGTAAAAGGCTTTGTTGAATAGAACAAAGTTGGTTTTGTGCAACCAAATTAACTGTCTGTATGGAGGTAATGAAATATTTTGTTGTTGAAACCAAATTATTTTGCGGTTCTTGTCTGTTTGTACCAAACTGTATGGTCTGTTTGGCGCAACAAAATATTCGTTTGGATCTACGCACATTAAACAGTTACGGTTATTATTTTAATACAATTGGAACACAGCCGAGATCATTTGCGCCCGGGCACTACCTCTTAACAACCTCTGCTAAAGTAACTACTGATAAAAAACGGGAATGCATTTCATTACATTCTCTTTAAATACTGGACAACGTATGTAAATAAAGATTCCAAGTTTTACAGCTTTAATTTACATTTTCTTGTTGAACTATTTTCATTGGTATTTTATACCAATATTAAGCTTCTATTAATGCACTAACGAATACTGTTACTAACCTAACAATTATAAAAATTACAAACTGGCTGTATTTTGAATCTAAAAGTCAATCAAATGAGTAGCCAAGCAAATATAGACATTTGAGTCAACTAAATATTTTGTTGCCAGTTTTTGTGGTTCAATACAGAGGTATTGTTCAATCAAACATGCATTTTTTTTTATCTGAACAAAACATATTTTGTTGCATATAAAATTTTGTTTACTCAACCAAATATTTTGTTCGAGGTACTAATATATCTTCGGCCCTAGATAAACAAGTATTTTGTTGACTGGAACAAACATTTCTCTCATTGCAGCCACATTCAAACCTAGTGTCTAACGCTGGGTAATGGTAGGTTATTACATTAGCGTGCTTGACTACGAATATCACTTCAGCAACAAGCTGATTAAATTATTACTTACCAAAGTACTTGTAATATTCCTGTTTAGCCCATTTAACTCTCGACAATGGCATAATGAATGCGAAACCCTGCATTAGGATTTCAAATTTTCTTACCTGCCCTCACGAGCATACCACAATCAAAAATATTGAGCTGTTATAAAAATTAATGTTTTTATTGAAGATCTGCGAAACGGTTTGGTGCTGTCCGTCAGCACTAGAGAGCTGTGAGAGCGACCCGAGCGACCTAGGCACACGTATCACATGTTAAATACGTACATCTCTACGCAAGACACTGCACTAGTGTACAGTCTCTCCATCGGAAACTCACCTCTATGTGACTTGCATACTCGAAGGCCTAATTATACAGATTCTGCACGTCACGTCGCTGTATTATATATATATAAATATATATATTTATATGTACATATGTGTGTGTGTGATACCGAAAAATAATTGTCAGTTTCAAAAGTTGCACACTAAAAACGGAAAAATAAAAAGTAAATAAATCCTATAAAGCGAACAGTTTCTTAGGTGCTAATATATCGCAGGCTTTCGTGGTCATTGTGTTCTTAGCTTTGAGGTTCCAGTTGAGTTAAGTATTTTCTTCCCGACGTTTCAGCATTTGTTGTAGTTGCCATTATTAGTGTCTCACCATAACTGTTAGACTGGTATCTATATGAAATTGCAGGTGTGTGTGTGTGTGTTTCTCTCTGATTGGCTGGTTTGTCGGTAAATCACAGCCTTCTTTGCTCTGTATTGGCTGAAGTGTTCTGCCAATCCTGTGGTGTCTTTCTCTCATGCTGTTGTTTTTTCGCCGAGAAGAGGGGTGCCCATATTTCATTAAGTTTGAAGCCATCGTCCCTATTCATGTTGTTTGGATGTTTAATTATTTCTATTGTTTCTCTCATAATTCTTACTCTGTAGTTTGGGTTATAGGCTAATGAGTTGTATCTGTCAAAATGTATGCTGTGTTTCGTTGCTGAGTAATGTTGCTGATTTTGATATTTGCAAGCACTTATGTGTTCTTTAAGTCTATGGTTCTTTATGTTCGGCGTTATTTTCCTGTGTAGACTATTTTGCATGAACAGGGGACTTTATATACACAGGTTTCAAACTCAGTAAAATATGGACACCTATTTTCTCGGGGAACCAACAGCAGCAAGAGTGCAAGAGAGAAAGGCACCACAGGATTGGCAGAACACCTCAGCTGATCAGGAGCAAGGAAGGCTGTCGCCCCACCGAGGCCATGGTATATATAGACCTAGAATCTCGTGTAGACACCGGGGCTGCGGTGGTTGAAGCGGTTAGCCTGCTCTCCTCCCACCAAGGCTAACCGGGTTCAATCCCCGGCCGGATGACTCCGGAATTTTCGCAAGTGATCTCGGCGTAAACTGGTAAATGATCAGAATCCAAATGTGTGATGGTGCGAATTTGAGAAAGTTGAACATCTTGAGAGATACGGAAGAAATCCAAAGTGGAAGGTAGAAAGTTCTCACGAGGGGAAAATAATGTTGGAGAGTAAGGTGCATATACTACAAGATTGGCGGAACGGGCAAAGCTTGAAAAGCCTCTGCCACGAAACATGGTAGTATGGCATCCCCTGCTGACATGTTTACTATTAAAATCCCCAGCAATACTTATGTTGTGGTCGAGGAGTACCAAATATTGAAGAGAGGAGATGGGAAATGGACCACGAGGAGGCATGTAGCAATGACAAAGGTAAAGGCAGGATGGAATCCAGTGAAGCGGACCGCTACAGNAGTTGCCATTATTAGTGTCTCACCATAACTGTTAGACTGGTATCTATATGAAATTGCAGGTGTGTGTGTGTGTGTGTGTTTCTCTCTGATTGGCTGGTTTGTCGGTAAATCACAGCCTTCTTTGCTCTGTATTGGCTGAAGTGTTCTGCCAATCCTGTGGTGTCTTTCTCTCATGCTGTTGTCGGTNGTTTGTCGGTAAATCACAGCCTTCTTTGCTCTGTATTGGCTGAAGTGTTCTGCCAATCCTGTGGTGTCTTTCTCTCATGCTGTTGTTTTTTCGCCGAGAAGAGGGGTGCCCATATTTCATTAAGTTTGAAGCCATCGTCCCTATTCATGTTGTTTGGATGTTTAATTATTTCTATTGTTTCTCTCATAATTCTTACTCTGTAGTTTGGGTTATAGGCTAATGAGTTGTATCTGTCAAAATGTATGCTGTGTTTCGTTGCTGAGTAATGTTGCTGATTTTCATATTTGCAAGCACTTATGTGTTCTTTAAGTCTATGGTTCTTTACGTTCGGCGTTATTTTCCTGTGTAGACTATTTTGCATGAACAGGGGACTTTATATACACAGGTTTCAAACTCAGTAAAATATGGACACCTCTTTTCTCGGGGAACCAACAGCAGCAAGAGTGCAAGAGAGAAAGGCACCACAGGATTGGCAGAACACCTCAGCTGATCAGGAGCCAGGAAGGCTGTCGCCCCACCGAGGCCATGGTATATATAGACCTAGAATCTCGTGTAGACACCGGGGCTGCGGTGGTTGAAGCGGTTAGCCTGCTCTCCTCCCACCAAGGCTAACCGGGTTCAATCCCCGGCCGGATGCCTCCGGAATTTTCGCAAGTGATCTCGGCGTAAACTGGTAAATGATCAGAATCCAAATGTGTGATGGTGCGAATTTGAGAAAGTTGAACATCTTGAGAGATACGGAAGAAATCCAAAGTGGAAGGTAGAAAGTTCTCACGAGGGGAAAATAATGTTGGAGAGTAAGGTGCATATACTACAAGATTGGCGGAACGGGCAAAGTTTGGAAAGCCTCTGCCACGAAACATGGTAGTATGGCATCCCCTGCTGACATGTTTACTATTAAAATCCCCAGCAATACTTATGTTGTGGTCGAGGAGTACCAAATATTGAAGAGAGGAGATGGAAAATGGACCACGAGGAGGCATGTAGCAATGACAAAGGTAAAGGCAGGATGGAATCCAGTGAAGCGGACCGCTACAGTCTCAATGCCAGAAAGAAGAGGAATAGATTTACGGCAATGTGAAGTGTCGTTTTTGACGAGGAGAGAGACTCCACCATGGGGAGCAGCTTCCCTATCTGCATGGTGACATGTGTATCCTGGGATATGAAAATGTATTTTAGGTGTTAGCCAGCTCTCTGTCATGACATATATAAGAGGATCATGTTTGTCTGAAAGTAGTTTTAATTCAGGAGAGCGGTGGAGGACAGACCTGGCATTCCAAATAAAAATGGCAGTCATAACTGATGAGGATTATGATTGATTGTGTCAGATTGTGTAGAGCTGTCACACATACGCTGAAGATTGTTGTGAGACCAAGTATTAAAATTTTATATTTGTCTGCTAAACTTTTGGTAGTTTGTAATGCCTGGAGAAGAGTTATTAGTTTCTGCAGTGTTTTGCATAGAACTAACCAGCGACCCGGCCCGCTTTTGTCCGGATAAAATTTAGTTTTTACAGAGATATGCTTATAAATAAATTGGGAAAAGACAATTATAATATTATATGATAGTAATTAAGAAAACTACTATCATATATAACATACATACACGTCACGCCTGTCTCCCAGAGGGGTAGACAGAAAATATGTACCTCCATTTACCACGATCCTGACATACCTACCTCCTTTGCTTTATCCACATTCATACATCTCTAATATAACAATATTATATGATAGTGGTTTAGAAAATTTTTTGTATACAACATTAACCGTTTTGCCTCCGACCGCCAGTGCCAGCACAAAAATATTTTTGTTTGGCGTGACACGCGAAAGGGCTACGTATAGTTATCCGTGCGAAAAACATGCTCCGATCAAATCCTCTCCAGTCACATTAAATGTTTGACCCTGTGCCTTATTTATGGTCATACCAATACAAACTCTTATTGGAAATTGGACTCTTTTAAAATTAAAAGGCAAATCCGAGGGAATCATTGGTATTCTAAGTATTAAAACAGTTTCTCCAGTACCGCAGTCAGTTAGAATAGTACCTTCAATGAGATAACGTTTTAAACTTTTTATTTGTAATCGAGTACCGTTGCATAATTTGGGTAGATTTATATTTTGCAATAAAATTATGGGAGCTCCAACTTTTAAAATCAGTTTGTGGTGGCATGCCAGAAAGATTCAATGAATTAAGAAATTATGTAGGATAGTGCACAGTTTCTCCACTGCTGAGTAATGTATCCACTGAGTAATAGANTTCAATGAGATAACGTTTTAAACTTTTTATTTGTAATCGAGTACCGTTGCATAATTTGGGTAGATTTATATTTTGCGATAAAATTATGGGAGCTCCAACTTTTAAAATCAGTTTGTGGTGGCATGCCAGAAATATTCAATGAATTAAGAAATTATGTAGGATAGTGCACAGTTTCTTCACTGCTGAGTAATGTATCCACTGAGTAATATACTTGTGTTTGCGCATTGAATTTTGCGAGCACTAATTCTTTAATTTTTTCGACTTGTAGGCGATAATATCGCTCTTTCTTTGAACCACGATAGTGTCTTATTTGAAAGGTCGTGTATTTCAGGGTATATGTCATCTATCAGTTGTTGGTGGTCGGTGACTAAAACACATATATAGCAATTGAGATAAACTTTTCCACAATGTATTGGAAGCTCTCCATTTCCGACTTTCGGTAGCATGTCAGCAAACATGGTGTTTTCTTCTGAAGACATATAGGTCTGTGCGCGCGTGTCTCGATTTTAGAAATTTATTTTTCACATAACTGTTCATAACTTTTAAAGTATTGGGGAAAATTGTGTGCTGTAAAGGGCATTTCTTATCTATATTAAACAGTTCTAATTATGAATTAAATTATTTTGATAAAAATTAAGTTATTTATGGTTATAAAATACAGAGAAATTTATGTTTGTTTTTACTGCGTAATTTAAATTGTAAATACGCTTATTCCTACTTATCTATTACAGATATATATGCTACTGCTGACTTTTTTGTAGATCATTTAATTTTACACAATTATTTTACACATGATTTTGTTANATATTAAACAGTTCTAATTATGAATTAAATTATTTTGATAAAAATTAAGTTATTTATGGTTATAAAATACAGAGAAGTTTACGTTTGTTTTTACTGCGTAATTTAAATTGTAAATACGCTTATTCCTACTTATCTATTACAGATATATATGCTACTGCTGACTTTTTTGTAGATCATTTAATTTTACACAATTATTTTACACATGATTTTGTAATATCTCCAAAGGATTAGGCAGCGTATTCCATGAGAGCGCGCTGGCGGCCAACTTATTTCCCGACTTGGTTCACTAATACCGTTAATGCTCAGATCCTATTAGTTTTGGGAAATTTTTAATACACACAGACATCGATAAATGCAGATCATAACAGTAAACGCCGCATCTGAATCCGTTCAGTGATTCTCGATATTACCGCAGTCATACAGACAGACGCGCGCCAGGGACTTTATTTTATACTATGTAGTACTTTTCTAAACCAGTTCCGAATATCTGTCAACGAGGAGATGAGTGATTGGTCAGAGCTATCAGGAGATGAAGGAGAGGACGGAGTGGATTGGTTGGAGATGCCAGTAAGAGCGTTGGTAAATGATATTCCTGGAGAGACAAATGATTGAGGGAGAGAGCGAGTATATTTGGATAGTTTTTTTTCTATTGTAGAATTTTCCTGTACTTTGCGGGCACGTATTTCAATGTATTGTATTGTTTTGGGACATCCTGAGTAGTTTGCCGGGTGTTCACCTGTTTTGCTTAGGCAATACGTGGGTTTCGCATCTTACGATCTGTCACATTAAGTGGACATGTGAGGGCCCCCACAACGAACACATCTGACATTCTCATTACAGTTGTGGGTTTTGTGTCCGAAACCCTGTCACCTGTAACATTGGACCAGCTTGCCTGCACCACAATAAATATATACTTTGGTAGCCACACCATGTAGATTTGTCAGTTTGAGAACCTGTAGGGTTGTATTATCCCATCAAGTATAACCAAGAATAATGGGAATGGTTCTGGGAGTTCACTTCTACTCTCCATGCGGAGGAATTTGGAGTGACAGATGTTAAATTCTGTGAGGAATTCTTTGGTGATCATTATTTGCATCCCATTTGGAATGTTGAGGAGTGCTGGCAATTGCTTTTAAATTCGATTGTGTACATCATGCTGCCCTTCTAACAAAAATTCGACAATTTCAACTATCAGAATGCCTCATCTCTGTAATCCACAGTTTCTTTTCCAACCGCTTCTTCTGTATACGAATCGACAGCATCCTATCCTCACCTCTTCCTATTCATGCAAGAGTGCCTCACGGAACTCTCCTAAGCCCCAATATTTTCACTATTTTTGTAGCAGATATCCCAAATATTCCTTCTACCCAGATACTACAATATGCTGATGATACGACCCTTCTCCTTACAGGCGAAGATGCTCAAATACTCGCAGCCAGGGCTCAAAATGCCATATGCACAAAACCATCACAATTTTTTGCGCTGGGCAGTGACTCCTAATTGAAAGAAAACCATGACAATATTTTTTACCAAACACCGAAGGAAGACTCCACCACCTCCGATCATGCTGGGTCACAAAATTAAATAGAACACCTCTGCACGTTATCTTGGTCATCATTTAGATCCAACACTAACCTGGCATTCACACATTACTCTGTCCAATGCCAAAACAAAGTCTGCATTGTATGCTCTCCGACCAATCCTATCACATACCGCTCCAATTCCACTAGCGGTCCGCATCCTTCTTTATGGTGTTCCTGTGTGGGCATACATATATCCTTCATCCTTTTCGTCCCATTGTTACAGCTTTCAATGAAAGTCTCAGACTAATACTTGGACTACCCAAATATGCTCCAGCCAACCCACTCTACGAAAATACCAGCGTCGATCACCCGATGGACCTCATCAGCAGACTAGCCAACAAATTCTTCAAATGAGCATGGCGTCACCACAACCCCTATATTCCAGCCATTGCAGACAACAACCCAACGGAACCATATCCTCACCGACATCTCCTAGACTTATCCATCACACTACCACTATAACCATCGTTACCATAGTTTCTGACTCCTATAAAATCTTCTATAGTGCAGCGTGGGAGTGGTGACTTTTGGCACAAACCGAGTGCGGGCAAAGGCCATTCCGACAAATAATTTTTTTCCGAATTCAGTGATTCCTTTTAATTAGAGTCAGTGATTCTCAAGTCTTCTTTAACTCAAGATCAACAACTTCTCCAATTTTTGTACATAGTTTTTCTTCTCTTTTATTTCATGTGAATATTCTTTCATATCTTTTAATTTTTCTGTTTTATTTGTAAATGTTAATAATTGCAATAATTTCTCCTTGGACACCACACTAATTTAAGGTATCCATGTAATGATGTTTGACACTTTGGTACAAAAGGGTTCGTTGTACATAGTTCAACTTAATTTTTAAGCCCCGTCCCCTTTTATNTATAGTGCAGCGTGGGAGTGGTGACTTTTGGCACAAACCGAGTGCGGGCAAAGGCCATTCCGACAAATAATTTTTTCCGAATTCAGTGATTCCTTTTAATTACAGTCAGTGATTCTCAAGTCTTCTTTAACTCAAGATCAACAACTTCTCCAATTTTTGTACATAGTTTTTCTTCTCTTTTATTTCATGTGAATATTCTTTCATAACTTTTAATTTTTCTGTTGTATTTGTAAATGTTAATAATTGCAATAATTTCTCCTTGGACACCACACTAATTTAAGGTCTCCATGTAATGATGTTTGACACTTTGGTACAAAAGGGTTCGTTGTACATAGTTCAACTTAATTTTTAAGCCCCCTCCCCTTTTGTACATAATACCCTACCTTAATGTTAATTTTGAATGTAAGTAACTGTATACTGCCAATGTTCTTTGCCTTTCTTATGNTACATAATACCCTACCTTAATGTTAATTTTGAATGTAAGTAACTGTATACTGCCAATGTTCTTTGCCTTTCTTATGTACATAACTGTTACTGTAAACATGAGTATCAAAATTTTTGAAAATATGATTCTGCTGATAATAAGTAGCATTTAAGTTTTTACCATGTATATAATGTAAATATTGTATATAGAACCTTAAATTAATTAAGATGTTCTCCTAAACTGTGTTGTTCAACAGGTTTTTCCTGTTAATATAATTATTTTAATTGTACCTTTAATTCATTAGCTGATAATTTAATAAAATATTATTGTAAGCTCGAAAGATGGTGAAGCGCATCGAGCATGAAGCAGCCCAAGGATCAAGACTAGGAGGTGTATTTCGAGGTGCCACAGGGCGAAGTGTAGCGAACCTCACTGCTAGATTCTGTGGGCTGCCGACTGTGGATGCGTGAGGAATGGAATGGAATGCATCGGACATTAGAAGCGTCACTGACATCAGCCTTCATCCTGGGCCAGCGGCTAGCCACCGTCACTGGTAGGTCCTGGATGTCCCGTCGAGCACTTTTTAGTGTTCACCCAAGACCGACGGAATATTTTGGAAGATGGGGAGAGATTGGCCCCCCTTCACGCATGGCATGAAGATCCTGCTGTCAGCGAAGATAGAGTAGGCGCCAAGACTGAGCTGCCCAGTTTTCCGACGCACTCGACGAGAAATGCAAGGCCTTGCATTCAATTGCTCCTGTCAATATTATTGTGCTGGTTCGCCAACGCAGAAATATTGACAGCAGTTCAACCTCAAGGGCGCCTGCGTCCCCTCTCTCTTCTAGATTCGCGTCATATTAAAGAGCATGGATTCCACACCATCTGTCTCCCGTAGCATTCTCGCTAATGCATGAATAGGTATTTAAATTATTTCCTGTTTGGAGGTGTTTTTACGGTGCCTATACCGGTTCTACTCCTCCCTCTTTTTAGCTATAGCTATATAGAGAGGCAGTTTATGGCTTGCGGCCATGGCTGCCTTAATCCCTCTCTGCCGCGATGCACGCCTCCTTTGCATGACTTCCCTTTCTTGTAGGCGTATGGGTTTCAGCCCTGAGACGCAATTAACTCCCGTTCCTATCTCGGGCGTACACTTGATTCTTAGCAATCGGGTAGGCTAGGAAAAAATATTGTAGACACCAGAATAAAAAACTGGATTGGGACAATCAAGTGATTGATGTCTTCTGGCTCCCAGTCTCGCTCTCTCCGTTGCCAAGGTAGGCGGCAGATTTGACAACATTTATCAGAATGCAGAAGAAAGTTCGTATTTCGACGCCGCGATGGACAAGAAAAAAATATAGCTATTCCCGTCTGCTGTTGTTACGTTCAAGGTTACCAATGCAATATTATAGCTGTCGTTCTCTACACTCAACTCTTCTTCTGTGGATCTCATGTTTTTCTTCTATATATATTTCTGCGACTGCTACAAGGTTCCAATAAAATTAATTATTAATGTTTCACCATTAAGACTAAGGGGAAAACCCGCTATAAAATGTGTAACTGCAACTTCTAAAATCAATGGATAAACTTCCTGCTGATAATACTTCCTTATTTAACTTACATAAAAGTATTTCTTTCACTAGAGTTTTCAACCGATATTTTTTCTGCCTCTGGTTGCAACATAATTTCCATCATTATATAAAGCGTACAATTGGACAAATGTATTGAAAATTTTCTATATTTAGCAGTTGTGATAAATTTTAATATCGTTATGAAATAAATAAAACTTGTTTCATTACGTAACGTAATGATAGAAAATTTTCAAAGGGCGAAAATTGCTTCAAATAAGTAAATTCTCACACTAAAAAAAATTCGTTAATTGTCGATACTGTTCTATAGGTCCCTAAACATGGTAGCAAATAACGCCAAGGACAAAAATACACACTGTAGGTATTATATTGGCCCCGAGATTTAAGACCTATCTACATAAGAACACACACTATGGTAAAATTAATTAATTGTTGTGGCCAAAATTGTATATTTTTTATACGTACAGTAAATATTTCTATACCCGGTTACTAAAATTTTTTTTAGCAAGAAAAATAATTNATTGTATATTTTTTATACGTACAGTAAATATTTCTATACCCGGTTACTAAAATTTTTTTTAGCAAGAAAAATAATTTTTTTCGTAAATTTTACGACAGAAAAACCTTTTGCATCGTTGTGCGAGGTCTCAAAACGTATGTTTTCGTACTAAATGCATCAGGACAAACTTGTATTGCACAGTTATTAAAATCTTGAAAATATGTTTCTTTAATTTTAATTTCGTGGCGTTTTAGTTTCGTGTTGCAAATGTTGAACAAGTAACTGCCGACAGCATCCGAAACGATACGCATGAAATGGCGAACTTCTGATAAAGAGGCGATCGACTGGAAGACGGCCTATGTGAATGGTTGAAGTAAGGCAGAGACGCAGGGCTGGCTCTTACGACAGGGCTGTAGCCGTCTAAGTGCCGGGCCCAGACCTCGCTAACGTCGTAACAGCGGCCGTTACCGGCCCACGTTATGACGCGCCGATGCTAAGTCCACCATCATATCCTCCCTTTTTACGGCCAGTCCTTCCCTCTATCCACCACTCTCTCGCGCACCTTCCATGACACGCACGCAACTTCTTCTTCTTCTTTTAATAACTCGCTTTTCCCCTCTACGTTTCTGTTTTATACCGCCTCTTAAATCGCGCGTGAAACGGAACAATACCTGCACATCGACGATATGGCCTGCGATTATGACGTCACTTAAAGTTGAAAGGATATAAGGAACATTACATAGCTGTAAGAATTAAGTGTTCATCATGGCGAACTTCATGAAGCTACTACTTGGTTTCAGGGAACGCTGATAAAATCTGTTGTATATGTCGGGCGTTATCTTTATGGAACATGGAATCTTATATTAATTTTGCCTGATGGTAAATGTTGTAACACATTGGTATTAATATTATGAGTAAAATCTATATTCGCACGTTTAAAAGAAATTTCATCCAAAATTTCGATTACGTAACGGAGTATACATAGGTTTGGAAGCTTTCTTCTGTTAAACATCGTAAAAAAATTACATGCACANTTTCGATTACGTAACGGAGTATACATAGGTTTGGAAGCTTTCTTCTGTTAAACATCGTAAAAAAATTACATGCACATGCATCAATAAATTACATGGACATCAATTGCTAGACTCCTTGCTTTGCAGAAGCAAAACTATGATAGGACTCATGTCTATCCTTAAGCTACTGAATATGAAATTAAACAGAATTTTCAGTGACCTCCAATTTAAAAATTACACTCCACTAGAACGTTAGATTGTATAAATGCATTACATGATTTACCTCCAAATGTATATGCACTGATCCAGTCAATAGATACGGCAGTGTATTTCAGTTAACTGTTAACCAAATATGAACAAATTGCTACATATTTATACTCTTATTGTAATAGTTGTACTCTGCGGCGGATAGCGATATATCTGTTGTCGCNAACAAATTGCTACATATTTATACTCTTATTGTAATAGTTGTACTCTGCGGCGGATAGCGATATATCTGTTGTCGCGGTAAACGCCAGTGTTACGACCGCAGTCTCGGCGACTTCCCGGCTGTCACTTTGAATGATTAATTTTAGTGCTGAACGATTGTTACTTAACATACTGTGCATTTTTAACTCCTTCCGTTATTTCGTTCCAATGTTTTTATTCAGTGTTAATCTGTTAACCTATTTTCCGATCGACGCAATGTAGTCAAAGAAGTGGTGGCGACCACTGGAAAAACATGCTGGGGTCTCCCTGGGAATTTGGATTTACACTTTATAGTTTTTTTCGAATATGCCGGAAAATGCACGAGTCTCTGGAGTATTCCAATAGTTACTGAGAGCTCGGTGACACAGGCACGATTTTTTGGAACGATCTTTATTGAAATATTAGGGCGACATATTCTCCTCATAAACCTACGCGAAACTGATTTCAAATACTATGGTCACGCTACGTATAGTTATTAAAAAAAAGGCACTATTCCTCCACTTCGTAACCAAGCGACTCGCTCAGCCAAAATATATCAAGTTGTCTCTGCTGCACGAAAAAGGCCTGTGATAATTCTGTGGAACTGTCTAATTAAAATTAACTTCTTATTATTCAATATTCACATAGTATTCAGAGATTTATAACAAGACTCCATTGCAGACAGTACATAGGTGATGACGAAGTTGACAGCATCAGCACAGTGGTTTGCCATCCCCTTCCATAGTGCACTTATCACGTATCATGCACGTATCAAATGGACGGATCCATGGTGTCTGAAACCCTCCAAAAAGTTAAAATCGCTCTCGTAAGCAGAATTAAGGAAAAAGTAACAATCAGTACTGAAAATTGATTTACAATTTTGAAAGAACAGGTGTTGCATTGCTCTCTTTGAATAGCCAGTTTACGGCTACTTAGAACTTTTCTAAAGTCCTGCTAAAGTTCTTTTTCCAGGATATTACTCCGCCTCATGCAAACTAAGCTTAACCAAGCCTAGACAATTACACCAAAGTGACAACGCACTGCATTAATGCGCACTCAGTTTAATAATGTGTTGCTTTATAACTATTTCTTACTTGGCATTACAAACACGCCTATTAGCTCGCTATTTTATTTATATTAATTACAATTGAAATATTATCATTTATATATAAACTATTAGTAGAAATTATATTTAAAAAATATTAAGATACTTTCATTTTTAAATAAGTATAAATCTCTTGTGATACATGACATATTTAGGAACCAACCAAACACGTCTTACTTGGGGTGATTTTTCAAAGGTTTAATTCAAAAAGTGTGAAGAAACTGCGAAAACACTTCAGCTAAGGTGGGTTAACCATATAGCACGTCCCCAGGCTCGTTTTTGCTTACGTATAGTCTCTATTGTCATTATGGTAATTAAAAAAAATTTCAATGTAATATTTTTAAGTTGCATGTGGTGCATACCGTAGGGTCATGTTTTGATGTGTAAACTAATGTATAACCTGGCAGTAGTAAACCGAAGATAAGTTCATGTGAATCAAAACTGGTATTTATCAGCGTAGCTAGAATTTCAATCACGTAGAGGCAAAGAGTTATAACTAAGGAAAAATTTGAACATTCACATATTTAATGTTTTACTAACTGGGTTCATTTTCACACACGGAAAGTTTATTGAGATATATGTGCAATGTTGATATAATACATGTTGTTTGTAAAATGTCCATGATATAAAATTTCCATAGTTCTCTGTTGCATAGGGACCGGTGCCCTTACCTCCACCTCAGGCCCTTGGTTACACCATGGCTACAGCCCTTCTGACCGTCTGGATATCTTCCTGACGGAGGTGCGCCTATACTCACCAATCTCTTGAAAAACGCTAAGGTTTGGCGCTGTTATACGAACCACATTCCCTCAGGTAAGAGGCAATAAATAATATCAACACTCCGCCATGTAGGCGTACGGAAATTGCACTCTAGACTACATATTCTTGAGTCTTACACTTCGAAACTAACGAGTGGACGACCTAAAATATATTATATTTGTGTCACTATACAGTTTCCGCGACGAGATACTATTTACCAGGGGTAAGATTGGTTTTCCGTTGAGGATGGCGGTGTTAGTCTGAAAGACAAGAACCAAGCGAAAAAGGATTAGGGAGGAGGAGGGGGGATAAGAAATGGAGAGAATCACTTCAAATCAATGTGCGGCTTGTCGGTTGTGTTGCCGAAGTTGGCAACACTCCATGGGTGGAGTGGACAGCCAAGCGGCCAGTGACGTAATTCTGCGAGGAGTGTTGTGGGAACTGGTGAAAGGAGAAGGAAAAGAAAAAAAGCAACCGGAGGTTCAAACTGGGGTACTCGAGAACAGATTGAAGAGCGTCAGGAAAGCTGGGCTTGAGATGATGTTTGGAACTTCGTACCACTGGCTTCAGTGGAGGAACGTGTCTTGAATATGCGACTCTTCCCTTTACTTCAGCACCGCAAGGAAATAACGCGCAGTAATCTCCTCTTGTTTAAAGTACTTAGCAGTTCAAATGAATCGTAGCACTAGACACTATTTTCCCTTCAACGTTCTTTATGCTAATTCCCAGATAACTTATCCTGTGCATTCTGAAACCGCATATATAAACCCAACGCATCGAGNTTATCCTGTGCATGCTGAAACCGCGTATATAAACCCAACGCATCGTGTAAATAATCAATATGTTTGAAAGTTATCGAAATGAGAAAGACTAGATATTTCTCGGTTTTAAGAAAATCCCGGCGTTAAACTGTTTTGGTAATATATCTATAGAATAACTTACAGCCCGGTCAGAATATCTCCAGTAATAATTCAACTTTATCACCCAGTACTGGACACAAACAGCATGCGTTCTAATAAGTAGCTAGTTTACTGTCGATTGACCAAGTTTGAAAGCCCTGACTAAATTGTTCTTTATTTTTGTTGAGTTTCGCTCCAAAGCCACGTGAAATACTAACATTGCCGTGTTTATAAAACAAGTGTTGTATTGCAGTGAAACTGATAGTATTAATAATTTTATTACGGCCAAATAGTACAAATACTACTTTATTCGTGTACAAATGTATATAAGACCTTTTACAGGTCTCATCACTTTAAACACTGTCCGTAGGGTAACAAGTGAAGTTGTAAAACTACTTTTAGTGATTTGCTCTCTTCTGAATTGTGTGTATGTGCCAATATTTATGCTAAATAATACACATTTTAGGGCAAACATTTTTTCTTCTAAAGTTGGTTTAAAATACTTTTATCTAACACAACTCGGCATACAGTAATTACTTCCTGACCTCGTGTCAAATACCAGCTATATTAATTCAGAAGAATTGCCAGCTTTCATCTTCACTCTTGAAATTATTTCCTTTTTTATTTTGCCATTAATAAGTTCTTCACCTCTACCGTTGTAACACGATCATAGGATCGTCGAAGTAATATGGAGTACAAAAACGGAGAAATTCACTAGACGCCAGTGCGTTTTGAAGGGCCTGTGTGATTTAAATTTCGCCAACATTGTTTTAAACCTTATGCACATGATAAGAAGTGTTTGGCGAATAAACACATGAATGAACACAACTCTGTTACGTATTCTTTTCATACGCTATTCTATTGTTGAAGGTTGACGCTTGAAAACTTTGCGGCAACCTGGTGCGACTGTGTCCAGGTTCTCTGCTGAGAGGTGTTGCTCGCAGCCAGAGGGCGCCGAGCCGTTCTTGCGCGCCGCGCTTAGTTATGGGCAATTATTTGTTTTTCTCGACGTATAGAGCAGGATGGGGGAGGGGTGTTGGGCACCCCTGCGTCAAAGCGAGGCAACGTGAGTGATGAACCTGGAACTACCCCTCCCGCCGCAATCCCCTCCTTGCTGGCACCAGTCAAATTTCCATTTTGTTACCTCCGCGGCTTTAACGATGCGCCCTTGTGTCGGCCCTGGTCTTAAGTCACAACCCCCAGTCATCCCCCCCCACCACCCTTTCTTCCAGCCACCCCCTCCCTTGTGCGCCTCGAGGGATCTACTTAGCTCCCTCCAACCCCTTGCACCCTCAGGGCGGACGACGCGCCGGCCTTATTCAATTTACATGTAAATGTCGACATGTAGTGAGTGCGCGGGGGCGCGTGTGTATACAGCGCCGTCTTCTCCGACCCCCTTCTCAGACTTACTGGCCGTTGTGAAAACATCGCCCCTACTCTCTCGCTGCAAGACTGGCCGCCCCACCTGGGGGCGGTGGCCACTGCCTTGGCCCAAGCTTCCTCGTCCTCTTCACGACACACACTACTAAACACAATGTGTTCCGCGCGACTCCACGACGAACGATTGCCTGTCGAAATAATGTCTCTAATGGGCTGGAATTACCGTATATACACACACCATAAAATAGTGCATTTAGTACGAGAGTGAAATTGTAGAATATCACAATCATACGATACAAATTATGCGTAATAATACAAGTCACAAAAAAAAAGAAGTAATTAAAAGCGAATAACCTATTTTTTTAAGTTAACACAATGGTGAATTATTCCTTTAAATATATAATTTTCGCTTACCATTTTAAAGTCATTTCAATGAAATCGAGTTTTGCAGACAATCTAACGCAAGTAATCGTTTTCAAACTTTGATGGAATCATAAGTGTGTTTTGGTGTTGATAAATGTATTACCACTTGATACTGATGAAATATTTCCATTGCAGAAGTCCAGGTTGCGGTAAGTTGAGCATTATAGGTATGGAAAGAGTTTTCCAGTTTCCTGGTAACGGACGGTGCCAGCCCAACTGCCCATGGCCAGATACCCTACTATTTCACGTTATAGTTCTGTACCAAGGTAGACAGAATGCAAGTATGCGTTAATATCACAAGTTTCATTGGTTTCCGCTCACCCGCCACGCCCTTCAGCACTCAGAACCAACAGTAAACACTCAGCACTCCAGAAGCTTAATCATGTGTTGCCGAGTGGATAAGAAGTCTAAGTTCTACCTGTGGCTACGGCCAAATAACAAAAGACTTCTGCTCGAGTATGCAGAGGCCAGTGTAGACTAGTTTGGTGCCATCTTTAAACGCGAAATAATGGGTTATTTAACTGTGACCCAGCAGCTTCATTTAACTTGCAATGTGGCCAACTATAGCACTAATGTATCTTCGGTGTTTGTTTCGAGGATTTTGAAGCGCATCTTCCTATAACACAATGAAACCAACAAATAACACAAACAGAGCCTCACTCAACAACGTGTTTTTGGGTTGCAAGCCACAGGAGCTTGCATTGTAAGAAAGACTCGCTAACGTTCTCACGTTAGTGAGCCATTTTCACACTCCCGTAATGAGTGATCATTTTCATATCTATGTTGAGTACTACACTTCTGGTTAAAGAGCGTGCATGACATAGTTAAAAGCAGTGGAATGGAAAAATAATGAAACTGGTTTCGTCAGAAGGCTTCAGTCGTTGCGATTTAAGCTTGACTCGCTTCAACTGCCGAATTACGACGCAAACCTAGTCGCCTCGCAGCTGCAAATCAGACTGGAATGAACATGTTAGCTGCGGTCTACCAGCGCTGCACGGGCCCTCCTGCATTTCGAGCGGTTTCAAACAAATGCTGTACTATCGCTGACGATGAGCAAGGGGTTAGAGGGGGCTAGCGTGGGGCTGGGCATGCTTGTAATACCAGGGGTTGCCAGCGGTTTTGCCCATCTCCACTTCATTAACAATATCTAAACATCCGTTCGCGAGCGAAAGGGAGCGGCCGCTTTGTTCGACGGAGGAGGACAGCACATGTTTGCAGCATATTTCAATAACACGAGAGGGCCATGGTTCAGTGGCCCGGCCCGACAAACACATGCGGGCACATCAAAAGGATCCGCACGCTTCGGGAATATGGAAAGCCGAAGTGAGTCGCCGCATTAAAATATGCTGACGCGCACNGGAATATGGAAAGCCGAAGTGAGTCGCCGCATTAAAATATGCTGACGCGCACTTGATCTATTCCGGCTTTTTGCTTGCTTGATTCGCCGAGAGCTGTTTTTGTACGAATTCCGCTTAAGATAAGTTATTGAGTTCCATTCATTCGCTTAGTGGATTTTTAACTATCGCACTCATTTGCTTTTCCCGTGACGGCTGTATCTGTAAACCGTAGCGTTTCAAAAATCTTTTCTTGCGCAAATGTGCACGACGTTTAAATTCATTAATTTCGAACTCCTCTGTAAAAGTTTTTATTTCTGTTTAGAAAAAACTTCCCCCCCCCTAGCTTTCAAAGCGCGCCGATCTCGCATCGTCTGCAAAAACGAGAACCTTTGATGGGAAAGTGATTGGTAATAACTCCGAAGTAAATATTTGTATGTTTCATAACTTTTTTCCCTCCGGAATAATTCGGATTACGAGAACTTGTGCAAAATCGGACCATCCCGGTGGAGTTTCTTTACATCTGATAATGGAATGTATTTTGTTGGTATGTACGAGGCCCCCTTTACATTTTTGCCCGATGGAGTTTGTCCTTCCAAAAACACTTTGGGCGGAAAAATACGGGCCACAATGCAGGATATGGAAAGCAAATACGGTCGTGTTTGTATGCACTGATGAAGAGAGAACTATGTTGGCTAGGGAGGGGAGCCAGCATTGGTTGGGAAAGGGAGGGGAGAGTAGCGAGGGGCTGGAGTGGGGAGCAGAAGGGCTCTTGAATAATATGAAATGGGGCGACGGGAGAATTCCAGCGATCATCCCACTCTAAAAATAAACACAAAACACGCCACTCACACGTTCCCGTGGACGCAACACAACAATAGCAAACAATCGAGTATTATCATATAATTTAGGTAAAAATATCGAAAAACGAAACTCAGTTATCGAAACATTTTTCATTCTAACAGAGGAATAAGTAAGTTTACGATTGCAAAGCAAAATAATTATAACGTATGAGAAATTATAAATTTTAAATCGGATGTTCGAAGTCCGTTAGAATTCAACCGTCATACTAATGACTGCATTAGTTAATGAAAAAATTAAGTTGTGTATTTTCAAGTATACACGAAAGGATGCAAATACATTTTCTTGCCGTTCATTCATATAAAAAATATAGGTGTGTACTGGAAAATCATTATTTGTCGTAAACACAAAACATTTTAATAAAATAGGCAGCCAAAGGTTTCGTGGTAGAATTGACTTGCTAGTGATTACCAAGAACCTTCCTTATTGCCATTGACAACATGTTTCTAATGTATAAAACAAAAGTATTTTACCACCATAAAAAATTATACGCAGGGTCTTTTTGTTTAGTACCATCAAGTTTTTCGGAGTGACGTTTGCAGCATTATGCTTTAGAATTTCTGAGCATGACTTTGAAACTCAGAATAAAGGAAGGAAATGTCAAAATGAAAAGTGACGATTAATGTGTTTGATTCCACCCCCCTACACTTTAGTTTGGCTTTCAACTCGTGTATCACAATTTAGCTGGCTTCGAAAAGTGTAAAATTTNAAAAAAAAAAAAAAAAAAAAAAACATCGGGGCGGGGCGGAAAGGTTATGAAAGTTTCTCGTACTTCCTGCTGGCTGACATTACACCTTGGCATAAGTTTCATTCTGCTTTTTTAAAAATTTCATATGGGTGTGAGATGGACTTGACCTGGGCAACTTACTTCTCCCTGCCCGAAGTACTTCAGGAAGCACGTGGTAACTCCTAAATTATCCAATGCCTCTAATGGGCGGGGATCATCACACATTTGTCCTCTTTATGACATACGATTCCTCATTGCTGCGCTTATAATGTACAGCTTAGACTCACTACATGCCAAATGGCATGGATATAGTTCACGCAAAGAAACATCGTAAGATGTAAATCAACAAAAAATATTGTCATGTAGCTACTATTACAGGCAAAGTACTATTTTGATGTAACATAATTAGTATTTTTTTGGCACAATCGGCATACTTATTTTTTACAAACTCGAGATTGATATTTTTTTTTATATTTCTCAGTCTTATGTATTGTTTTAATAATTAAAGATTCTATTGTGTACGTAAAATAGAATGAATCAAAGTAATTAATAATTTAAGCGCAGAATAATTATTGAATAATATTTTATTTAATTAATTTATGGTGGAATACATAATAGCAGGAGTATTAATGTGTGACATATTCAAACGTCCTTGTCTAAGCCATCCACAGACGTAAAGTCGCCTGTCTGAGGATGTGTATGGATTGCTACTTCTTTATTTATTCCATGTGGTGTTGGCCTCGATGAAAAGGAAGACGGCTGACTTGGTCGGGCGACCGGTGCACACGTGAGGTCACATGAGACACCCAGGGTCTGGTGTGTAGTTCAACAGGCACTTTAATTAACAGACGTGCGGCCTCACATAGTTTCGCTTAACAGGCTCTCCATCTAACAGCTATGTACCTAATAGTGCCAACCTAACAAACGTAATTATTCAAGGTGTTGTCTGCGTTCCAGACTATTTGTTTAGGGTGTGGATATCAGTGTTATAATTTACAATACACATTACATACAAGTGTTAATAATATTTACTATATAAAAATTACACTTCTTTACATAAAAAAAATTTTAATTCTGTGATTTGCCAATATTCGTAGTAAAGTATCTACGCCATCGTAGGCGAGATAGGTTGTTAGATCACTACAGTTGTACGAATCTCTACTCTTTCAAGTACAACGTACGCGAATTACATTGGACGTTGCTGATCTGTAAGTAAATTAAAAAAGGCAATGAGAAATTATGTTACAGTAATAAAACTATATCTTCACGTATACTTACACCTTGAAACAAAGTGGAATCACGCCAGTAGTTTGTATAAATTTGACAGATTAGGTGGCATATTCGCAACAGTGTCGGTTATTAGGTCTTTTAACATTAATTATAGTATTTGTAACTCGACATAAGGCACGCAAGTTCCTCGACCAAGCAGCCTATATCCTGCATTAGTGATTGTGTTATTTGTAGGCTTTAAAGCATTTAAGGCATTTGTCAGCAAAGAAAAAAACATTATTTAATTTTTGGCTTAAAAACTACCCAACTTTAAGACATAATAAATGGTTTCTGTAAAAAAATATTTGCTGTTTTGTATAAATTCATGACGTCAAAGTACTTCAGTATTATCCATTCCTCCACAGAAACGGGATAAATTACGTAGCTACGAAAACGGAATAACCTCTTTCAAGGCATTATAGCTGTTTCACTTGTTTTATAAATTTTCTACGAAACGAAATTTGTTATATATTTATGATTTGTGGCTCTCTGAATTTTTCAGCGCTTGCGATTGTGACAATTGAATGTGCAGATACTATGGTTAACGTATCTTTTACTACTAGTTGGGGAGAACAATGTTATAAGTTTGGCAAAGGGAAATGGTTTTCCGCTAAGTAAGCACTAGTGTTGGCAACGTAACAGATTTTCTCTATTTTATGCCTTAAAAAAGGACAATTGTAAGAATCACAAATTAAATATAAAATAACTTCGTAACTTGTTAAAATTTTTCTCTTTTATTATTCAAATAGCTTAACCTTTTAATTAATATTTACCGTTTGGAACACTGCACACCAAGTGACGGAAATTTCCCAACGAAAAACTCTCCCATAAGAAGTATCGTTTTGTTCCTAACCTGAGTAGAATAAACCTTTCTATGGTATTGGCTGTTCGCGGCTAATTGAGCAGTTTGGAAAGCCCTGCTTAGGATCTACTTTCCTTCTCATTTTGTTTCATTTTGCCATATGTGGTATTGACATTGCCATAGGCCTGATCACTTAATTCATGCATTTTCCAAGTGAAACCGCGGAAATGTTACGAAAGAAAAGGTGCTTTTGTGTGTACAAAGGAAGCAACACTAACATTTAGTAGCTATAAATTCACTCACTGAACTCGCGAAACAAAGTCAGCTGTTTGAACTATTTTCATTAACTTGCTGCCAAAGTAACTGGGTTCCTGCTTGCTGATGTATACTGTAACATATACTTAGTTGCGGCAAGTGACTTTTTTTTCATTGGTTGGCGTCAAAAGTACTTATTTTATAGTGAGCAGCACTTATATATTTTTATAATTTGCTGGAAACAACGTATAATGTCCACAGCTTGAAAAGTGTTGGAGAAAAATTAATAATAGTGTATTGTCATGCATTGATGTTGTGTTCGAGGCGAGTGGCTGGCGTGGCTTGGTGCACATCGCGAGCTGGGATGTGGGGTTGTGGCTGTGAGTCACATGGCCGTTGCCTCTCCTGGTCGTGCCACAAGAAGATCGATGGAGGGAGAGATGCAACAAGACGGGCCGAGAGGCGAGGGACGACTCACAAATCCTCGAGAAAGCCGCCGATCCCAACACGTGTCCCTCTTGGCTCTGGTCCAGGGGCAGGATGCTGCCCGCACCACGAGCCCTGTAGCGCATGTGGTACAGTTAGTCCACCGTCCGACCGAACATGTTTGGAAGTCCTGCTTTATTCTCTGCTCCTCCTTCCTGGCCATTGTGTATCCTTCCTCAAAGTGCTTAAATCAACTTTGACATAGCCCAGTGACTTGCACGGGCCGCGGTGGTGTAGTGGTTAGACTACTCGCTTCCCACCTAGGCGTACCGGTTTCGATTCCCGGCGGAATCGCTCCCGGAATTTCACATGTGGGAATCGTGCTGGACGATGCAGCTGATCGGTGGGTTTTCTCGGAGATCTCCCGTTTTCCCCACCCTTTTATTCAGGTGGTGCTCCAGACTCACTTCGCTTCACCCTCATTGGCTCTCAAGAGCTCAATCTTAAGAGCCGGCCAAATCTCTTCACTCCACTCCACTCACCCCAAGTTATTTGCATCCATTCTTAAATCAATTGCAGCCTTGCACCCACTCTTAAATCAATTGTCGCTTTGATATTTTTGAAAATAATTATATTTCTCTTTTGCCATTTCCCTACTCTCCTGTAATAGCCACAACACTAAAAGAAACCTTTTTCAGCCGACCATTAATTTAAACATTACAACTACCGTATGATATAGTTCACTCATGGGTAGCTGAATCAGACATGCGTGTCCAATAGCGTGTATCACCCTTTTTCGGCTTGACGATGGTTATGCTCACAGGTTGTTGTGGTCCAGCAGTGATCTTATGCACTGTGAAATGTCTATCCACCGTTACCAACAAAGCTATTCGTCAGCGACTACTGTCATCGATACGTTGTACGCGACGACAGTTGTCTCTGGCGCCGGTGGTTTTACCAGATTCCATTAACTAATGGCACGCTCTTGTCACGGTGGCCCGTGGAAGTCCCAGAACCTGCACGTTGTCGGAGGTGGAATGCCCTATACGTCTGGCCCCAATTATCTTGTTTCTTTCCCCTTCTGCACTCGGCCGTTACTCAGGCGGGCATAAAGTCTGAAGATATTACAGACATGCGTGGCCTGGCACTATTCCATTCAACGGGCCGACCACAGCACCAATTCACCAACACTGTNAAGATATTACAGACATGCGTGGCCTGGCACTATTCCATTCAACGGGCCGACCACAGCACCAATTCACCAACACTGTCGGTGTCTCTAATTTAATTGATGTGTTGATGAGTATACATAAAACGTTTTCCACAATTGCTTGCTAAAATTTACTCAGTAAGTGTTCGCGTTAACATTTTGCAATTACAGGCAGGGGCAACTTTTCAAAGTTTTTTTTTTCAAAAGTGCTTTACAAGCGGGAAGCAAGTAATATCCACCGTCGTGGAGTGAATTTACTGTGTGGCAGGGTGAGCGGTATTGTAGCATTGCATTATAGTTACTTTTACCGTCCAGGCCTTATTTTCAAATCCAGTTGTTTTCGGCAATGAATGTCTGTTGTGTTCCATCTGGAGCTCCAAGTACTTTATCGTGTTTGCGTGTAATTTTATATTAGCTGCACTTCAGCCTTCGCCCCATCCTTACTGGTACCACGGCTTATCCCCTCGTTTGCGTAGGCGTGCGCATACAACTCGAGTCCCTAAAAAATACAAACATTATAATTTTATTGCGCAACATATAAGTTGTACTATTGTAGTTATCCTGTACATATTGCAAACGTAAATATATAAAATTATATATTATATACAATAATATATGATATACATTATTTTATCCGTAGCCTAGAAAAGCAACACCGACACAGAGGTTAGTAGTACGAGTCATGAAATGTATAGTTGCTGTTGTGGGTCTTTGAACGCTCACCTAGTGTCTGGCCTCACAGCTACGATACAAACTTTTGATGTGTAGCCATTATGTGATTTGGAATTGTAATATGTAACTTCAAATTGGGAACTGAGTANACGATACAAACTTTTGATGTGTAGCCATTATGTGATTTGGAATTGTAATATGTAACTTCAAATTGGGAACTGAGTCACTAAGAATTCTGTGTTATTTCCTGATCCTTATGTTCAGCGAATCAATTAAGTGAACGGACAATCACTGGCTAGTAGCAGTCCAATTCACTGTAAATCAATAGAAACCACTTTTCCTTAACTGATAAAATCCGCATAAATGTACACTCTTTGGCGTTACGATTCTTTCAGACTGTTATTAATTTTAAGAATCCGGTTTAGTTTCCAATAATCCCAGTAATAATCTTAGTGCGGTGCTNACGATACAAACTTTTGATGTGTAGCCATTATGTGATTTGGAATTGTAATATGTAACTTCAAATTGGGAACTGAGTAACTAAGAATTCTGTGTTATTTCCTGATCCTTATGTTCAGCGAATCAATTAAGTGAACGGACAATCACTGGCTAGTAGCAGTCCAATTCACTGTAAATCAATAGAAACCACTTTTCCTTAACTGATAAAATCCGCATAAATGTACACTCTTTGGCGTTACGGTTCTTTCAGACTGTTATTAATTTTAAGAATCCGGTTTAGTTTCCAATAATCCCAGTAATAATCTTAGTGCGGTGCTGGTGTGAATGGTGAATTGTCCATGCAACAGGGACGGAGAGAGAGAGAGAGAGAGAGAGAGAGTGATAATGAGTGGGAACTTGTAGCNGAGAGAGAGAGAGAGAGAGAGAGAGAGAGAGAGAGAGAGAGTGATAATGAGTGGGAACTTGTAGCCAAGAGTTGTATATCTGTATTCAGTGTAAACGTTAACTAGGATTTTAGAAATCGAGTGAAAACATAGGCATGTTTACGAGGTGTAGCGTAAACGGCAATGTTTGTGCTCACGGCATACAAGCGCGCTGCATACTGGCACATCGCATCGTGGGAAGTTTGCGTCGCAACCTCGACCTGCATCGTCTCGCTATCCATTACCATTGCATCTGGCGCTTTCACGTCCGGTATAATGTAGCTGCATTAATTGGCGGCCCGCGCGACTGGAATTCGCGTTTCGCCTGCACGAGCCGTTGCAAAGAAAGGGAATAAGACAGGCCCTTGGTCAGAGTTCATTGAATACGTTGGTGGTTTACGAAACATTCCTTATAGTATTAGGAAAATAATTTTTTGGTGAGAAAATTAATTATTTTGAAATATTGGCGTTGCTGACATTTTTTATGGGAAATGTGTTTGGTCCGCAGTGGTTGCATTCTGTTTTGCTGTTTCGTGATAAGGTATATGGAATGGGATTGTCGGCGTGGTGGCTGTGATTACTCGTCGGTGCAATTGGAAATGTTGAAACCTGCCGCCCTGGCAATCACAGCGCGACTGTACACGTAGCGCCTACACCCCGTGCATCAGTGTAACATCGCGGCTGGAGCCGTCGATACGCCTCCCCCTCCCCCTGCCCGGCCTACATACTCTGTTCAACTGATTGCTATCTCAATATTGCATCTGGTGCTGATGCCAACAGGTATTTCTCAAGGGCGCTGCAAGTTCGTATCTTCGATTAACCAACTTGGCAGGACGCCCCGGGATACAGCATGTTCTGACAATATCACCTTTGCCGAACTGACATGCTGAGCAGTCCTTTTGTAACATGCCGATACATTGCAAGGTGCAATTATGAGTAACCTAGACTAATATAGGTCAATTTACGTATTGGAAAATTCGAGACGAAAAAAAATATTAGCTAAGATCCAGCAAGTTTTCGTTCAAAAAATGAATGTGACAAATTTGTATTTTTCTAATAAATAAAACTGTGAGTAATTTATGTTCCCCGGGTGCAATGGGTGCCGCAGAACATTCAGTCTCAACGGAAAAAAATTATGTGGCAGAAGAACAAGACATACAGTTGCAACATGCGCGTTTTCTGAGTTACAGCATACTTCTAGAGCCCCGAGTATTTCGCGGATGTATTTAGTAGCAAGCTAGGCTTTGCAGTTCTCTGTATACTCGAGGCGGTATAGTTTACTTATTGGTTGATGCGGTGAAGTGAGTGTTAAACGCTCACTCGCACTGCTGCTTCCTACTTGTTACTGGCTCACAGTTAAACGAGGAGTATATAAAGAACTGCCGTCCAATCACAACAGTAGGAGAAAATAACAAGTGTTTGAAATCTACCTCGCTACCGAATGAACTTGTGAAATATAAAGCCCCTCCCCGATGCGCCTACTAACAGCGTTCCCGCAACCCGCACACCCATAGTGCTCTGCAGCTTAGAGGTATGGAACTCTACAGGCGTGCTCTATTAAGTCAAATTGCAATGGGTGGCCCTCAATTTGCCATTGCTCAGACACGATACAGCTTCCAACTACCACTGGAATATTATAAATAATAATTTTTTTTAAAGCAAATATGGTCCTGCGCTATATTCATGACAAGTATACGTTAAATCTCTATTTCTGCAAAACAATTTCACGAGATTTACATTAATTTGCAATCGACCGTCAAAAATGCGATAACCTTTACGAGCTAGTTGCAGTTTTATCACTCTGCACTGCCGGTAACAAAGTCTTCAATGCTATGAAATATAGTTAGCCCGGTATTTTCTCTCTCATGTTCTCACATGTCTAAATGTTTAATTTGACAAATTCGTTTATGAAATTAATGATCTTTTTCTAGATTTGTAAATATGGAAGCTACGTGAACTAGTCACATTCACTATTTTAAAATGCAAGATATTGCTCGCAATAGTTCAAATCATTGCCGATGTACCTTTGCACTTGGGGACGCTAGTGACCACTGACATGTATTTATTTAAGCGGGAAATTCAGTTTTTTGTATAGACCGAGTAAAACTCTTGCCTGCTTTGAGGTTCAACTTATCTACACGTAACAAGGGTTTGCACTTTACACCACGTCAATATGAATCAAGGGATGCATTATTAATGCTTCTTCATTCACGCACCCAACTGTCACTACCCTGAGCAGCAAAAATTAAATTCCCCATTTGACTGCATGGGCGTCGAGATCATAACAACGATTTTAATCCTCGAAAATGTCTATACACAAACGCCTTAGAAAACAGCACCAATAACTATTGTGATTCATCCGTGAGTGTCGCAGGTTTACACTGCTACCGAGTGATATGTCTGCGAGTTATAAGCTACGTTGGACACCTGTGGTTTGCAAGGAAAAACAAGTAAGAAGCCATGATTTAGTTCAATTGGTTCTATGGTGCCATATTGGCTTTAGGACGCCACACCCGATGACTGTTAACAAGAATCAGCGCAGTCACGAATAGCGTCAGTTGATACCGAATAACACTAAAGAGTGACACAATTTTAACCTGAATCAGTTAAATCAGTCAGTTGCGAGGCTCTTAGAGACTGGCGAATCAGTAAACTGAACCATGTACCGNTTAACCTGAATCAGTTAAATCAGTCAGTTGCGAGGCTCTTAGAGACTGGCGAATCAGTAAACTGAACCATGTACCGGTCTTGTAGCGCTATTCATTGTCACGTCGGTGCATGCAACGTGCGTACAACGTAAAACCAGTTATGTTTCCGTACTNGTCTTGTAGCGCTATTCATTGTCACGTCGGTGCATGCAACGTGCGTACAACGTAAAACCAGTTATGTTTCCGTACTCTCTTGCTTAACATGGATGTTTCAATATGTTGTACAAAACATATAAATATTAATCGAAATAAATTTAATTTACAAATTTTTTGGACCAAAGATTAAACCTCCACATAAAACATACATTATATCAAGCGGTAGCAAATTTACCTATAAAACAGAGAAAATGGCCTCACTAGGTGCTATGGACCTAACTTTTCGTGATGTAAAATTATTTTAGGCTTTGGAAATGAATGCGCATTCTGTTCACTTTGACTGTCTCGCAATGTTTTAAAGATAATTACACTTGTCTCAATTTATGAGATTACCTCTGTTCACAAAGCCTTCATATTTCAGTACTACGAAGATACTCTCAACAATACCCACTAAGAAACCGTAAACCTATTCAATTCAGCCTCTTTTATAATTAGNAGTACTACGAAGATACTCTCAACAATACCCACTAAGAAACCGTAAACCTATTCAATTCAGCCTCTTTTATAATTAGTTATGTGTTTTGGTTATTGAGTGGAGATATTCTCAATGATTTTCATTTATACGGAGCAGTTTTCTGTGCGTCTAGAAGGCGACACCTAATCAATATGAATTTCGGTAACATATCTACATTGTAAGAAGTTTATTTCAATATTTGATTTGTGATTCGTAACACTTGAACAGAGAAAAGATGAAATTTCTGTCAGTTGTAACCCTCCTCCTATCTGATAATGCATTATTATTACTTTTACATCTCAAGAGTAAATAATGAATGCAATTGTCTTAAATATTTTCTGAATTACTTCCAGAACAGGTGCTAGAAAATATTCCTTCCATTTTAGTCAAGTNAGTACTACGAAGATACTCTCAACAATACCCACTAAGAAACCGTAAACCTATTCAATTCAGCCTCTTTTATAATTAATTATGTGTTTTGGTTATTGAGTGGAGATATTCTCAATGGTTTTCATTTATACGGAGCAGTTTTCTGTGCGTCTAGAAGGCGACACCTAATCAATATGAATTTCGGTAACATATCTACATTGTAAGAAGTTTATTTCAATATTTGATTTGTGATTCGTAACACTTGAACAGAGAAAAGATGAAATTTCTGTCAGTTGTAACCCTCCTCCTATCTGATAATGCATTATTATTACTTTTACATCTCAAGAGTAAATAATGCATGCAATTGTCTTAAATATTTTCTGAATTACTTCCAGAACAGGTGCTAGAAAATATTCCTTCCATTTTAGTCAAGANATGCAATTGTCTTAAATATTTTCTGAATTACTTCCAGAACAGGTGCTAGAAAATATTCCTTCCATTTTAGTCAAGTTTTTCTCCTTGCTGTGATAAACCGAAATACTGGCATAACGATTTATAAAATTACAGTTTCGACCAAAATGGACACTNTTTTCTCCTTGCTGTGATAAACCGAAATACTGGCATAACGATTTATAAAATTACAGTTTCGACCAAAATGGACACTATCACTGCAAGAGCGACAAGAATTTGGAACTAGATGCCTCAGTCTGCAAGATATACCTTATCAACTCTTGTGTTTAGATATTTACTAATCATATAGCTAAAAAAATATTAGCTTTATTATTACCTTAAAATATTATGGCGCAACTCTGCAGTGAGCTGTAATAATAAAGAGTTAACCAGTTTTACATTGATGTTTAAAATAATTGTGTGCACTCTTATCTCGCATTTAGCTGGTGATCTGTCGAGTTTGTGTACATATGAGTGTGCTCGTGTTTTATATTTGTGTGTGCGGTTCGTTTTTTATAGAGAGTAAAAACCTGCTTCTTTAAATGTGAATCTGTTAATATGAATGTCCTGAATTGTTTGTGTATAAAATTGCAAAAGTATTTTTCTTTGCCATTCTATTGGAAATTATTTGATGACTCACATGCAAAAAAATATAATTAATTTTACAGGACTTTTATGAAAAAACATAGTAAATTAGTTACAATTATGAACTTTTAACTGCATCGCGTTGATCTACATCGTAAAATTTGANTATGAAAAAACATAGTAAATTAGTTACAATTATGAACTTTTAACTGCATCGCGTTGATCTACATCGTAAAATTTGATTACTTGGAAGAGAAGGCATGTTGTCTTAACTTAGCCATAATATCAATAAATACGTTATATAATATAATCTAACGANTATGAACAAACATAGTAAATTAGTTACAATTATGAACTTTTAACTGCATCGCGTTGATCTACATCGTAAAATTTGGTTACTTGGAAGAGAAGGCATGTTGTCTTAACTTAGCCATAATATCAATAAATACGTTATATAATATAATCTAACGANTTACTTGGAAGAGAAGGCATGTTGTCTTAACTTAGCCATAATATCAATAAATACGTTATATAATATAATCTAACGAACACGTTCATTAGCACATGTTTCTGCAACCTTTTTAAAGGGGAAAATAGAGGATGATAAAACATTACTTTTCTTGAGGTGGGAAGTTCACACTCGACTTTGTTCGACAATAGTTGCACATGTCGGACGTTCAGTCGTTGCGGGGGTTGACATGAGGCCAGAAGGCAAGATCTTCTGTGTGGGACATAAATCAACGCTATAGAGAAGAATCGTATTTTACAATTTTGTGAAAGCCAACAGGCGAAAAACTAAGAAAGCGCAATAATTTTTTTAAATAATATTCCTGTGAAGATAAATTTTGAGAGAGAGGGATATGTGTTTCTGCCCAGCCATTAACTAGTTTATAGGTTTTTTTACGGCACAAGATGATCAGCGAAAGAAATGCACCAATATGGCAAAAACATTGTTCACGATGTTAAATAAAACCACTATCGAGGATTGTCCGTTCTTATTTCTTCTGTGTTAGCTCCTATAAACCCGTGTATTTGAGTTGACGTATTCGGAGTTGGCGTATGTATCACGCGCTCCTAACGACGTAACCAAGGACGCCATTACGTGCTTATAGGGCGCTAGTACTTGCCTGGAACTACATAGTGACATCTGCCAAACGTTTCGAGAGGTCATCAGGACTTTCGGGCGGAAAAAAAAGGGGGG
>NQII01000106.1:109869-223131 GCA_002778355.1 Clitarchus hookeri
AAAAAAAAGGGGGGGGGGGAGCGATGGTAAAATATATTAATCACTGCTTAACCCACGCGCCCACTAATTTGCAGTGTAATTATACAGTCGTTAGGTTTGTTTTTGCAGGGTCGATTGGTGGTGTGGAGCCCTTCCCGTCAACGAAGGGCGGAGAGAGACCGGAAGGGGAGTTAATGAACACAAGGACCAGCAGTTTCGTTCAAACCGCGCTGGCTATAAATCAGAGCGGCCAGAATTGAATCCTTGCTAATTATGTATGGATTGAACATTTGCCCGGCCGGCATAATGACCTAACAAGTGTTGATGGTTAGTGCTCGTGTCCATTTAATAACGTCAAATAACTGCGATCTGCAAATAAATAAACATAATTCGCTTTGCTCGCAAACATAATTAAGTGACCTTCATCTGGAACATCAAAAGAAAGTTGCAATATTTCATTACTGTCGTTAGACAGGCCGATGTTAATTACAACATTTAGCGAGGGGAAAGCTAAGTTCACACAAAACGACACGTGCAGAAACTGATTTGTTTCGTTTGTTAATTTACGTCATAAAACACATATTAAGAATCATAATTGCTTCGAATACCACTTTACTGCGTGTAATTACACTACTGTATGTGCCAGAAAAAATTATCAAAACCGTGCAGTAAAAAAAACCTTTTCTTTACATTTACTAAATTGGTGTTTATTACAAAAAAATTGTATTTTCTCTTATTTTTTGATGAATTGACGAGATTCATTATGCAAAGACACAACATTTTGGCAAAATTCTGCTTTGCGTATTGTCATTAATTTCAAAAAGAGCTTATTANCGTGCAGAAACTGATTTGTTTCGTTTGTTAATTTACGTCATAAAACACATATTAAGAATCATAATTGCTTCGAATACCACTTTACTGCGTCTAATTACACTACTGTATGTGCCAGAAAAAATTATCAAAACCGTGCAGTAAAAAAAAACCTATTCTTTACATTTACTAAATTGGTGTTTATTACAAAAAAATTGTATTTTCTCTTATTTTTTGATGAATTGACGAGATTCATTAGGCAAAGACACAACATTTTGGCAGAATTCTGCTTTGCGTATTGTCATTAATTTCAAAAAGAGCTTATTAAAAATGTACTACAAGTTATTTATGTAAATTTAGATCTACAGTGATTAAAACTGAACATTAATTAGAACAGAGAGTTATGTCATGTTTTAAGAAGGCATTTGAATGTTATGAATAAAAATAATTCAAATATTTGTTTGGTTCCCGCATCTATTACACATGCGAAACAAAAATATACCTGATATTTATCTTTATTGCATAAATTTATAACAATCAATATCTGTTAAAAAATAATTTCCATGATGTTACTGAAAAATTAAGTAAAGTAATATGAACCACGGATTCTAGGATATCTCAGACTATTGCACTATTTAGAAAAATATATTGATATTTTATTATGAGTTCTCGAATAATAAACTCTTACATATTAATTTTTTCCCGCAGTAATAAAAATACTTTCAAAAGACATTCGCCACAGATGTGCCGTTTCTGATTATAAATGAAAATCTGTTTTAATGTGAAAATGTGTCATAAGACGTTTAGGTGCAAAACAATAGTTTTTCGAGACACTTTTATTTGATAGATACCGTAACACTAACTCACAGTGCCTATAACGCTAGCTGATGGCGACTGTATTCAATAATTTTTAACGTAGAAATCTCCATAATTCCATAAAATGGTTTAACTTAGACTTTAGCTCATTTTTCGTTGTTGCTAGTCAACTAAAAATTTGGGTTCTTAAAACATGAACGTATAAATTTTAATTATTTTATTCTAAATACGATAATTTGTCGTCTAGTTTACGTCGGTTGTATTCAAATTACTGCTTAGTTATTTGTAGCTTTTTCATACTCGCAGCTTTATCTTAAATTACACGGTTTAACATCGAGGTCTTGATTTGCCGGTGAGAGTGAAATACGGTGAATATGGAGCAGTAGCAGAATATAAGGGTGGGGAAAACGAGAAAGCACCGAGAAAACTCACCAGCCAACAGCAACTCCATCATGTTTCTTACACGTGAAAATCTGTGTTAGGAAACAGGGAATATATATATATCCCAGTTAGATATGTGGTATACACAAAGTCAGAAAGCTAAACCACCGCAGCACACAAAATGAGTTATAGAAAATAACAGTTTATTAAGAACAAATTAATATTGTTTGCATCGATTCTGCTTGGACATGACCTGATATGCAGCTAGTACGCTCCGTTTGACTTGCAAGTAGTACAATTTGAAGTAACGGTTTCGGAGCGTTTGCAATATGTTCGCAGTGTCCCAGAATTCGCAGTCGTACACTGCTGAGCGATATGTCTCACATTAACTAGATATCGTAATTGTTAGTTAATTAATATCGACAAGATAGAGACCTTCAAACCATACATAAACCAGCATTTAAGAGGAACTCTCCATTCGGAGTATGTATGAGTATTAACTGACAGTAATATTGAACTTATGACCCATGTAAAATGAATTATCGATCTTATAACAACCAAGAAACTACTGACGTACAGCTACATAAGACATTAAATAAACCAAAATATTTTATCTGTAGCGGGCATAACTTTTTGGGAAGCTAATTAAAATTACTTTATGTGAGCTGACACATGACGACGTTCATGTATTTTGTCCTCAGAAATTACAGCCTAATATAACTCGAAATATTTGCGACTAGATATGTAGAAGACTATGTGACTTACATGTCAAAAACTCAGTACAAAAATTGCGTAACAGGCAGTACGCACACAAATGCCAAGGAAATGTGGGGCTATCGGGTAAAGTCTACAGCTTACGTCCACGCATTCATTCCTAAGTGGGTAAGCGTACAGTGTGTGATTACCTGGGAGGATTTCATGGACTTGTTTTATCTCTCTCTTCTCTCCTTTATTCANGGGTAAGCGTACAGTGTGTGATTACCTGGGAGGATTTCATGGACTTGTTTTATCTCTCTCTTCTCTCCTTTATTCATACACGCACACACAGGATGGTCCACCTGACGTGGACACACCCAACATTTCCGCAGCGGTTCCAGGTCACGAAATGTGGTTTTAAATAAATGATAATAGATACGGGGGCGAGTAATTTGCCGCATGGTGACTATTCGTAATACGTGTATGGACAGAGAAATTTGAACCACATGTGATTTTTTAACTGGAAACATATATTTATTTCAAATGGAAATTTTGAAGAAACGCCAAGAAATAATGTGCAAATATTATTAAGTTAGGTGGGCTGATAGCAAGGGGCAAGTAAATAACACGCGCCGTAACTCATCCTGGTGGGACCGCTTCCTAAAACAGCGTAGCGATAGTCTGCGCAATATGTTGTGGTAAGTGGTGTGTCAGTGTGTGACTTTCTCTACTCATTGAAGTTTACGAATGAAGAAAGCTGGATGATCAACGTCTTTTACGGTGAGCGTAGCAGAAATGCCAAGCAAGCCGTCCAATTGTATGGTGAAAGGTATCTTAATCGGAAGCGCAACGCACCAACGCGATGCGCTGGCACGTGTCGATGCAAACCCCCACATGGGTACGCGAGAACTTTCCAGGTTCTTATGAATAAGCNAGTTATAGAAAATAACAGTTTATTAAGAACAAATTAATATTGTTTGTATTGATTCTGCTTAGACGTGACCTAATATGCAGCTAGTACGCTCCGTTTGACTTGCAAGTAGTACAATTTGAAGTAACGGTTTCGGAGCGTTTTCAATATGTTCGCAGTGTCCCAGAATTCGCAGTCGTACACTGCTGAGCGATATGTCTCACAATAACTAGATATCGTAATTGTTAGTTAATTAATATCGACAAGATAGAGACCTTCAAACCATACATAAACCAGCATTTAAGAGGAACTCTCCATTCGGAGTATGCATGAGTATTAACTGACATTAATATTGAACTTATGACCCATGTAAAATGAATACTCGACCTTATAACAACCAAGAAACTACTGACGTACAGCTACATAAGATATTAAATAAACCAAAATATTTTATCTGTAGCGGGCATAACTTTTTGGGAAGCTAATTAAAATTACTTTATGTGAGCTGACACATGACGACGTTCATGTATTTTGTCCTCAGAAATTACAGCCTAATATATCTCGAAATATTTGCGACTAGATATATAGAAGACTATGTGACTTACATGTCAAAAACTCAGTACAAAAATTGCGTAACAGGCAGTACGCACACAAATGTCAAGGAAATGTGGGGCTATCGGGTAAAGTCTGCAGCATACGTCCACGCATTCATTCCTAAGCGGGTAAGCGTACAGTGTGTGATTACCTGGGAGGATTTCATGGACTTGTTTTATCTCTCTCTTCTCTCCTTTATTCATACACGCACACACAGGATGGTCCACCTGACGTGGACACACCCAACATTTCCGCAGCGGTTCCAGGTCACGAAATGTGGTTTTAAATAAATGATAATAGATACGGGGGCGAGTAATTTGCCGCATGGTGACTATTCGTAATACGTGTATGGACAGAGAAATTTGAACCACATGTGATTTTTTAACTGGAAACATATATTTATTTCAAATGGAAATTTTGAAGAAACGCCAAGAAATAATGTGCAAATATTATTAAGTTAGGTGGGCTGATAGCAAGGGGCAAGTAAATAACACGCGCCGTAACTCATCCTGGTGGGACCGCTTCCTAAAACAGCGTAGCGATAGTCTGCGCAATATGTTGTGGTAAGTGGTGTGTCAGTGTGTGACTTTCTCTACTCATTGAAGTTTACGAATGAAGAAAGCTGGATGATCAACGTCTTTTACGGTGAGCGTAGCAGAAATGCCAAGCAAGCCGTCCAATTGTATGGTGAAAGGTATCTTAATCGGAAGCGCAACGCACCAACGCGATGCGCTGGCACGTGTCGATGCAAACCCCCACATGGGTACGCGAGAACTTTCCAGGTTCTTATGAATAAGCGCGTACTACCATGCGTACTATCATTTAGCCGAAACAGCATTTCGTGACCTGGAACCGTTGCGGAAATTTTGAGGGTGTCCACGTTAGGGTGATCACCTTATGTTGGTATATATGTCACAGGGACATGATAAAACCGGAGATGTGATCAAATCCCTAAGGTAGATGCTCAATTCACGGAAGATGTTAAAATGACAACTCTGTGGGGTGATTTACCTAAAGAGTGTAAGTGATTTGATCAAGTCCCTTAACGGTTTTAGTGAAAATATGAAATAAAGAAGTCAGGACTCGCCCAAAGCGTAGCCATAAATTACGCACTTTGGCCGAGCCCCAGCGCCAGCAGGAAGGTTCACTACTGGTGTTATTGGTCATTTCATGGCTCGCCGGCAATTTTGTATATTTAATGAAGCTACCAGCTTCAAGTATAACATATTTTCACTAAAACAGTTAAGGGACTTGATCAAATCACTTACTTTCTTTAAGGAAATCACCCCACATTTTAACATATTCCGTGAATTGATCATCTACCTTAGGGATTTGATCAAATCTCCGGTTTTATCATGTCCTTGCGACATATACATAGGTATACATACACACAGAATGTTCCCAAATATGTGTGATTTAATCTGGCAGTGAATAGTATACCCCAAGACAACACAAAATGACCTTTAGAACATGTCCTATAGTGGATGGTTTTATTGGAGTGAGGGTTGGCAGGCAGAACTTTCGAAATTGTTTAAGTAACAGCAAGTTGTACAACAAAAATTTCATTCAACTGGAAACATTTTTATATTTTGGGTTTTGTAGCACAAACATTTTTAGCACGACCGTAAAGTTCCCAGGGATGAAACCCGGTAGTATATAATTGCGTCAAAGTGCAGGTGGTCACCGTGCGCTCGGCCATTAAGTGTAAAGTTCGGATGATGGTGCTCGAGATTCGATCTCGGATTATCGCTGGATATGGGTGCATTGTTTCGAGTGTATCTTTAGCAAACTTTAGTGAGTAATTCGGCCCCCAAATGCCCCACCGGCACAAGACGGAAGCGTTAAAATATGATTATATTGAAAATCACAGCTACATGCTATTTTCCTTTTCTATTTATTATGTATAGTATGCAGTCAGCTTAGTGGTCTTTCGTCAGATAATAAGAAAGGTATATTAAAAGCACAGTTTCCGTTCCATTACCAGGACTGAGTTAATTGCAAGATCACCTTGATGTAGAGCCAATACGTATTCTATAACACCAGGAAAAATGAAAAGCACGGACGAGGCAGTTCGTGGAAGCATTGAAGTTAATGGCGTGCATTAAATAGTCTACTTTGTATTTAATTCGTAATTTTTTCTCTCAAATAAATTTTTCCCTTTTGTGCGGAAATTTTTTATCAGATCTTCCTGACACTGCGTTATGGTTTCGGACTCTAATATATTTTATTTTTATTTGTAAATTTAGTTTATTATCAGTTTCTCTCACAGTTAGCCGAATTGTATAAAATTGAAGTACTTAAAAAGTACTGATCAATTCATTTTTTAAAGTGATTTTATTGTTGTCTCAAGAGTTACTTCGAANTATCAGATCTTCCTGACACTGCGTTATGGTTTCGGACTCTAATATATTTTATTTTTATTTGTAAATTTAGTTTATTATCTGTTTCTCTCACAGTTAGCCGAATTGTATAAAATTGAAGTACTTAAAAAGTACTGATCAATTCATTTTTTAAAGTGATTTTATTGTTGTCTCAAGAGTTACTTCGAAGCGTTGATAAAAACAGGTATTCATTCGTATGTTAGAAAACATTGAGTGGTTAAAAATACACATTCTAAAGCCACTTTACAGCATGCCATATAACAATAATGAAAAAAACCCAAAATATCAAATAGTAAATACGGGAACCAAATTTTTAAATCTGCAATGATGTCAAGTATTATTGATATAAGGCGGGATTGCTAGGACAATATACATTATATTGCATGAGAATTAAGAGTTTCGTGCCTATTCTTATTAAGAAAATATCATCACAGCTAAAAAGTATTACTTAAACTTCTTACCCGTACTATTTCCTTATTTCATTTTTTTTATTCATAGCATCCCAAGTGGGATGTACAGTATTTACGATGTTAAAAATTGGAACTCCGCTCAGAATAGATGAAAGAAATTAAAATAAATAGCGTACCGGATCAAGTGATACATTTGTGAACGGTCGCTCTTTGACGCGTTGGTTGCCTGGTAACGGCTAGTGAGAAATAGTTCTTGTATTACACTAAATGCGCACGAATGCGGTGCCCTGGTTCTCTGATTGAATTTTCTAAGCTTGATTTGAATGAGGCGGAGGAATATCGTGGAAGTAGAACTTCAGCAGGGCTTCAGAAAAGTTGTAAGTGACCGTGAATGGACTACAGCAGTAATAGTCAAGCATTACTTATTGTATAACAAAGTAATGCCCTTTGTCCTGTTGACGCATGAAATAAAGTACTAAGTCTGTAATGCAAGCTGTGACGTGATTGCCTTAACCGGGAGCCAGATGCAACATGCAGGATGCAGCCGGTGGTTGTGGTTCTGCATAAGCAGCTATTCAGGCCTGCGGGGTCACGCTCGCTAACGGACACGTGAGGAAAAAAAAGAGGAATGGAGAGGGGAGGGGAAGTGCTCCGAGCTCAACCTCACACGCACCACTCGGAATTGATGAGTAGCGTGTCGATAGCCTAGCGTCGTCCAGCATAACCGCTCATAGTTCTGTCGTTCCTCCCCTGCACTCTACTGCAAACCCGAACACCAGTTATCTCACAATACAATGTTTTTTAAAGTTTTACAGGGAATTATTTGACACCTAGACTAAAAGTTTTTTTGTAACACTATAAGTGAAATATTTTAATAATACAATTAATTTCCTAATGAAAAATACAAAATTGTTTATTTATCCTAATCTTGTAAAAATTCAACTTCAGTTTTGTTGTAAGAGTTGCTCTAATGAATTTTTAGGGTTACAAAACAATCTTGGCAACTTGTTTCAAAATATTTTATTTTTAAAATTGAAAAAACAAAACAGCGTGTTAGGATTCACGGAATTCACCGAAAATCGCCAGTAATTCATATACATTCACCTGCTGTCAATAACCGGAAGACTTGCCAATAACCCACATTAGAGCTCATCCTACTAGTTTCACTAATATAGTGGTATTTTGTCAATTTAAGTTTTACGATTTAGGCTGAAAAGTGTTTTAAACATGCTGTCTTGAATTGAAGTGAACGTATTAACTGATATACTTGGTGCCTTTTGGTGGGCATAAGCAATTAGAGGAAATCTATTTAAATATATTAACAACACTAATTTATATAGGTATGAATCAAGCAGTAAACCGTACTATAATTACTGAGTGGGGTGGCATAGTGGTAAACCTCCGGACTTGTGTTTGGAAGGACCTGGGTTGGAATCCCGATTTCGGTTTTACGTGGGTTCCTTACTACAGGCTATGGCAGATTACTTCTCCGTTCCTACTTCTGTGTGCAACTTGTTCCGTCTACAACGACCTCGCTGTCGATGAGATGTTAAGTCCTACCTAATACCGCAGCATAACAAATCATTATTTTAAATTATTTTACGTTTCTTCTTAGATTTTACACTTTATGCGGGAAAGGTAAAAAAAAAAAAAAAGGCAAAATTTTAAGAACCAGAACTCGTGGTCTGATGATCTCGGCCATGATAATGGCATGATCTACTAATTTTTATCATAAGAGCGCTGCATACAGAAGATTCATTTACTTACTGAAAGAAATCCAATATGGCACTTTTAAATATTACTTAGTAACGTTATTTGAATTCAACATTAAATTAATACATGTTTATGGCAGAAGGAGGAAACACGCACCACTTCCAAAAGTTACATTGATGCTTTTTAAATGTTACGTATATGATTTATGTTACAGTGCGATGTACTGCAAAAAAATACTTATAGCGTTAATGTAATTCGTGCTTGATACCGAAGATACGCCACTAGGATAACTGCACTTGCACTTGTAAGATTCATTTTGTAACACTTCACGTAAATGTAAGCAAATCTGCCGACATGTTGCTACACTACTCTCAGTGATTACAAATGCTTGCTTGTAAAAATGCTTAACTTTTATACCATGTAGTGAAAGGTAAATTCAAATCAATAAACCGAGTTTTTTGTACTAAAGGTAGAGAATTGCTCAGTTCTGCAAGAATATTTTTTTCCCTTTTGGGGTAATGCAAACTTTTCTGCTCAAAATGTTTTGAACCGCTAGGACCACCGGCTGACTGTAACAGTCGCAGGCAGGAGGCCGTACTACGGGTCGTGGGAGTTTGGAGAGAGGGCAGGAGGGGGGTNGAGTTGCTCTAATGAATTTTTAGGGTTACAAAACAATCTTGGCAACTTGTTTCAAAATATTTTATTTTTAAAATTTAAAAAACAAAACAGCGTGTTAGGATTCACGGAATTCACCGAAAATCACCAGTAATTCATATACATTCCTCCGCTGTCAATAACCGGAAGACTTGCCAATAACCTACATTAGAGCTCATCCTACTAGTTTCACTAATATAGTGGTATTTTGTCAATTTAAGTTTTACGATTTAGGCTGAAAAGTGTTTAAAACATGCTGTCTTGAATTGAAGTGAACGTATTAACTGATATACTTGGTGCCTTTTGGTGGGCATAAGCAATTGGAGGAAATCTATTTAAATATATTAACAACACTAATTTATATAGGTATGAATCAAGCAGTAAACCGTACTATAATTACTGAGTGGGGTGGCATAGTGGTAAACCTCCGGACTTGTGTTTGGAAGGACCTGGGTTGGAATCCCGATTTCGGTTTTTACGTGTGTTCCTTACTACAGGCCATGGCAGATTACTTCCCCGTTCCTACTTCTGTGTGCAACTTGTTCCGTCTACAACGACCTCGCTGTCGATGAGATGTTAAGTCCTACCTAATACCGCAGCATAACAAATCATTATTTTAAATGATTTTACGTTTATTCTTAGATTTTACACTTTATGCGGGAATGATAAAAAAAAATAGGCAAACTTTTAAGAACCAGAACTCGTGGTCTGATGATCTCGGCCATGATAATGGCATGATCTACTAATTTTTATCATAAGAGCGCTGCATACAGAAGATTCATTCACTTACTGAAAGAAAGCCAATATGGCACTTTAAAATATTGCTTAGTAACGTTATTTTAATTCAACATTAAATTAATACATGTTTATGGCAGAAGGAGGAAACAACCACCACTTCCAAAAGTTTTGATGCTTTTTAAGTGTTACGTATATGATTTATGTTACAGTGCGATGTACTGCAAAAAAAATACTTATAGCGTTAATGTAATTCGTGCTTGATACCGAAGAAACGATACTACGATAACTGCACTTGCACTTGCAAGATTAATTTTGTAACACTTCACGTAAATATAAGCAAATCTGCCGACATGTTGCTACACTACTCTCGGTGATTACAAATGCTTGTTTGTAAAAATGCTTAACTTTTATACCATGTAGTGAAAGGTAAATTCAAATCAATAAACCAAGTTGTTTGTACTAAGGGTAGAGAATTGCTCAGTTCTGCAAGAATATTTTTTTCCCTTTTGGGGTAATGCAAACTTTTCTTCTCAAAATGTTTTGAACCGCTAGGACCAGCAGCTGGCTGTAACAGTCGCCGGCAGGAGGCCGTACTACGGGTCATGGGAGTTTGTGAAGAGGGTGGAGGGGGGTAGGCGTGATCTGTATGGCGCGCTGTGTTGGACGACGTAATGTCGTTTCGCGCATCGCGGGACCTCTGCGGTGCCAGGCGGCTTTCAGTCAGGTCACCCTCCCACTCCCCTCATCCACTGGCAAGTCCTCTCGCGAGCGAGGTAAAGATAGAAGCCCACGGGTCTCTCTCGACAAACATAATGAAATAAGCAGGCACCACAGCACTTGTCGGCAGCGCTTTCTCTCCAGAACCTTCTAGTTGCAGCTTCTTTCTGCACAGCCCCGCGACGAGATTCGCGACAGAAATGCCGTGGTTCCTTCAGACACCGCTGGAGCAAGACACTCCCATACCATCCAGTTACACGCCATGCCCGAGTATCTATTGTTATAGAAACAATCCTCAGATCACTCATAGCCAGTGATGGTCTCTTAAACCACTTTATAGTATTTAGCAACTGCTTTTGATATGAAATTTTGTTAAAAATAATAATATTAAAATGCCATTAAAATTATTGACAATCAGTAATTTATAATTATACAAAGAGCTCCAATAGGATGAACATTAATTTATTTGTACTTTATTATTACCTTCATAACGATATTAACTAAAAATATAAAAAAATTATAACATAACTATTTAAAAATTTTTATCAATCAACGATATTGTTTCACATACAATTAAGTTTGAAAAGAAAATTGAAAAAATAAAAGAAAAAAAAGTACACTGAAGATACGGCATGAACGGCTTTAAGTCTTTTGCGCATGTTCGGAAGAGCGACGACCCACTAGTTGCACATAGTCTTGTATACGGTAAAGTGAGCACTTTTGAAAACCCTGCTTACGATATCCTTTTATTCTCACTTTCGATGGGCCCTACAATGTTACGAAAGTTCCTGAATTGTGCCACTGCTGTTATTAAACACTGCTATCATTTGTTACGTTAATAAAATACATGTAAATTGCATACTGGGAAAACAGTGGTGAAAATCATTACAACTGCAGATTACTATCAGAATAAATAAATATTGCTTATAGAAGTAAAAGTTAATTACAGGAACTCTTCTAAAATTTCTACCACAAGGAGTTTAATTAAACAAAAGAACGTATTTTCATCAGATTTCTGACTTTTGTATTTTCCATTAAATTAAAAAGATTTATATCGCAACATGGAAACATGGCTGCATTTGTCATAGATCACATNGAATAAAAAATTCAAAATTCATAATTTACATTATTTTCTCTGTGGTTAAAATAAACAGTATCTTTGTATTCCACAGGTCACCATATTAAATATCATATTCCATTTGCCAAATTGCTACGAAATCACATAATTTGATCTTGAGTTAGAAAAAAGTACTTTTAGAGTCTGTTGTGCGGTTTATTAAAAAAATTAATAATTCCAAACTGAAAAAAAAATTATATTGAAAATGTGAATATGTGATAGTGCGGTGTCGGAGAGAAGCCGTACGCCACATGAGCCACGCAGGTCCGTGAGCTNTAATAAAAAATTCCAAATTCATAATTTACATTATTTTCTCTGTGGTGAAAATAAACAGTATCTTTGTATTCCACAGGTCACCATATTAAATATCATATTCCATTTGCCAAATTGCTACGAAATCACATAATTTGATCTTGAGTTAGAAAAAAGTACTTTTAGAGTCTGTTGTGCGGTTTATTAAAAAAATTAATAATTCCAAACTGAAAAAAAAATTATATTGAAAATGTGAATATGTGATAGTGCGGTGTCGGAGAGAAGCCGTACGCCACATGAGCCACGCAGGTCCGTGAGCTGCGTGGAGTAACTGTGCGCCGTCGTACCACGCACTCTAGAAGACGGGAGGCGGAGTGTGGGCATTCCAAACCAATAACAGGAATGAGAAGTGAGGCCGTGGAGAGACTGGAACTACACAGGAACTCGAACCACATCTGGATCCAGGAAACCATCAAGAAAAGAACCCTCTGAAGACAGAGAATTGAAACCAACCAGTATTAGATACGCGTCCTAACATTTCAATAAAACTTTGTAGGAAATTAACCCATAAAGGAGGGTTCACACGACGCTACTTGAGGGTGTGCGCGCCTGCACACCGCTGCTCACCAAATTAAATATAAAACACTAGTTTTCTATGTTGCACTAAACTACATTTCCGATAAATATGCCAGCTACATGTATTGTAAGTTAAGCCCGCACTCTGCGAGTACATCCTTCCTTGATATCACAAAAGCAGTTGCTACCGGGAGATGAATCTGGTAGTCTCCGGGTCCAGTGTCCAAGTGTCCCTAGAGAAGCGCGTTCTACGTCGAATAAGACACGAACTAAAGCCTCGCCGGTGGAAGAATACACTAGAATGTAGTTCCATAGCTGCAGATAGATGGCACGGCGGGGAACAAATGCTCCTCCGGACGTTACGAAAGGTACCTTTCTTCCGTGACGCGGCCTACAGACTGTGGACACGGAGAACATTTACAGCGCTGGGAAGCAACACTTGAAGAGTTCAGGCGCAGCTGGAATAAGAAATGCCTGACTAAGAAAGTGACGCCGGCATCCGGTGCATACGATATGTGTGTTGCAAGCGTGGGAGTTGTCACAGATACAGGCTGTGTGCAGTGCTCCTTGCCTGCCTGTGAGGTAGCTGCGATGTAAAACTAACTCGTAAAGTCCAGAGATAAATAACAGTCACCACCAGTCCACTAATTTATAATCCCCAAATACTAGTTACATATAAATAACTTGTTTTCAAAATATCTGCAACCCAAAAAAAATTAAATACCACAAAAACTTTTTTTAGCTCTGTGCATTTATGAAAAAACGGCACATTCTCAATACAAAAATTCGTGCTCTAATGTGTAAAAAACAAGTAACTCTAACCTAAGAGTCAATCAATTGGAACATTACACTTGCAATACGTCAAGACTTAAGACATTTTTAAAAAAATTCGCTGCCAAATTATCCGGGAGCATTCCCTCCAGAGCGTACTCTAAATAATGCGTAGTTATAAGCAGTTAATTTTTTCAAAGGTTGATTTCAAAATTGATAACTTTATCGTTCACAACTTTTATCAAACCGTGAAGTGAAATTCGTTTCATCGAGTCTTACATAAATTCTGTTCTTTCATATAAATTACATATTTTTGTGCTTACTTATTTTCATCATAGTTCAATTAAAACTCTGTCATAGGCACTACATCCAGCATTTCAAGGCACAACACTGGTCCAGACTGCATAGTTACAATGGCGCTTTTTACGTGTTACGTATATGCTTTATGCTATGGAGCGAGGTATTGCAAAGACAATTCTGATAGCGTTAAGAAACGATACTAAGAAATTATATCAAGCCACATGATTACGATTTAAAACCCTTTTTGATGAATACATTTAAGCTCCGGGTGTTAAAAGCATATTCCAGATTATCCAGAAACTCATTCACACAGGATATGCACATCCGTGAGAAATTCTCAATGTATTCGTTCTCACGCGATCTGCAAAAACTGTGCCAAAATGTGTTTTTAAAAATTAAAATTATCCGGCGCTTAGAACCGCGAGAGTAGTATTTAAAAAATGATAATTTGTTTTACGAGCGCATTTGGTGGTTATACGCTCTGATGAAAATTCTCAATTTAGAATCAGTAGAAAAATAAAACTAGACTAATCTCATTAGATGAAATAAATCCACTAATTCAAACAGTGGAAAATCAGTTATTTGTATCTGATTAACAAATAAGCACCAGGATTAAAAAACAGCTGACTACGGTGTGAAATAAATTAAGTACAATGAATTTTAAAAAATACCTGTACAGAAAGATGTTTGGATGTAATGAGGTTTGAGCCTCCACCCTTAATGCAAAATATACGCCGGCATTTACTGTATATTGTCTTGCCACCTCCGCTGTAGTAACATGAACATACAATGGCAAACGGCTATAAGATTCGTAAAGTTCTTTATGCTGTCGAAATATAAACATATTATGCACCTATACATGTCTTTGTAAGGTTCGAAACTCTATCTATGTTAAGTTTAGTTGAAATTCTGTGCTTAAAAAATAAATATGTTGGTTTCAATCAACAAAGTTGTTGCTGTTTTCTTGTATCCGCATTTTAGAATTCAAATAGATTTTACAGAATGAAACTGTTAATTTGAAGTGATAGATTGACTTGTAATAACGCACAGTGGAATGTTAGAACAAATTTAGTTTTTTCTTTTATTAAATTGGTCGTTTCCTCATTATTTAATCAGTCAAATTGCAGAAAAAAACTTTTATCGGTGAAAATTCTTATATTTTAATGAATTGTTTTCATTACCTTATTAGTGAAATTGTTACTAATAAATCTGTCACTTAAAATAAAAGTTTAAATCTGTAGTGTCTATGAGTTGTAAAATGGCGGATACTAGTTAGCATCGATAACCTCATAAACTGAAACAACTATATTTATCTGTTAAAGAACAGAATATGACCTAAAATTAACTTAGATTGACTTCCGAACCTTGCAAAGACATGTACGTGCGCGGAATATGTATATATTTCGACAGCAATAAGTACTTTCGCATCACGAAACTTACAGCCATTTGCCATTATATATTCATCTATACTACAAGCGCCCATTGTACAGCGGTAAAGTAGAGCAGTGGCTAAGATGACTGACCATGAATACTGTTACAAGCTGAAATTTTTGCGCCAAATAAATTGTACTTAACTTATCTCACACAGTAATTATCGATTTTCTTATTCTATAGCTTATTTCTTAACCAACTACCAATAACTAATTTTCTACTGTTTGAATTATTGGATTTATTTCTACTGAAAAATTAACAGATATTTTTTCTACAGGTTCTGGATGGAGTAGTTATAACTGGCGATCAGTAAACATGTAATGATTCCGACTTAGAGTGTAGGCCACAGTCAAATATGGAGCATCACTTAACTAGAGGATGTGAGCAGTCATACGGCAAATAGGAATTACTTGTAGGTACAAAACAGGCTAGGCAGCTTAACGCTCTGGGTTATAACCTCAGTCTTGTTATGTCTTTTCCATTTACGTTTTTAATTTTGTTTTATGGGTTTAAGAACCCGAATTTTTACTGCCAGGTTGTTAGATAAATATATTAAAATGCAAGGGTGTTCAAGTGGCAAAAACGTTTCTCTGCGCTATGAAGATATTTCACTGCTTTGTGACATTATATCAATGATATTTCACAAAAGTCCCAAGTTGGTTAAAAAATGACTTTCACTTACACTTCATACCAAAACGATGAGCTTCTTAACCGTTAGTCTTAAGTCAAACAAAATGATAAAATTTTTAGCTAACACAATATTTTATTTTATAAAATTTATATATTTATGCTACTTGTCAAATGTATCATGGTAAAACAATTTGCCTTAAACTCGCCATTTAATAAAGCCATAAAATAAATAATATAAATTTAATATTTTACTACAACTGAAGTGTTTCCAAAACAAGAAAGTCATAGGAACGCAACTTATAAATTACCTTGTAGTTTGACGTTTTGATCGCCTTTGAATAGGGTTTTCTTTCTCGCTACTTTTGATTTGGATTTTATTGCAACACTTAACATTAAGTTGTGTGTGAAACACGTAAATAATTTACATACAATTTCTTTGTTTTATTCTAATAGCATCAAAAACGTAATTGCACTGTAGCCATATATGTTAATTATGCCAAATTTTAAAATTTCTAAAGAAAAACATTTAAATTAAAACTCCTGCGGTTAATGCTTGTTAATTAATTTCCCAGATACTTCTTTTACACTTCACCAGACTACTGTTAAACGTTATACTACAGAAATATAAAATACACTTTAATACAAAAACTCTTTTCTAGCAATTTAATGCTCTTAATTGTTGGCCCAAAACGACTGAATTGGTAACAGTGTAAGCGGTAACGGAAAATAAGACATGATACCTACTATGGAGAAAAAAACATCACGATGCAAAATATTCTGTTGATTGGAATGCCGCAAACGTTATTAACGTTTAAATACAAAGGATATAAATACTCAACTTTTGCGAGCAGTATAGTGTTTTCTTCACTAGCCTTGGAATACAATGTCATCAGGAAATAAAATAGTAGTTCACTTTTCTAACGCCTGACACTTCCAGCATTAAAAATATTTTCCAGAAGACAATACATTAAACCACGGCACTTTCTCATTTCCCAGGTTAACTTAAAAGCTTTATTTGTTACCACTATCTATTTAATTAATTATTTTACCGGTATCAGATGGTCAGCGCTCATGATAGTTTCACGACTGACTTTAAATCTAACGATAACTGGTATAAAAGTAACTCTTTACACTTTGGCTCGAAATGAAGCAGATTTATTAGCGCCGTGGTTCCATAGTCCGCTCAGCCACATCTGGGCTCAACATAAATTCGTAATCAAAACAGGTTGCGCCGATTTATAGAACGTAAATGCAGGGCATCAGTCTTCAAACACACGCGTGGTTTTATACAGGTATGGTGCGGCGGTGATAAATTTTAGCTAGGTCAGATTATATGATTCCCTTCGCACACATTTAAATGGGAGCACGGTGCGAAATGATAACGTAAAATAGGTAATAACAATTTATTGAAACATTTACTGTTAGCACATTTGGACGTATTAATGTGCGAGCCAGATGCCATTTTTAGGACTCGGTTGAATGAAGCGTATTAACACCAGTCATTTGACGAATCACTGCTGACAGCTATATAGCAAACACAGGCGGCATTACAGCGCTGTAGTTCGGCTCCAGTCTAGCTGTTACTGGATGTGGCGTAAGTTCGAGTTTACGCTGGTGAAATATTTCCAGCCGTTTCTGCACAACCTGTTTCGTAAAGTAAGTGATCTGTAATATATCTAATTGTGTGCAGATAGGGTTCATAACTCTCATGTATACAATAACTTTCCTTTCCGTTTGTTTTTTTCAGGAAGACGAGTCATACTTTCATCTAGCTGAATCGCTCATATTTCAGTCAAGCCAATAATGCGTTTTTATTATTGGCTCGCGGATAACGAAGAAGGGAACGAATAAATAAATAAAACAAACCTGCAATGTTTTAAAACATTTCGATTAACAAAATATTTCCGCAATAAATCACAATTTAAACTCATAAAAATAATAATTTTGAAATATATCGGCCTAAGATCCTTGACCTTCAGACTACAAATGCTTCGGAGACATTCGTAAATAATAATAAATTAATAACACAGGTCCAATGGTATCATTTTGTGCTAATTATCCTGGAGATCCAACAAAACTGGTATAGACGTGCGTATCCAAATAACAGAGGTGTGGAATCAATCAGAGTAACACGATGCGGTCGGCAGTGCCTATATAAGACAACAAGCGTCTGGCAAAGTTGCTAGATCGGTCACTGCTGCTACAATGGCAGGTTATCAAGATTTAAGTGAGTTTGAATGTGGTGTTATAGTCGGCACAAGAGAGATGGGACATAGCATCTCCGAGGTAGCGATAAAATTTGGATTTTCGCGTACCACCATTTCACGAGTGTACCGTGAATATCGGGAATCCGGTAAAACATCAAATCTTCGACATCGCTACAGCCGAAAAAAGATCGTGAACGAACAGGCCCACTCGTGTACCGCTGTTGACTGAACGACACAAAGCTTTACACCTCACCTGGGCCCGCCAACACCGCCATTAGACTGTTGATGACTGGAAACATGTTGCCTGGTCTGAAGAGTCTTGTTTCCAATTGTATCGGGCGGATGGACGTTTACGGGTATGGAGACATCCTCATGTTACCATGGACCCTACATGTAAACAGGAGACTGTTCAAGCTGATGGAGGCTCTGCCATGGTATGAGGCATGTGTAGTTGGCGTGAAATGGGACCCCTGATACGTCTAGATACGTAAGCATCCTGTCCGATCACCTGCACCCATTCTTGTCCATTGTGCATTCCGACGGACGTGAACAATTCCAACAGGACAATGCGAAACCCCACACGTTGAGAGTTGCTACCGAGTGGCTCCAGGAACATTCTTCTGACTTTAGACATTTCCATTGGCCACCTTAATCACCAGACATGAACGTTGTTGGATATCTGAGATGCCTTGCAACGTGCTGTTCAGAAGAGATCTCCACCGCCTCGCACTCCTATGGATTTGTGGACTGCCCTGCAGGATCCATGGTGTGAATTTCCTCCTGCATACCTTCATACATTAGTCGAGTCCATACCACGTCATCTTATGGCACTTCTGCATGTTCGCGGGGGCTCTACACGATATTAGGCAGGTGTACCAGTTTTTTTTTGCTCTTCATTGTATGCTTGTTGACTTTTATGGGTACCCCTCAGTATTGAGATAATTAGAAAAATCTGTATTGTTAAAAGTAATTAACTCATCTTAATTTCTTGGCATTTTAAATGAGTCGAGTGGTAAAAAAAACTATTTCTAATTTACAACTCTGTCGAGTAATAAACTAATTTTTTATAACCTCAATTATAAGATAAAAACGTATTATAAACATACAATTTGTTACTGAGCGTTAGTTTTTACATAATATAATATTTTTGCTACCAAACAGTACATTTCACTTGGNATAACCTCAATTATAAGATAAAAACGTATTACAAACATACAATTTGTTACTGAGCGTTAGTTTTTACATAATATAATATTTTTGCTACCAAACAGTACATTTCACTTGGTTTGTTCTCTTTATTTTCCTTCGAACTTTGTCAAGTTAGATGTGTAAAAATTAAGTTTAAATTATACAGTGGCCTACTTTCGAGCAGAAATAGCAAAATAATTTCAAATAATCACTTTTCTCTGACGTAACTAAATAACAAACGCCACGAATTATTGGTCTTATGATCAGGTCAAGCCGTTTTTGTTTCCTGGGTTACTGTAAAATGGTATACCTACTGAACAGCTTAAGGCTCCCACCTACCTGCCGCTTGAACTGCGTTGCAGTGTGCTTGAATTACTCATTGATCTACGAAACTATTAAACGTGCGTCTAATGTGCTGATCTACGAAAAGAACACACACATCAGACAAGAGCTTTCAAGATGTCGCGCACATAAAAAAAAAAACATATCAGAGCACTCCCAAATGGCTAAACACGGGTTTTTTTTTCGAAGTAATATATCTGAAAATACACGCATAATATACATACAAATCTACTCAAGAGTCCTGCTATGAACCTTCCTACAGACTTTCCACCAATAAAATAATAGGGTCACCTCTGAAAGTCCCATTAGTACACGCAGTGCGACCTGAAAACTGCGCGCCAGTTGAAAGGCTTGCGCTTAGCGGCGTTGGCGTACTTGATGCGCGTTGAAGTCTCGCCCTTATCGCTTCCACTCTTCTCTGCCTCAGACGCTGGAAAAATGTCTAGGTAGGCGGGAGACCTAAGCTAAATAATTACGTTTTCTAATTACAAATGTAATTCTCTCACTTGTAAGACTATGTGTGTGTATTTTGAAGTCTGCGAATTCTGTGTGATAAACCTCGAATTTGGTGCGTATGGAAAGATGTACCTTCGTCTTGTTGCGTCTTAAAAGTTGAACCACGTTCGATAAAAATCAAGGTTGCTTACACTTAGACTCTAACCCTTGTGATATCATCTACAACTTACATCTCTACCCATAATTCATTTAGTTTTGAGAACACAATTTTCTCTGTCTACAGCAGTTAGTGCCTTCAAACAACTAAAAATTATTTTCTTGCTTCATTTACATATGTTGCATTTAACGACCATGCTAACCAATAAAGGCATATTTTGAAATTCAAAATCAGGAATTGCGTCAGATTGGCGCAATGGTAACACATTAAACTCGCGTACAAGAAGACTCTGGACCGATTTCCGGTCCAGCTATTGTCATTCCGGTTTTACGTGGTTTCTCGAAATCAATCCCGGCGAATTATTATGCCGTAATACAGGCGGGTAGCTGATTATTCCACCGTCGCTGCTTACCAGAACAATTTGGTTCTTCAATAAAGACACCACTGTCGAAGAGATGTTAAAGTACTACTAACTTATGTACCAATTTTGTAAACTTAACCGCATACAGTAAATATAAACTGACATCATGAGTAACATGTAAATGTCATTCAGTTATGACTTTGAAATGAAGTTACGTTTTGAACCTTGCTTTCAAAGAAAACTGAAAACCAAAGGGATATATTTAAATTTTTTTTACATTAAGGACATCCTAGCCTCTAATTACCGATGGGTGGTTCAAAATAATTTACCTGTAATGAAATAAATTACAAGAAGCTATGTGTCATTGCGATCTATGTAAGTCTGTGAAACAGTGGGATTACGTTGGATTTAAGTAGTACGCACGCTCGTGTGAGACTGTTCGGCGAGTCGTTGAATGTAATAGTTAAGAATATGTCTTTCTCACGATTCAAGCACTACGGTGTGCTTAACGTTTCGCGAGACTCATAAGGAAAATTCCATTAGTGGAACACTTCACAGCCACCTCGCTGCCGCTCCGGGGCGGGACGAGCGTGAAAACAGCCCTGCGGATATGACGTCACAAACCAGGAACTGGCGTCGTAAAGGCAAGCAGCTCGCCGATAGTGGCGACACTAGCGGGGACTTGCAGATAACTTGCCGTCAGGGGGTTGTGGTGGAATTACTTCCAGTTTATAGATTTTAGTCCGGGTGTGATGTGAATTGCTTGTACGCTCGCGAACTCTCTGGGTGTAGTAGACACCCCTCGAGGCGCCGGTATCGGGCAAAAGGGGGGCGTGGGGGAAGGTCGTCGAACCAGCCAACTGGTTGTTTTATCGAAGAGTGTGCTATCCCACCTTGGAGTCGACACTGCCGTCTGGTTATCGCTTATCGCTGGCTCGAGTCTTTACGGTTGCTCGTCGTTATGAAGGCGCCGACACGAACTCCTGCTTCGCCTTACCAACCTCCGTCTCCTATCTCGCTGTGTTACCTATAAACACAAAGAATACTGTTACGATTCAGTAAAGGCGGGCAAGCCTAGCGAACTGCAGTGACGCGTTGGTATCCAGGCCGGGCGAAGAATCCAAAACACATTACAATAATAATAGTTTATTATAAATATATCTGAAACGCCAGTGGCGCTCCCCTCCCAGCGGCGTGGTATTTGTAACAATTACGCTACCAGAAACTATGTGATACTGGGTGACACTTTGCACGGGGTTTGTCTGTCAGTCAGTCTGTCTGAGTACCCACGCCGAGATGCAGCTTGGCGTGCCGCTAGTCGCTTTCCGACTCAACACTCAGCCTACGGCGACGGCATCATTCAGGCTTGTCATATACTGTAATCGAATAGGACCCCCCTCGCCAATAACTTATATTTATTGTATCTAATAATAATTATATTAATTATATATTTTGTCTTCATAGTTAACTTTAGTTCTTTAATAGTCCATAGAATAAAATATAAAAACATAATACGGCGATGTGATTTAATAGTTACTCCTGTGCCTGCACAACGGCGCCATGAAAACGCGGAGGCGATCATGTGTCGAACAGGAAACTAGCAATAAAGCCCGGTGATGTTTCGCAATAAATTCGTTTTGTCTACAGTACGATGGCGCCGCACTATGCCCTGTTTGGTGTTCGTGTTTCATTGGATACAGGACAGTTCTAGCAGTCTACGAGTAACTATGCCAAACGAGAACAGTTGAGAAAATACTCATAAACAAGAGGTTTTTTTATTACCATTCTTATCTGTGACACCTGTACGTTTCACTTTGGCGCAAGACGAAGGAACATGGTTGTATAAGGAATAATTACGGCGCAAACGTCTATCACGGTATTCTTTAGGCATGATTTTCGCTTAAAATCGGAAATTTCTGTATATTAACATTTAACGCGGATGTGCCAACTACGCCGCAACTTCTGTCATAGTTTTTTTTATTGGTAGTGATGCATGATTTGTTAATAAAAACAGGAAAGGAAGGAAACATTTTCGAATGTTTGAAATTAGTAGGAATGGGAAGTTATTAATTTTCTAAGTTTAATCAGTGGGATTGAACAAGGAATTATTTCTTATGGAAAATTTCTCATATATTATATTATTATATTATATTATTATCTCATTGCGTTATAAATTATATTATTATTAGCATCAGCCAGGACCACATTTCAAAATATGTAGTTATTATTTACTCACATTAACTTTAAAGCAGCTGAAGAAATTGTAAAAAAATTAATACATAAATAGATAAATAAATATTTCGAAAACATTTCCCTTTATTGTGATTTTTACCTCGTTGAATTCCTCCCCGCCTTTTTTACTTTAAGAAGAAAGAAAGGCTTTTGAGATCACTTTCCAGACTATGTGTTTGCGTGTGTGTGTGTAAGCACGCGTGCGTGCCTGTGCTTGTTTCTTTGCGTACGTGTCCCCCGCATCAATTTTTGAACGCTTACACCGAATTTCACCAAACTTGGTATGCATGTGGTACTTAGTAAGGATAGTTTTTGACCACTTTGGGCGCTTACTTTAAAATGGCGGTCATTTTGAGATTTTTGGTGTTATGACATATCTCTGGAACCAATCAACATATTTAAACCAAATTTTGTATTCTAGAAGAACATCGTATAAGCATTAAATTTTGGGATCGATATTGTTGTTGGCCCGCCATTTTGGAAATAGCATCTATTTAAAAAATATATATTTTACGTTATATCTCGAAAAATATTCAACCAATTCTCATCCAATTTAGCACATATGCTGTACTAAGGTAATTAATAAAATCGTAGTTGATTGGAATTGATTACATACTTTTTTTCGAAATTGTGGCCACACAAATGTTTTAACTTTATTAGTTATATCTGCCATACCATTTAACCAATATCGACCAGTTTTTGTATACTGAAAGTATCTATTACAGGAATCATATATAACCACAAATAACCACTTTTGTCGGCCATTTTGGAGGATAGCACTACACGAATAAATAAAGGTATTGTCATAACACTGTAAATAATTAACCGATTTCTACCAAATTTGGCAAATAAGTAGCACTGATGGAAATGACGTTAATTTATATGTTTTATGCATTCCAGGGACTTATTTTAAAAATGGCGCTATATAACCATTTTAACTTAAAATGCTATTAAGCAATTCTTTGTAATCAATTCCAACATAAATTCGTATACTAGTATAAGACATTACAAATATCAACTGTATCTACATGGAATATATTTTGTCCACCATTTTGTAAGATAGCACCAAGCGAATAAAACTAAGTTTTTGTGTCATATCTCAGAAAATAATTGACCAATTCCTGTATGATTTGGCAAACAAGGAGTACTGGGGCAGATTATGTCAAAATATGTTTTAAACATGCCAGACACTTATTATAAAAATGGCGACCAAAAAGTTATTTTTAGCTTTGAATGCTATATCGTCGAAACCATGTAATACATTTCAACTAAACTTTGTATTTTTGCAGTAAATATCACAACTATCAACTGTATGTAGATGAGCATCTTTTGTCCGCCATTTTGTAAGATAGTGCCATATGTATAAATAAAGCTTTTTGTCATATCTCAGGAAACAATGTACAGATTCCTTCCAAATTTGGCAAACAAATATTACTGCAGCAGGTGGTTTAAATTTGTATGTTTTATGTAGGTCAGGTGCTTATTTTCAAAATGGTGTCTATATAAATGTTTCAGCTCAGTATATTTTAGTAACGAAACAAATTCCAACTTATCTTTGTATAATGGCATTACTTAACAACTGTCAAATTAGTCTATGCAAAGCCTCATTTCTCTGCCATTTTGTAAGATAGCCCACCAATAAAAATTTTGATTTTATATCGTATCTTGGGAAAAAATTTACCCATTCTTACAAATCTTGGCGAAGATGTTGTACTCTGGTAAGACATAATAACAAACGCATTTCTTAAGTAGGACACACTTATTTTCAGAATGGCGGCTATAAAAACATTTTAGTTTTGTGGACGATATCTACGAAAGTTGCTCCAACATTTATTTTTCGTCCTCCATTTATGAAGATCACCACATAAAAATTATGGAGGCTTTATGACATGTCTCGAGAACCAATCAATCGATTCCCACCAAGTGTTTCACTTGAACATTTTAAATAAATTTGTACCAAATTGTGCACACCGTAAATGCTACAGAAGGCCGTGTAAACATTCATGATTTAAATGGTTCAGACAACGATATTCAAAATAGCAGTTTTATAAATCATTTAGGTAAGTTTAACATATATTAAACAATTTAAACAAAATTTTTACTTAGACAGTATACATTAGAAGAACCTCCTTTTTTTTTTTTTTTTTTTTTTTNAGTATTAAATAAGAAAATAAAGTTTTTTTATGTCATATCTCAAGGCTAAACAACCTATTTCCGTCAAATTATTGACACAAGTAGCGCTACGGTAGGTCAGGTAAACTTTCATGTTTTATGTGGCTCAGTACTTATCTTCAAAATAAAGACCCTGAAAATATTTTACGTTAGTAAACACTATAATTAGAAACATTAGACTTATTGAATCCGAAGTTGATGCTCCGAAATCGACCTTCGTGTTGCAGTTGATTGTACACTAGCTTATTGTATGAGGTTTCCTGGGTTCAAGTCCCGGGTAAGGCATGTGTGTATTTGTAATTGTATCACTACTGCTGCACAAGTTTATGGTTTAGTTTTTAAAGTTATTGTTTTCAAAGACAATTCCAGTTATTTAAAAAATTAATTGCAACCATGTTTAGGAAAGTAGGCTCATTAGTTATATCACTAACTTCTTTTTTTTTTTTTTAAAGTGGCGATTTAGGTATANCTGTTTTCAAAGACAATTCCAGTTATTTAAAAAATTAATTGCACCCATGTTTAGGAAAGTAGGCTCATTAGTTATATCACTAACTTCTTTTTTTTTTTTTAAGAGTGGCGATTTAGGTATAAATTCCGAAGGAAAGTTGGGCATGTGAGACACACTTCTTATCCTTTATCTGCGCGTTTAAACCCACGGACTGAATTTCACCAAACTTTATACACATAAGGTTATCGCAGGGACATAAAATAAAAGGTAGAATGCTTATTTTCAAATTGGCGTTTTTTCCCTCAAAGTATTTGGGTGATAACTAATACCATACATCAGGAACAGTTCAACCCCTTTGAACCAAAATTGGTATATGCTATTCACGGTAAAGTGAACACTTTTGAAAGTCCTCTCATTTGGAGTAATAGTTAATAAAGATATTTTATTTTAGCCGTGGACGTTGACTTCCGAGTGGAGTGGAATATTTATATAATATTTTTATTACTTACATGACACTATTTATTTAGAAAAGTGGTTAAAGGACAAGAGATGATTGAAAGGAAAAGGTAACTAGGGCGTCAAAAGTGCTCACTTTACCGTGGACAGTCTATGCTTTAAAGGTACAGGATCTCAGCATGAAATCCATAATTTTATATACTCGTTAGTCCGTAATATTGGAATTTGATATTCAGATTACCTTAAAAATTATGTTTTTATATTACGTATCAGGAATTACTAAAATTAATCCTATAAAATTTTCGAGCACATGGCAGCTCACAAAAAGCAAAAAGGAATACAATTTTTGAAAATGGCGGCCTCACCATTCTTTATGTTAAATGCCTTTCAATATAAATATTATACTGATTTGAAGACAACTTGATGAATTTGTTGTACTTATTTTCTGATGACATATTCAGGCAGCCATTATGAGTAACGGAATCTTCCGAATAAATTAATCTGATATATCGGTAGACGTAGCCGCTTCACCTCCATGCACTACTCACCTGGCCCCAGGCGAGTCTGGTATTAGCTGCCCGTTAACAGTTACTAGGGAAGGGGTGGGGCGGGAGCCAACCCACTCCTGTATCGTTATCGCTACCAGGACTGACATTACACCTGCATGGATTCAAAGTCAACGATTTGTAAGCCATATTGTGGCAATCTTTGATGATATTTGTAATTAACGACTGAAGATTAAATAATTGTAGATTGTATGAAGACAGTGATTAGGACTGTAAATCTTATTATAACTGAAATTAGCATAAACATTGCGCTCTCTTATAAAACAGCAAGTGTTATTATTATGAATATAGTGCCCTATTTTGTAATTAGTAGGTGTAAATATTCTTGTACTATTCTTAGTAAGTTAAGAAATTAAATTCAATTATTTTGTCTTACTAAGTCTTCCATCCCTCACAAACTTGGACACCCCAAAGGCGTTTTATATAATATCATATCATAGTTAATTTTTCCACAAACCCCGCAACGTTTAGCAAATACACAATACAGTATAAAAGAAAATTACCTAAAAGAGTAATTTTTGAAGTTGTAGTTTTATTGTTTTGTTGTGTATATAATACTTCTACAACTATTAACATACTTCAAACCAAAACTGGTGTGAAGATGTACCAAGTGCCTGCTCTAAATTTACTAATCAATAGAGTCATTGGTTCACTGTTTTCTAAGGTAATACCATCTACAAAATATGGTTGCATATAATTCTGGAACTACTGCACCGATTACTCCTAATTTCTTTGAAAATTCCCAGTGTTATTTATTTTTATAACACGTATCCTTACGATCTTCGGCTTTGATAATCACATAAAATTTCTTATACATAGGCCCTTATATGTGTAGATTAATTAATCTTACAGATAACATAATTAATTTTTGAATTTTTCTAATATTAATTTAAATGCGCTATAATATTTAACTGAACTATGACAAAAAATGTTCGCAAATCCAGCTAAGTTTTATTTGATGTACATTCTGCCGTAGTTACACACAGATTATCCAAATTAATACCAACAACACCATATAATACTAGGTCCATAAAATTCATTTAAAAAAAAGGCAACAACTGCTAACTACAGACGTGTCTAGCGTTGCAGTTCTAAATCGCTGCTTTGACTCTGACGATGAAGTTAATCGTAAAAGTAAAACAACCTGGTGAAATGTCAGTTATTTCTTTGAGTTGCTTTATTATCACATGGCTCGTCCATCTTCTTGCCCTTCTCTGAACATACTTAGCACCAGAGAAACACTGCGGCAAACAAAACCAGCCAATTTACATCTTATGTCATCATCGAAACACCTGCTAAAAATATATCTCAATTTTCTGAACGTTTGGAAGGTAACCATAAGCTTTGATTAAAAACGACTGAGAAGAGGACGTTGTCAGATAATAGGAACGTAACAAATCTGGCATTTAGTAAATATTTTTCTATATTGTAAAATATCCTACAACTAAAAATAGTACGAAGAAAACAACGGAAGAAGCCTGCTTTATCGAAATACAGGCTTGTTATGATGTACAGTATAAATAATATTCTAAATTTATCAACAACTACTGGGAAACTATACATGCTCTCTTTATTTAGTTCAAACGTTGGAAAATTTAAAATATGCAACTGGAATTACACCAGAAAAATGTGTTGATTATAGGATAAGCATTCCTAATGGTGGAAACTGCAACTCACCATTAAGCTAATTATTGAAAAAAAAAGTTACTGGAAACACAATAGTTACTTAATATAAAGTACAATTACAAAACTATTAACAGAGTATTAAAGATCGTTGGTTGTGAACTGTTCCCTTTATACTGGACATATCTAGATAAAAGTTTGCCCACACAAGTAAAAAAAAATTACTTTTTTAGACAATGAATAACTTAACTGTAATGAGGTTGTTGAATTTTACGTGCGTAAAATTTGAATAACAGAAAATTTTAACCCTTACAGTCTCGCAGTCATTAAAATAAAGTATCCCAAGTATTTTGAACATAGATTCTTTTAGCTACAAAGAATAGGAGAGAACATTACATAAGGCAGCAAAGCGGGGAAAATATAACGTGAGCACGGAGAGAAAGAAAAAAATAGAGGAAGGAGCGTCTGTGGGAAGAAGTTGACGATTTCTCTCGCCCATAGCGGCACACACTCAAGAAATTGGGCGCATTTTTAGAATATTCCACGTCTCCTACTTCCAGCCAACCTCGAGCTCCCCCTCGCCAGGCCGCCTTCTACGGAGCCAATACCCTTGTCTCTTCCCTGCTCGTGAGGCGCTCGATCGCCTGTAGCGGTTCCATCGACGAGTATTTCCGATATTGTTCTGCCTCTCCCTCCTCCCCCTCACACCCCCAGCCAAGCGCACCCTCGTACACACACGCTTATTTCCTCACCCCCACCGCCATCGCTCGACACCGCCGTATTTTCTCAAGCTATAGATGTTATTTTCCTCCCCAACCCCTCCAGCATCTTTCTCACCCTCCCGCCCTGTCACTTCAATTATTCGACCACAAGGATGAGAGGAGATTCGATAGTATCGATTACCGACGGAGTAGATAGATTGAATCCCCTTTCCCAGCCTCCTCACCTTGTAAGACACGCTTCCAGGAGGTCATACACCGGCCCGCCGCCCCCTCGTACCCTTGCTATACTACCGCGCATTAATATTGGATGACTCTCCCACCCCCTTCAGAACATCCCACGCCCCTTAGCTTCCGCCCAAGAAACTACCTTTCCCCCACCACCCGCGGTGACTCTCGCAACGCCCACCTCCCGCCCCTGCAGTCACAATGGCAATAAATCTGCGCGACAAAATAAATGTTTGCTACCAGAAATTAAATGTACGACCGGGATCTTTTTATTTCGACAGCCGGGATAAATCTTGTTCGGCACTGAGAAACAGGCCGGTTTCTTTGAAATAACATTCCCATGCCCTGCAGAAAACAAACAGACTTTAACGCCAACCAATCATGGCGGACATTCTGAATTTCAATAAGTCTGCAGCAGCGTGCGTTTGCAGTATTCTTAATCCCGTATAGCGTCTCATTTTTCCACAGATTTACTACGGAAAATTTACTTCCGCAATCTATAAAAATCCGTTACACTTAATAAATACAAATTATTTCTAATGTGAAAATTTTGGATATTTTTTGCAACGTAATTTTAATTCGATTTTTGTTAACTTGTGAATAATGGAAATTGTTGTATTTGTCCAAAATGATGAGTTTTGCATAATTTGCAAACCGCGGTGAATTACTTGCTAAATTTTCTTCTTCAGTTTTTACCAGGTATAGAAAACCGATTGATATAATATATTTTATTTATCCGCTGTTATTTCTGCTATTAGTCGTGTCCGGTTTTAATTGTTAGCATTTTTTTTTTTCGTTTTGAAGGACTCACATTCTCTCAACTAAAATTAAATTAAATTTTTAAAGCGTTTAGCACCTTGATTAGGAGTCTAATGATGTGGACAGTAACAGATATGTCGATAGTAACAAGCACGGAAACGAAATGAAGCTTTTCAAGAGCCAAAATGTTTTTGAGAAAACGATGAATGGAACACGTCGATGCCAGAAAAACTTCTTTCTTTTAAGCGGCATTGTTCGGTAGGGTGTTATGTAATTTTTTTCAGAGGCCAGAGAAATAATAGTGTGAGATACAACCGGACAAAGTAAAGTGGAGTCGGAGGTTTGGCCGGCCAATAACACCGTGGTCTTGAGAGCCGATGAGGGTGAAGCGAGGTGAGTACGTAGCAGCGCCGAAGGTAAGCGCAGGGAAAAACGGGAGCTAACCGAGAAAACCCGCTGACCAGAGGAATCGCCTGGTAGGATTCACATGTGCAAAAATCCGTCCGGACAAAAATCATAATTTCACCATCGTGTGGCGTGGGACTAATGAAGTCAGAATACATAACCACCTAAAGAATTTCTGCGCGTGAACTTAATACAGCACAATTCGACACCCAATCAAATCACTGTTCGACAAATCTATGACACAAAGTTAATGCCATAACGAACTCGGCCGGGAAGTCATCTACATACCGTCTTAATTTACGGGAAATAACCGGCATCGATTAGTTCTGAAAAGAACGCCAACCTAAGGACCCTTCGCAACTAGCAAATTCTATAATTTGTAAATGAAATTGTAGTAGGTGTGGTTAGTTCGTGAAAAATCGGTCACCTTTAAGACATAATAAGTTTGCCGTTTTTAGCCTATATTCCGAAGGAAAGAAATACTTATGTAATCACTTTCCTGGCTGTGTGAGTAGAAAGATAATGGGGGATGTGTAACAAATGTAAGGTGTCTTATCTCGGATCCGTCTGCTATTTTGGTAGGCGTGGCTGGTGGCCATGTTGGTCGGTGTCATCCACTAAATTGGTAGGCGTCACAGCCAGGGCTCGATGCCATCTTCGATGACCTTGACCCCTATATTGACTTCAAAATTTTCCATTTTCCCTTAAAGACATTCAAAATTACTAGAATATCCCTCAAAATTTCCCGAATTTCCCACCAAATATGGAAAATTTCCTGCAAACGTTTCCCTCCCGAAATTTAAATTAGTCACACACTCCAAAATTAGCATGACCTTGTCTCAGGAATGTTCTAGTTCATTGCCCTGCCATGATACTTCATGATCTATCATTCCATCATAGAATGCTCTAGTTCATTGCTCTGTCATGATAGTTCATGCTCTGCATTCCACCTTTCTTGCTCTGTCATTCTACTTTTCTTGCTCTGTCATTCCACCTTTCATACTCTGTCATTCTGTCAATCATGTTCTGTCATTCCACCCTAGAATTATCTAGTACATTGCCTCTTATAAGCATAGTTAGCCATTATTTCCGAACTGTTCAAGATATACCCACAAAATTCATACAATAGGCACTGCTCCAGATGTCGATTTGGGTATTCTGATCAATTATGTCTTAAGCCCACTTATAATCATAGCAATACATAATTTCCGAACTGTTTAAGATATAGTCATCAAATTCATATCGTAGGCATAGTTCCTGGTGTCAATCAGGATGGTAGGATCAATTATGCCTTAAGTTATCTTATAATCATAGTAAGCCATAATTTCCGAACTGTATAAGATAGATATAGAAATCAAATTCATATCATAGGTATCGCCCCTGACATCGATGAGTTTGGCAGGGAAATTATGCCTTAACTCATCTTATAAGCCTAGTTGACCCTCAATTACCATCTGCTAAAGCCATAGTCGTCCAATGTAAGTCATACACATCGCTCCCTAGATCGAACAGCGCAGCAGGGTCGATTAGGCCACAACCCCTCTTAAGCTTAGTTGGCTGCTTCCACTTAAACTATAGCCATCAGTTTAATATCATAGGCAATGCACCCAACAACGAGCAGGGTGAATGTGTCAATTAAGCCGTAATCCGTCTTATAAGCAAACGGGCAGGCATATACCATCTGCTAAAGCTATAGTCATCAAATTCATATTACAGGCATCACACTTGACTGCAATCAAGGAGATAAGAAAAAGTAGCCCCTTAAGCCCTGTTATAAGCACAGCTGGATACCATTTCCGAACCTTTGAAGTTCAGCAACATGTAATAACCCACCACCATACATGTAAAGCAAATAAAGGCAGGTATACATACAAGTGCATGGCAGAGTTACCGACGCATGTATAAGTGTTGGGCCTGAAATAGCACACATAAATGCCAGTCCATGCACATACAACAAATACTGACCACCACCCTAGTCATCTACTACCAGATGTGTCTACCAACTTGGACCCTCTCATCGACTGCTAGTCTTCCTTTGTCCACCAACATTTTGGCTGTATATATAAAAATGGAAATATATACATAAGTAAATGTCAGCATGGGTAACTCGCAAAAACCAATCATCCATGAAATAATGTCAGCATATACACAATTTCACTTCGAGCGTGATGTTTGTAGTCGTGCGTTAGAGTAAAATACATGTAAACAAACACAGGCAGCTCAACACGAGGGCTGGCTACCCGAGACCTCGTTAGCATGGGTAACCCTTCACAACCAGCAATATATTTAAAAAAAGGTTTTACAATTGCACCGAGAGCAACCTGTATGTAGGCATGGGTTACATTAAAGCATGTACGCGTTGATACAAATAAACACCATTAGACTAACATTTTGGTAAGGGGAAGGAAGTGTAAAATATATGAAACCATGCTGTACATGAAAAATCAGTCACATAACAAATAATAGAGGACTAACATAAACACAAGTACACTCCGAGCACGATATCATAACAATATGCAATATATAAAAAAAATTGATGGTTCCACAGCCAATAATTGTGCAGCGAATGTACACAAGGACCAACCTCACAAAAGTCTACAATGCGACAGGTGCAGTACACATTACATGGTTTGAAAATACATAGTTTTTATGATTGCCACTAAAAAAACTTGCATTTAAAACATTAGTCACGCAAGATATATATATATATATGAAACTGCTACATGTTGATGCAAACAGATATAAACATAAATGTAAAGGCAAATAGTAATAAAAATTTACCAACCAAACCATGTTGCGCGAGCATAGAGAGCTGTACGTCATGTTAGGCTAAAAAAATACCGTCGCAGAGCTAAGAAGCTAGGAACGATAAGGGTAATACTGCTACACACTGATGCAAACAGATATTAAAGGACAATAGTTATAATCACCTACCATCCATCGCATATTGCACAAGCATTGGGTGCTGTATGCTGCGTTAGACCATTAGATAAGACCAGGTAGCCCTGGTTAGTGCAACCGAATATCAAACAATTCTCTTACGAACCGATTGAAACGAAACCATCAAATTCAGCATATAGCCATTCACAACACTAACGGTGGAACACGTCTGAACTATCAGACGCTGTGTGACAACTAACGTCTCAAGAATCAGCAAGGCATCCCTGGTGGTACCACACGCATTGGTACCACTTTTCCCCTAGCATTAAGCGAGTACACTTTTAAAGACACCCCAGGGTTGTTGTTCTCAAAGGCTCTTGTTTGCTGTAGAGGATTCGGAAAATCTTGTCCACGAAAATCAAACAATCCTTCCACCTCAGCTTAACATTTGTCCACATGCTGTGGTTGCGATCACTTAACAAATTCAGCCTACACTGACCACTTAAAACATTTGTCGTCATAGTTGTGGGGATTGATTACATAAAATTTGTGTTTTATAAAGTCAGGAAGGTCAACATACGTAGTTAATGGTGAAGATTCTTCCGATATGTTACATGGAGGATGTCTCTTGCATATTGTCATATGTGCTCTTAGATCATCCATCCTTGAAATCGTCACCTCACACTTCGAACAAATGTACTTTATTTGGGTGGGGTTCTTTGTACAACCATGATTCCTATGCAGTCGAACACTGCTGCTGCAAGCGAAGTTGTTTTCACAGAAGTGGCACATATAACATTGGAATGGTTAAGAGAAGGTGGTTGGCCAAACAGTTGTAGCTGGAACAGAAATTAACGTCTCCAATGGCGATGTTTTAGCCACAGCTGACGAACTGGATCACACATCTGCAGACCCGTTGCCAAACATTCCCGACGTCCATGGAAATTCCAGTAGACACATAGACACCTCAGTCGAAGACATGGATGATAATGCTGAAGAGGAAGAAGACAAGACCCAAGAAGTCGATGGTATGGGCCAAGAAGTTGATGATACTGGCATAGATCCCATTAGCTCTGTAGATACCGAAGCCATAGAAGCTAGACGAGGTGATCCAAACACATCCATCGACTAACTGACAAACCCCAGAGGCATCATCAGTCAGAAGTTAAAGCTTCATGTCGGATGATCTCAACATGATATCCAGCTGTAGATATAAGTATGTCTCTTGAAAATATCGCTACGAATTAACTGGTGTTGGTAGAGTATATCGCTTTTGTCTACCTTTCTCGCTTTTAGGTCTGTAAAAGCTGTTCGTTCTACCACTCATCGTCCGGAACGTATTTCTCCCATCGAGAGGATGTAGAGAAAATGACGACATGCTGTTCTAGCAGTCAGAAAATTTGATCGGCTTTCGTGAACATTGGAAAGTTTAAATCATTTGCAGCACTCGACAAAGATGTCAAGCTTGCATGCCTGCCTAAAGAATTCCTTCCCGCATATGCCAGAATTAATTATGATCCGTCTACAAACACCTACCTAACTATCTGGAACAGGGCGAAGAGATTTCTGGCTGCATCACATGCCTAAATTGTTTTCAAGGTAGTGCTACCGTCACAGACACGCCACATTCCAGGAGAAGACAAACCGGGAGAGAGCAGTAGCAGCATAAAGAAAAACAAGGCACCTCCAATCCTGAAAGATGAACGACTGTAAAGAAGATGAGTGGTCGAATGGACCACTTCGTAGGCTAGACAGCGAGAGACCTAATAAGGCAACATATTGTACTCTAGCAACCATGTTTTTTTTTGCAGCATATAGCCAGCAGTCATATACTGAGGCAACCCGAAACAGGCAACCCAAACTGTCATGAAGTGTGAATAATATACAAGCGAGCGTAATGTAAAAATGATTTTCACTTCGTCGTCGAGTGTGGTGGAAAGCAGACTGTTAAGACTGCATTCATCTACCACTATCGCGTATTTTGTTACAGTATGAAGATTGAATCAATGGTTGATTACTTACCATCTGTAAAACTGACTGCATCGTCAACCGTATGTGATCTTGGAGATTCGCTACAAACATCAACGAAACAATATTGCTACTGTGGAAATACTTTTAGTAAAAGCTGTAAAGCATGCCGACATGGAAGTTGCCATTGCATGTTCAGCGTTGCATACAAGACTTACCACTGAGATAACTGCGATGCGGTATTTACCTGCAGTGATAATGTGTATAGAGATAACAAAAAGTGCAAAGACAATGTTTGTTGTTAATCAGGAAGTGAGTATAATTATTGTGACAAGACATTTACTAAGAGCCGTAATGTCAGACGACATGACGATATTAACTGTCCATTCACAATCGCTTACAAGAATTAACCAGGTGATAACTGCGGTGTGGTATATGCAAATAAGTGTAGCTTGAATGCTCACAGCAGAAATTGTTCTACAAAAACAGACATTATAAGTATTTTGGCCGAATGATGATTAAGTTGAGAGTGTAATTATTATTACATATTTTGGCATGTCTCTAAAATAATGTTAAGGTGTACAAATTACTGCTGTGTTATTAGTTTATTTTTATCCCTTCTTACATTTAGCTATTCGAGAGAACTGATTAGGACAAATCTGACGTACATGAACATCGAAGATGTTATTTATTTTAGCATAATGTAAACATTTTTTTCTAATGGTCGTATGCAGTGCCTTGATATGTACAAATACCTGTAAGCTGTGATGATATAAGGATTTAAAATATATGTATGTACATTCTTAGTACAGACATTGACATGGATTTGTGTGATAATTAGAATGTCATTTAGAAAAGAAATATGAAAACTTTGTCGAAATTTTTTTTTTTTTTCAGCGAATAAGTGTTATGTGATTAAAGGTGGAAATACTTGATGAGAATATTATATAAACCGTATTAACAATTGCGAGATGCTTCAAATGGAACTAAAAAAAATAACTATATGTATATATAGACAAAAGCTCAAATGTTATTTGCCCCCGGCAGGAGTCATTTTGACAGTAGTCTGGGTGTATGAGTTCTTATCTGCTTGAAGGTGATGCAAGCTTCTGATGGTGTGAAATCGAGTATCCTATCATTATTCTATAAGACTGTGTTGCTGTTGTGGCTGCTGCCCTTTTCGTCGTTAGTAGCGATGACTATGAAATTAATTTTGTTGCTGAAACTTTGGCGAATGGGAAATAACTGCCAACTATGCTTATAAGACTTGACTCCATCACATTATTTGTCGTCGGAGGCTCAGGATATTTTAACAAATTTGGCAGCTATTTCTTAAACAGTTCGGAAATAATGGCTAACTTTGCTTATTAGAGGGTTTAAGGCATAATTAATGCTACCACCCTCATCGATGTCAGGGCCGATGCCTATGATATGAATTTGATGGCTCTATCTTAAAAAGTATGAAAATTATATTCACCTATGCTTATAAGAGGGCTTAGGTGATAATTAACCTTACCACCCTGATTGGCGTCAGGAGCGATGACTATGATATGAATTTGATGGCTATATCTATATTACACAGTTCGGATATTATGGCTTACTATCCTTATAATAGGCAATGAACTAATACATTCTAGAATGGAATGACAGAGCATGATAGGCAGAATGACAGAAGATGAAAGGTGGAATAACCGAACAGGAAAAAGAACCACTCACGGACTTAAACCAAATTTTTTTATTCTGGCAGAGCCTTGTGTAAGCATTAAATCTTAAGATATGTATTGTTGTTAGTCCACCATATCGGATAATAATAGCATCAAATAGAGAAATTAATATTTTTCATTATAACTCGAAAACTAAACCAATTCTCACCTAATTTGGCAGTAAGTAATAATATTATAGGCCAAGAAAACGTAAGTGATTTAACCTGATATGGTAATTACTTTAAAAATGGTGGCCATAGATTTTTATAGGTTTATTTAGTATATCTGCCATTCCATTTAAACAATTACGACCAAATTTTACATACTAAAGGTATATGTTAGGACTACATATATATATCAACACATAAACACTTTTATCAGCCATTTTTTAAGGTAGCATAATAAGAATAAATAAAGTTTTTGTCATATGTACAACATATAGCAATTCGTACCAAATTTGAAAAAAAAAAAATAGTGCTAATGCAGATGATGTTAAGTGGAATGTTTCAAGTATGTCAGACTCTTATTTTTAAAATGGCGGCCATATGGTTATTTTTTAGCTTATAAAACTATTTCGGCGAAACCATGTAATCATATCCAACTTAACTTTGTATACTGGCAGAAGGTATCTACATGCAGCATATTTTTCCTCCGTTTTGTAAGATAGCGACATGATAATAAATAGTTTTTATGTTATCGGGAAACTATTGAGAGATTTCTGCCAAATTTGGTAAATAAATATTACTGCAGCAAGTGGTGTAAACTAGTATGTGTTAAGTAGGTCAGTCACTTATTATCAAAATGGTGAATATATATTATGGCTCAGGATATTATAACAAATAAACCAATACCAACTTTACTTTGTACGCTGGAAGTGCCTATTACAACCATAAAATATGTATATACAGAGCCTCATTTCACTGCCATTTTGTATAGTTGTCCCTCCAAAAGATATAAGTTTTTATCTCATGTCTCTAGAAACAATTAACCAATTCATACAATATTTTCTGAAGATGTTGTACTGTGGTAGGCCATCTTAATATATGCTTTTGTAAATAGTATTACACACTTATTTTCAGAATGGCGGCTATACAATAATTTTAGTTTTGTATGCTATATCTACGAAGTTGTAATCAATTATAACCTAACATTGTATATTGGCAGTATACAATAATCGACTTCGCTACTACATTACTTTTTTGTCCTCCACTTATGAAGATTGCCATATGAAAATTATGGAGGTTTTATGCTATATCTCGAGGATCATTCAACCGATTCCCAGCAAATATTACACTGGAAGATTTCAACCAATTTGTACCAAATCGTACACATCATCTACTACACAAGTCTATGTATACTTTCATGATTTAAATGGGTCACACAACGATGTTCAAAATGGTGGCATCATAAATAATTTAGATAAGTTTGTCACATATGTTAAACAAATTAACCAAATTCAACCTAATTTTGTATGTAAACATTACATATTAAGAGCATCGTATATATGGCCTCTTTTTTTTGTACGATAGCATCAAACAATAAAATAAAATGTTATATGTCATATCTTAGGGACCACATAACCGATTGTCACCAAATTCTTTATAAAGTAGCGCCGCGGTAGGCCGTGTAAACTTGCATGCTTTAAGTGGTTCAGTCACTTAATTTCAAAATGACGGCTCTCTTAATAATTTAATTTAGTAAACCCAAAAATTATAAACATTACACTGATTAAATCCGAAGTTGATGCTCCGAATCCGACCTTAATAATGCAGAGAATTGGATGCTATATTATAGTACGAGGTTTTCTGGGTTCAAGCCCTGGGCAAGGCACTTATGTATTTGTAATGTTATGAACAATGTTGCTTACATTTCTGGTTGCATTTCTAATGTTATTGCTTTCAAAGAGAAGTCAAGTCCTACGTACCAACTCAGCTTTTAGGAACTTATTTAAAAATAAATTGCATTCATTTTGAAGGAAGTAGACTTATTAGTTATATCAATAACTTCTTATTCCTTGTGAAACTGAACATCTCTATGACTATTAGGTAATCTTAAATCGAAAAGTGACAGTGAGAACTTAAACGAAGCTGAATTTCTTCACAATTACGTTCCTCATTTACCATGACATATACGCAGTTGTGACCACCAATTATTGCCGAAGTTTGAATTGAGAATTGTTCAATCAATTACTGACCACACACGTATGAACAGATTTACGCAAAGATATGTACATCTATCTACTTTAAGAGACGGCGACTTGTAAAAACACTTGTTTCGTGCACTTTATTCGCTCGCCGGGACTGGCCGGCAGATTGCTGTACCCTCCTTAGCAGGACGCGCCACTTTGTCCCTGAAATCCCTGGCGTCCGACGAAACCCAAGGGAACCCTCCGGCGGGATACTCTTGTTTTCGTCTCGCGGTCTGTCCCCTGAGCGAGCTGCGGCGACCGGCGACGTGCAACAGGGTGCAGGGAGGGTGTCCAACTCCCGGCCTCGCGAGGCGCGGCGTCTGTCGTCCCGACGCCTCACCCCTCTTCGCCTAACTCCGGGTCAAGCAGGGGATCACCATGCTTCGCACGTCCGCGCATGACGGCTAACACAAACTCAGCACGCGTCCAGTCCGCTTGGAATCCGCAATGAGCCGCCACCGCTCTCCTGGTGCAAGGACCAGCCTCCGCCACGGTCTGGCGCTCGCGCTGTTGCTGCTGCTGGCAAAAATTAACGCCCGCCCTTGGTGCAAGAACTGAGAGATTGCGCATATCATTCCAAGAACTATATATCAATAGCCACTGAACACTTACAATAAAAAAACCTTTCTAAACCTATGCCGCAAAAAGGAAAGGATATTACATAATACTGCATGGTTGCAAAAATTAGCCATTATTAGCTGTTGTCGGCACATTACTTAATAACAAAACGAATTCCGTACAAGGAATTACATACGTGAAATTTCTGCATGTGGTATGTCCAAAATAACCTCTAATTATTAAGAGAATCAATCGTTCATCTTAAAAAATATTGCAGTGAAGTTCACGAATATGTTCTTTACTGTAAATAATATGTTTACGAACGTCCTAGTTAGCATATCAAAACCAAACTCATGGTGAAATATCTGAGTGTGAATATATTCATGAAATTCGTTAACCAGAAAAATTCGTCAACCTATTTTAAATTATAGCCGTTATAATTTATCTCTTGTCTGTTATTTCAGCGCTAATACTTTGATGCACTTACATCCAATACACCACCAGTATTATCCATATTTTTTTTTATCCATTGTAATTTAACATAATAAGTGAGAGTACAGCTGCAGAATACAATTATGTTGTTTTAGTGTAGGCATACCCATTTGCTGGTTGATACTCAGAGGACTTGCTTCGTTCTGCCCTTGTGTAGAAGTCCATGTGTTAATTCAGCTTGTGCGTAGCAAGTCCGCTAGTAGTACCAATGGTAGTTCTTGACTCAGTGTATTTTTACGATTGATTCAATTACAATGCGTTGAATATAGACAGTTCCATCTTGGTGTGATGATCTGCAGCCAAAGTCGTCGCAAAGTCCACAGAAATATAATCTCTAACAATCACAACAAATCTACTTGATTGTTTAATTTTCAGCATAAAAGTAAAATTAGACATCTCGCACTTCGCAATAATTATATCGAGAAGATCCTCATCTGCCACTCCTTCTTGCTACTCTGTATATCGCGACCCAGATGTAAAAGAAGGATTGCCGTTCTGGATTGACCTTTACTTGCGTTTGGGTTCACCGTAAGTCCGATGTACTAAAGTTCTTTAGGCCAGCTATTGTGCTGTCTTCTAAAGGAAGGGGGAAGAGGGGGGGACTGAGTTTCTGGACTTCAGCCTCGAAAACTCAGTTATGTCTCTGCAGATGGAGAATGCCTTGTTTTGAAGTATTGTGTTTTACTGTATTTCATTCAAGGGAACATCATCTGCGAATCTTGGATGTTTCAGTATGGATGTAGAGCGGCACTTATTTCCAGTGATAGTAATCATTCGGCATTTGTAATAGAGAACTACGTAGTTTTGTAACACATGTGCTATTTTGAAGCACGGTTACACAGTATTTACCGCTTGAATAAACTAAGCCGAGAACTTTCTTGCCAAATTAAGCAGACACCTATTAGCTAATGACATAATGCCATGTCGCTAGCAAGTGAGAAAAGTTTCGTCGCTGGGGCAAATAGATTTGGATACATACGCTTCAGTTTCGCTTCCCTGTTATAATATTGTCTTATGTTCTGCGACAGATGATTACACGGAATGTTGCCCAGTGGACCTGCAATTTAATGATGTGTATAATTCGGCCAGTTTTCTACGAAAGTTAAATTAAGCATCGTCCAGGTAAAGGTACTTTGACGTAATTTTACTAAACAGGTTGACTGCCGTCCAGTGCCATCTGTTCCAGAGCTGAGGTCTGCACTGAACTGCACCATCGCTTCTTCAGTTCCACAGGATATTGGTGCACGTGAGAACTGTAAGGTATGATGGCCTGTTCAGTCGTATGTGTACAAGTGCCAGACCTTAAGCACGGCAGCTCGCACAGTTTATTTCCAACAATCTCTCAGCGTTTACGTTATTTATTTATGCACGTAATTGCAGCACAAATGTGGATGACAGTATTCACTTGTCACTAATTGTAAATTAATATTATTTTCGTAAAATGGCGACACAGTTCCTCTATCAAGACAGTTTCAAATGTAACTTCCATGAAAAACTTGCCGAAAGATGCATATTTTGAAATAGTGTACCCCATTCTTTAGAAAGCACTTGTCTGAAAAGAGAATGCCCATACAGTCGTAGTAATGGGCGTGAGTCATAGCATTGCGTGGAAACAGGACGTTCACTTCCTCTTCCGCTAAACATAGGCTGAATTAGGTGGAAACGCACCGTGCATAAAGCAGTCCTGTTTGCATTGAAATGAGGGTCGCCAAGTTGCGACGCACTCCACACTGGAACTCCGAACCTCCGTCTTTAACGACTTTGTTTACTTCGCTTTACGAGCTTTAGCTGCGTCCAAGTTTGTCTCGGCGCCGTTCCGACGAACGTTAAAGCAATCGTAATCGCACGGCAGCCGCGAAGGGTGTTCCGCTTGTCATTAAGGCCTGCACACACTATGCATATTTCTGCGCTTAATGCAGTACTGCAGGCACTTAACCAAACTTCGATGGATATTTAATATGGAAATGTGTGGCAAAACTATCACAGGTGCACTTGTCGCTGTTTATCTACGATTTACAGTTAAAACCAACTAGAACAGATTAATCTGAAACGTTAGAAACAGTATTGTAGGAAACTCTATGGCGAAACGTTTGGAGGCCTTCAAAATAAATAAATTAATTTTCAAAAACTACTTTACTCAGTATTAATGCAGTTTTGTATAATTTAGTGGTGACAATATTTGGTGTTCAGCAATACAAAAATAATAAAAAATATTTTATTTATTTTCAAAATAACAATGGAGGTCGCTAATACACTGCATGGACAGAAGCTGCATAGTGTGCTGTGATAGCCCCTGTGTCGGATATTGAGAATGAATTAATAGCTGCTTTCATGAACGTTTCCATTCATGCAGTTGTAGTTACAATTGTGAGTATAATTTCAAGTTAGGAATTGAGTAAAAAGTTGTACATTGTTGTGAACAGGATGTGGGTGGAGTAGTGAGAAAGCAGGATTATTTCACGATATACTCTCTCAATTCTCCCGCCAACATTTCTTCACTCTCTCATATTTATGTGTCAGTACTTAGTGTTTCATGTGACATACTGCCTTATCCAGTCTTAGAATTAATTAACTACAGGGATACATGCATAATTACGTTTATCTCTAGCAAAAGTATACACCCACCTTATCGGTGTTTATATTCAAGTCAGTATCATTTGTTCCTTGGCCGCCATGACACTCATGCTATTTTGAGATGTTTGTTATTTTACCCTCTCATCTAGAGTATGCGTCCGAGTTTTTTCCAATGATAGATCAATGAAAATATAAACATACCTGAAATTACAAACTGTCGCCAGTTAAATACACGAAATGTAATGTCTCTACAAGTAGGTTGCTATTTTGGCGGTCAACTTTTAAGTATTGGTTGGGAGGAATATATTTGATCAGGATAATACAAAAATTACATTGGCACGTTGTTGAATTACGAGGCAAAAACGGCGTGGATGAGCAAAGTTGGCATTTGAATCTCAGGAAGAGACCTTTCGGATCTGGCCAGCGTGAAGAGACATTGTTTGTGATGCTAATTGGTTATTGGTATCTTCGCTTTTATGCTATCCAGTACACTATGAGGCGATTTTTGCTTAAAGCTGAACCACAAACATAGCAAGAAAGTGGACTAACATCAAGGGTTTGATCTATTTTGAGTAACTGTAGAAAGACTTAGATCATTAAAATTGTGATATTAGTTATATGAATTATAAATAATTTCGTGTCTATCAACTAAACCATATATTAAAATGCGAGGAGAGTTTTCGGTGGCATAAAACGTGTTCCTATTGTAGACGTTATTTAAGTTTCATCAGGGAAGAACACGCTTATAGTTCTTTCAACACTCTTCGCCTCAGACACTCGAAGGATTATGTAACAATCGGATGTTCCTTGAATTTAAAATATTTAAAACTTTTCCGCTTCCAAAGAATGACAAGATACTCGCTACGAATTTCCTTTGCTTTACGGGTGTGTAAGATGACTGACATGTGATCATAGCGGTGTGTGTGAAATTTTGTGGTTAAAGAAAGGAGAAGCTATATGAGTACTGGCACGACTTCAAAGTCTGTAATCTTTGAAAAACACAAATTAACCAATTAACGTAGATAAAACAATTGGAATTACTTTTATCTCACATTTATTTAACAAGATGCTTCTCTGCCCCTCGCGTTGTTATGTCTCGTTCGATTGGTTGGTCAAGTGTGTTTCTATTTAGAAACGGCATTTGTTTTTATTGTGTTGAAACTACTACTGTGTAAAGCATGCAAAAGAAAATGAATCAATCTGAGCTCTTGTTACTTTGAAATTTTACACTTTTAATAAACATTATGATCTACAACAAACATTTTCTGTGCTCTCTGCCACGACCAATATGTATTACTTAGTGTTTCGTTGATGTATAAAACCTCGCCTTAAAATGTGAAAGTATAGTTTTTAAATTATTAAGAAATAACGTGCAAGAATTTTTTTCTTTGACATAATGAAGTGAGGGAATATATTTGGGTGGATTTTAACAACGAAGTCTGGACAGCCCATGACGGTGAAGCGAGGTATGAAATAGCGCTGAAATGAAAGGGCGGGCGAAATGGGAGATCCCTGAGAAAACCAGCCGACCGCAGCAGTATCAACCGGCACGATTCCCACATGCAAAAATCCGGGGACGACCCCGCCGGGGAATCGAACCGAGTCCACCTTGGTGGGAGACGAGTAGTCTAATCACTACACTACCACGGCCCATTATTTCAGCTTTTCTTTTCAACAGTGTCCATCAATTACGCTCACGAACAAACATTAATTGTTAGGCCGCGGCATTCTGGTAAGTAAAAAAAAAAATAAAAATTTGGGTTATTACGTACCAACAAGCTAAACTACAAATCCTTGTACGTTTCAATCACTAAGCACGAATTATTTGACACGACCTACATAAACTGAATAAAACAAACTTAAAAACAATTCACCCAATATCTGCATCGTGTTCATTACGTACCGAACGAGATGACGCAGTGGTTAAACTTTGGAATCGTGTTCGGGAAAACCTGGGTTCGAATCCCGGTCCGGCCATCCCGAAATCACTCCTGGCGAATGCTGGGATGGTTCCTTACCACAGACAATCGCCGATCCTTCACTGAGCAACTTGCCCCGTCTATAGTTACCTCACTGTCAACGAGACATCAAGACCTGTCTACCTACCGGTGACCCACATTACGTTAAAATGGCACAAACTGTGGGAAGAGTTAATTAGCAAATCGTAACTGCTTAAATTTACAGATATTTGTGGTGTATAACGCGACACCAGGCAACAACGCCGGATTTGCCGGTTTTAGTAAAAGGGTATCACTACACTGTAAAATATTTTTGTAAATTTTCCTGAGAAAGATTTTCTACGTCTACAAACTTATGTGAAGATACAATAACATCGTCTGTAAAATGTATTCTTTGTAACTTTACAAGAGCCGCACTACACCAAGATATTTGTTTTTATAATAACTAGGAATAACTTGAAATCGCGAAGCAACAGGAACAATCACATTCTGTGAAAATTATTCCGCTTAAAACAAGTGAGTATGTTTAAGAATAATATAATTTTTTTAAATAAATGATTTGAGAAAAAAATTACATTAAACGGTTTTTTCGATTGTAATAAACTTCATTGCCTTTAAATTTATTTTCTTAGTAAAGACAAGCTCATGGAATTATGAATCTATGTGTATGTCCCCTCACCAGTGAATTTTGTAATGAGCCGAACCGACTGTAATTGTAATTTATTGGATATCACTACCAGTAATTGTTAATAAAACAATAAATTCTACAGTTTTAAAACTCCAACTGTGCGACTGTTCAATCCACCTGCAGACTGAATGGCCTTCCGATGTGCAGTAATAAAGTCTAAATTACTAACCTCACTACATATGATATTGAGACGAAAGGATTGCGCGGTGAAGCGATTGCGTTGTAACTCGAAGAATGCGTGATCAAGTCTCCATGTTGACGAAGGACTTTTTTTTAAATATAATAAAAAAATGTTTCATGTATTATTTTAGTACTCTTATTTTTGATACCATTATAAAATTTATTTTTGTTCTACTTCTGAATTAAGTTAAAATTCAAGTTTTAATTTGTAATATTACAAATATATATATATATATATATATAAACTGAAGAGCCAAAAAACTGGTGTAGGCTTGCGTATGAAAACAACACAGGTATGGAACCAATCAGAGTAACGCGATGCGGTCAACAGCTAGATTGATTACTGCTGCTACAATGGCAGGTTATCAAGATTTAAGTGAGTTTGAACGTGGTGTTATAACATTTGTATCGCGATAACATTAGGATGTTCGCGTACAACCATTTCACGAGTGTACCGTGAATATCGGGAATCCGGTAAAACATCACATCTTCGACATCGCTGTGACCGGAAAAAGATCGCGAAAGAACGGGACAAAATACGACTGACGAGAATCATTAAACGTGACAGACGTGCAACCCTTTCTCAAATTGGCGCANGTGTAAATGTGTGTGTATATATATATATATATATATTGCAAATTTTACAAAACATATTTTTTGTATCACTAAAAAAATGTTGTTGGCAATAGGTTTCCATTTGTTTGGAAAATACAAAAAATACAGTGTTTCTGGAATATTTGTTTTGTTTCCTTGGCCAAGCCCGTTGTGTTATTTTCCAGCGTAGATTTACTTTTCATTTTTATGTTAAAGCAAAGTTAAATAATGTCTTCGTCACTGTTTCTGTAATTTTCTTTACTTATCTAGCATTATTCCAAGATTTCGTTAATTTTTCTTTTTTAAATTTATAAGTGACCAATTACTCTGATCTGGTTAAGCTACTGTGTCAACCGATTAAATAACTTTATTTAAAAACGAATTGTGAATTTCGTAATGAAATATCGTTTATTTGGTTTGTGGATTTTATATTTCAATTCGTTTCTGTCAATATAATTTTATAAAGAATTAATGGCATTAATGTAAAATACCGCATTACGAAACAGGATAGTATCACTGGTTTTGTCAAGCGACTTGAAACCTGTGTTAGTGACTGGTATTTTCGGAACGCGCCCTACTTCCTTCTTCTTGCTTTCAACTCGCCTTGGCGTGATCGAAATTTTAATTAGTTCCGGCTATTTTCCTACTAATGGTGTAATAATTTTAGTTTTACCGCTTTTGGTAAGTGTTTCTTTTTTTGTTCGTTTTTTATGACCTCAATAATGTATAATTATGACCTTGCCTGTTGGGTCAGAAAATGCTGTATTGAGACCATTTCTCTACTTTGCTGCCGAGGCATGGCAGACTTTTATTGAAGCCGCCTTGCGTCTTCTTGATGCTTGATGCCATTTGAAATATGAAGTAACACCAATGCTGGCGTTGCCAAGGGAAATGTCCCGAAGATGAGCCACATCTCAGGAAAGTTCAGCTACCTCTCTTTTATTTTTAGTATGTGCGTGAAATACAGCCACCAAGTCACCATGTTATTTCGGACTCAAACTTTGATAAAAATAAATCAAGTAAACTTTAATGTTTTGCATGACNCCACCAAGTCACCATGTTATTTCGGACTCAAACTTTGATAAAAATAAATCAAGTAAACTTTAATGTTTTGCATGACTCGACATATTTTGTAATTCTGCCTGTGTTAATCTCATTTTGAACACTATCTATGATTTCAAAAAGAAAAGATGGCTCGACATATTTTGATGCTTTGAATTTTAATTTTATTGTTGTGGGATCCCAACAAAGTTAACAAACACTTTTTTTTATAAGAAAACTAATACTTATGATATAACAGTTTTTTTGTAGCATATATATATATCGTGAAATATATATATTCTATAATACTATATATATATAGTTCCTGTTACACATTTGAAATATTTATTATTATTTATCGCTCTAATTAAAAATAATAATTTTGTTCACACGAATCTCAGTTCTACTTTATTTGTCAAGCACGTTGCTCTTTTTATTCTAAATCACATTTTGCTTTATTGCTGTATATAGTACTAATTATTATTATGTATATTTAAGGAACGGTGCTGGAGTAGAAATTTTGGCTCAATCTCTTTGCTTCTACTTTTACATTGGGTTCACACCTACAGAACTAGATCCTCTGAGCTTTCTATTTGTGGCATGCTCGTGGTAGCAATTGTGTGTGGAGGAAGCCCAGTATGCTACAGTTGTAAACCGAAGAATGCATGATCANTGGCATGCTCGTGGTAGCAATTGTGTGTGGAGGAAGCCCAGTATGCTACAGTTGTAAACCGAAGAATGCATGATCAAGTCTCTGTGTTGGCAAAGGACTGTTTTTATTTAAATATAATAAAAACAATTTTTCCATGTATTATTTTTATTACTCTTATTTTTAAGAGCATAAGAAAATTAATTTTTATCTCACTTCAGAATTAATTACAAATTTGCGATTTAATTTGTAATACTACAAATATGTATACTCGTATGTATTGCAAATTTTTCAAAACATTTTTTTTGTAGCACTAAAAAAATGTTCTTGGCAGTCGGTTTCCATTTTTTTTAAGTACAATAAATACAAAGTAGGGACTGTACCATTTCACGTTATAATCTCGCACCAAGCTACACTCCACTGTCCTGCATATGCTTGAGCAGAAGTCGCTTGTTCATTGGCTACCGCCACAGCAGGAATTCATTCTAGTGTTTAACCCAGCCACACGGAAATAAATTATATTATTGCTGAGTATTTAGCCTACTATTGGTTCTGAGCTCTGCAGAGCGTGTCGGATGAGCAAAGGTCCAATGAAACATGTGGAACTAACAAATTTTTGTATGCTGTTTATCTTGGTACTGAACTATAACGCGAAATAACTGTGTTTCTAGGCATAATTCATGGTTATAAGCAATTGTAACTGTGTATTTGAAACGCGTTACTAACCGGCATAAATTCACTCAACGAAAATTGGGAAAGCAGGTCCACGCAAGTCATCTGCCCGTTGCAAAGAGATGTGAACTGCACTATAAATATAAATTGTTGTACTGCAATTTACAGTGTTGTACGATGTGCTGTAGGAAATGCATTATAGTACGAAAAAATATTATAATGTAGAATAAACAGTAGTATTATTATATGTATTAANGTGCTGTAGGAAATGCATTATAGTACGAAAAAATATTATAATGTAGAATAAACAGTAGTATTATTATATGTATTAAAGCATAACTTTTAACTTTTGATTGCAAAGAGCTACGTTCATAATGGTACTTAACGTAACAAGTGTTCAGTCATACTAAAATAACGGTTTTATGAATAAATTGTAATATAAGTAGGCGNGTGCTGTAGGAAATGCATTATAGTACGAAAAAATATTATAATGTAGAATAAACAGTAGTATTATTATATGTATTATAGCATAACTTTTAACTTTTGATTGCAAAGAGCTACGTTCAAAATGGTACTTAACGTAACAAGTGTTCAGTCATACTAAAATAACGGTTTTATGAATAAATTGTAATATAAGTAGGCGATGATAGAAACGTCTTAGGATGTAGAGAGTTACAGTGACATTTTTAATATCATATTCTAAAGCAGGTAAAAAATAGAAAACTACAGTTATTTTACAACACAATACAGCTCGTAGTAAATGTTAAATCGCTGCCAAAAGGATTTCCGATAACGTACTATAAATTTGTGCAAAATGACATAATTCTGACAGACGTGTACTACTTTGTTAACTTCCGAGGTCCGCATGCCTGCCGAAGCCGTATAAGCCGCAGTCGTGGTCCGTGTGTCGCCGTGGAATGAGCTGCTACTATGCTCTCTCTCTCTGTAGCTGGCGTGTACGTGGCCGGAATGCTGCGGCGCTGGCAAGGTGGCCAGTACACACACCTTGTGCCCGCAAGGGCTGCCAACCCCCTCTGTCGCGCCGCCTGCCTCCAGGGTACCAAATACCCCGGCCAATATTAACTGCTGCTCCCTCCTCCTCTCCGCCAGCTGGGTTATTAACTCCACTCCGCCTTACTCGCCTAGCACGCTTTCCTCTTTTAGCCCCCCCCCTTCCCATCTACGAGGCACGTTCCCTGCCCGCACAATCATACTCTCGCGACACCAACTAACAAATACGTCGCCAACTCAATTACGACGTAAGTAACTACATGTGGGATTTGTTTTTGCTCCTATACGCTTGAGATTTGTGGGGAAAAAACTCAAACCTGCATGAACTTTTTTTATATTTTAGTTCTTTGTGAAATACTTGAAAATGCAAGGCGCGATGCATAATAAATAAAAAGCATTTAACGAGTTAAAACATCCCCTATTTTGTGGACACTAGCAAAAAACACAGAAAAAGATATTGCCTAGTTAAATTGTTAACTATCACCGAAGCAGTATCCCGTACNTGGACACTAGCAAAAAACACAGAAAAAGATATTGCCTAGTTAAATTGTTAACTATCACCGAAGCAGTATCCCGTACATAATTTAAGTAAGGCATATAATCATCTAACCGCTCGAATTATATTGGACTACACGGGTATAAGTTTTAAATGGTACACAGCTAAAAAAAAACAATATTTGGTTTCTTGTTTGTTGCCTTTACGTGTATATCTTTCCACCTAACGTGAACATTACGATTGTCATTGTTCTTATTACTATAGTAGAGCCGCTGTAACGTGGGACTCCGGAGTTCTGCCAATGTCGGGCCACTTCTCCCCGGGAAAAGGAAACAATTGGACGACAGTGGTACGGCTGGTGGGAGGGAGTGCCTGCAGATTCGTCTGCCCGCCTGCCAGCTACATGTGGATGGTGCTTTGCAAGTAATTCTGTCTCTCTCTTCCACTTGGGTATGTGGAGCCAAGTCCGTTCTAAGGTCAGCGCGACTATAGCACCTACGCGCCCATTCTAGAAACACTGTAGAAATTTCAAAAATACATTTCAGTTACTATTACGCATTTGTAATGTGATTGCACGAGATGGAGTTGTTAGAATGTTCCGCGTTCGATTCTCAATTCTCATTTTATAGTTATAGTTTACTGTGCTACTTTTTTTCGAATTTACTCTAGCGAGTACTAGGGTGGTTACTTGATACCCGTCATGAAGAATTACATTCCTCTTCCTCGTAATTTTCCGAGCTACTTGTTCCGTGTGAATGACTCCACTTCAACGAGATGTCACCTCAACGATAAAATAAATTAGAAATTAATGGTAATTTGTTTAAAACAAAAACTAATTTTGGAGACCACCAATTTCTAAAATTTTTATTCTAACAGTAAAGTAAAATATAGGCTGTTCACGGTAAAGTAAGCACTTTTGAAATCAAGCTATGAAAAAAATCAATGCACATAACTATGCTACTTTACACACCGTTATGCTATCTCCCAGTTAAATTGGCAGCGTATCTATAAAAATAACTCATACACTTGGTGTTCTATTGCAAGCGTATTGTTTTAATTAATTGCCACTGTAGTTATTGTTTCGTGTTTCATACACATTGAAAAACAATTCTGCATATTTTCAACACATTATGTCCTTAACTATGGCACTGTTTTATATGGATAACGCATGAATAAAGTGAAGTTAACTGTACAAATGGTGGAAGCATACAAAATTAGAATAAAAATTGACCTTAAGCAGGGTTTTGGAAAGTGCCCAAGTAACCGTGAACAGCTTATATTAATGTTACAAGAGATATATCAGCCAGTGTTTACTAAAATATACGTATAGTCAATTCATGGTTACTTCCAACTTTTCTGAAGCCCTGCTGAAGATATACTTTCAGGCTATTCTACCGCTTCATGTAAACAAAGCTTAACTAAGTCTAGAAAAATACATTGAAGGGACAACACACTGCATTCATGCGCACTCATTTTAATAAAATTTTGCATGAGAACTATTCCTTGCTAGGTATTATCAACACTCCCATTTTCTCTTTAGTTTTTATTCATATGAATTACAAATGAAATATTATAGTTTTTGTGAAAATGAGAGTAAATATTTAATTTAACCAAAAGTAAGGTACTTTACTGTAACCAGTGTATAAAACGCTAATAGTATAGGTATATCACATATTAAGAAAACAATCAAACATGTACGACGTGTTTGATTGTTATCAGAGATTTGGTTCAAAAAGTGTGAAGAAACAGCGAACAGCGTATATCATCGATTTAGAGTCTTCACGAGGGTTAATCTTGAAATAAGCTTGCAAGTGCAGTTTGAACTACAAAATAAAAACTGTATGTAGCAGGTAAATAATTATAAACGTCAAAGAATGCCGTCACATACCAGCCACAACTTGTAGTGTGAGAGAAGTTGCAAATATCTACTGCGGCCGGNTTAGAGTCTTCACGAGGGTTAATCTTGAAATGAGCTTGCAAGTGCAGTTTGAACTACAAAATAAAAACTGTATGTAGCAGGTAAATAATTCTAAACGTTAAAGAATGCCCTCACATACCAGCCACAACTCGTAGTGTGAGAGAAGTTGCAAATATCTACTGCGCCTAGTATCGAAGCCAGCACATAGTGTGGGAGTGACAGAGACTCCAGCTGCCTCAGTACGCGACACAGAATCACAGTTTCAAGCTCCCAACGTGCTATGTGGGCCGGGCCCACGGGGGATTTGTCCATGGTGACAGCTGTCGGGGGTGACGTCACACTCGCGGGCGGGACATGCGGCATCCCGTCGGGAACAACGGCCGGACCACGGGCTCAGAGCCCCAGAAACACGACTTGTGGATTACCGCCAGCGACTGGATCTGCCGTTGACGTGTGCGTCAGTCAGGGGAACCGCGACATCCNAACACGACTTGTGGATTACCGCCAGCGACTGGATCTGCCGTTGACGTGTGCGTCAGTCAGGGGGACCGCGACATCCAGCGCGTTTTCGCGATGCTCTTGGTACTAACCGGGGCCGCTGAGACTAGTAACACCACGGCGGGCAACGTACCACTCCTGGGCCCTCTTTCGTAAAGCCGATATTACACTACACCTTCCACAAGGCCTAGTGCACGAGCTGGTATGCCAACCACTATAATATGAGCGGTCATGGAAGAATCATACTACACGATAACAGTTCGCGTACTAACATTTGACACTCTTGGTGGGTGCGCAGCGCGTGGTTCGTAGTAAATATGGTTACATGGGACGCCTGAGGGGCGTATCTGAGTCCGTGACGGATCGAGGTCTTAATAAAAATAAAACAACTAAATTTAGTAATTATATTTATTCTCAATGCTACAAACAGTCAAACATCTGTTATTTACCAGCCTGAGCGTCCTATTAACTCTTANTAATTATATTTATTCTCAATGCTACAAACAGTCAAACATCTGTTATTTACCAGCCTGAGCGTCCTATTAACTCTTATTATTCGCATTGAGCGCAATATTTAATTACTATCTCCATTTCAATGAAAGCTTTATCACAGTCTTTACTCTTACTTATGTCCCTTAAACTGCTCGAATTATTTCCACATGTTTAGTTAAAACTGTCTATCTCCATCGTCCCGAATGTCTTTTCACTCACGCATCCAGTTCACAGTCCCGCAAATCAGTCTCACTCTTCACTGCACACAAGCTGATCGACGCACTCTCGCAGATAGCTGTAGTCGTCCCTCGCCGCTCCGGAATTGCCCAACTGTCGCTTAAGTTTACACGAGACACCAAACTCTCGGCTCTTAATCACTCACTCTTCAGAGGCCCGTACGTAGTATTTATACTTGAGGTAGGTGCCGTGTAGAAAGTTCTCGATAATCCAAGTTGTTCTGGGAAAGGTAATGGTGATGACGACGACATTCTTGCGTGATAAATGGTGAAATATGAGCCTCTCAGGGTCGGCAAGACGCGAACTGCGATAAGTTTATTGGTGTGTGCGGCGCATCCTTTATGATAGACAGCTCGTTTCGTTTAACGTTACTAACTTGACCTCCAGTTCTCGGCGCCTTCCCACGCAAAGGAAACATCGGGCAGCGACATGAAACACTGCCCCCTCCTCAAGACTGTTCGTCCCGAACAGTCACTGCGACATCCGGACCTTCGTAGAGTGCCTGCTGGTCGATGTGGACAACCTTCGGTTTCGCCCAAGAGCCTTGACGACAAATCCGAAAGAATACACCATTAATCTTCTTCAGAATCCTGCAGAGGCCTTCCCAACATTTCTGTAGGTTTGGGTAGTAAGTACCCTTTTCGCCTCCGCGGGTTGTACAGCCACACCAGTCGTCCTTCTTGAAATACCTCGTAAGACATTCTCCTATCATACCGCGTCTTCATCCTGTCACTATTTGTTCTGAAGTACTGTCGAGCAAAGTCATGAATGCAAACAAGTCTGGTGCATTATTCGTGGGCATAATCAGGGGCTGCAGCTTCCTCTTCTGTCAGTCGGCCAAACAGCAGGTCACTAAAAAGGCTTAGTTCTCTTCGAAACAGCATCCTTGATGGTGCTACCCTTGTGGACTCGTGAACTTCTGAGCGGTAAGCAAGAAGAAACAATGACACCTTTGAAACCCAGTTCTTTTGGTTGTCTGCCACAAATATCGACAGATGCTGTTCAAAAGTGCGGTTAAGCCTCTCGACCATTTCATCCGACTGAGGGTGTAAGTCTATAATCCTAATCTTTTTAATCCTAGAATTTTCGTCACATCCTGGAAGACCACAGTGTCAAAGTTTCTTCCTTGATCGGAATTGAGTTCTAGTGGCACCCCAAACATCGAGAAGACATGCTCTATAAATGCTTCGGCCACAGTTCGTGCTTCTTGGTTTGGGAAGGGAATCACCTCAGGCCACTTAGTAAAGTAATCTTGGTCCACCAGTTACCGATGACCTCTCTCTGTGACAGACAAGGTGCCCAGAACATTACATGCCATCTTCTCAAACGGGGCTCCAGCATTGTATTTTTGGAGGTGACCTTGTTCTCTGGTCCTTGGGCACTTCCTCGCAGTGCAGGTATCGCACAATCGGCACCACTTCTCAACATCCTCCCGACAATGAAGCCAGTAGAATCTCAGTCTATCTCTGTCGAGGGTCTTATTAACACCAAAGTGCTTACTGGCTGCCGCGTTATGCAGCTCTTTTAAGACTTCTGGAACCCTGCATTGTGGAAGGACCAACTGTAACAGTGTGTGTTTTCCTTAATTGCTTTCCCATTTTCTGTAAAGTGCACCATTCTTCACTATGAGGGAATCCTATTGTGCTCAGTATGCTTTGACTGCTGCGCTCAGGGTAGATCTTTCTTCTTATTTTGGACATCAGCCACCTTCTTTCAACTATAATATTGGTCGCACAGTGGGATAAATTTGCAGATTTTTCCTACTACCCTCATCACTCCAGGTAGGTGACCAATCACAAGATAAAGAATCTTGAATTCTTGTTCTTCATTTCTTCGGCGATGCACCATTCTTTTCTTCCTGGCATTCGCAATGCCGACAAAATAGCTCACATGGCCTCCTAGAAAGTGCATCTGCATTGCTGTGAATGCAGCCAGATCTGTGCTGCATTTCAAAGTCATATTCTTGAAGATGCTGTATCCACCAGGCTATTTGACCTACGGGGTTCTAGAAATTTCGTAGCCAGCATAATTAAGTATGGTCAGTCCTTATAGTAAAATGTCTGCCATAAAGGTAGAGGTAAAAGTGAGAAAATTCCTTCAACATTGCCAGAAGTTCCCTGTGCAACACAGTAATACCTCTCAGGCATATGCATTAACTTATTGAAGTATTCTAGTGGTCTTTCCATCCTATTTTGAACTTGAGATAACTCAACTCCAATGCCTATATCTCTAACATTAGTGTCCAAAATGTATACACCCTCAATTTTGGGAAAACCCAGGAGTGGTGGAGATATGAAAATTTTCTTCAGTTTACCAAAAGCATTTTCACACTCAATGGTCCAATGAAATCACTTTTTGCCTCAGTTAGTTCATGTAGTGGCTTGGCGATCGTGGCGAACCCAGGTACAAATCGACAGTAATAGGCACGAAATCCCAGAAAACTCCGCACTTCAGTTTTGTCAGTTGGTGTCGGTCAATTTCTTATTGCTTTCGTCTTCTCAGAGTCTGTTTCGATTCCATTGACCGACATTACACATCCCACGAAAATTTATTTTCTTTGGAACAGTTGACACTTCTTAGGAACCAGTTTCATGTTGGCTGTAGCCACTTTATGGAATACAGTCACTAAGAGTGTTAGGTGGTCTCCAAATGTTCTTCCTATCACAACAATGTAATCTAGGTACACCAGACAGATATCTAAAAGCAAAACTTTTTCCATCAGGATTTCAAAGGCCCAAAAGGCATAACTTGGAACTGCCGGGTTCATTTCCCTTGGACACAAAATTCAGTCTTCTGTTGGTTCTCTGGAACCACCTCGCACTCTCAGTACCCACTTTTCATGTTAAAAGTAGAATACCATTGCGAATCTTCTAAGCTGTTCAATGTGTCATCTATCCTTGGAAGTGGATACGACTTTCTTTGTTACATCATTAAGCTGGCGATAATCTACACAAAAACGCAGAGAGCCATATTTTTTCTTAGCAAGTACAATGGGGGATGACCATGGACTAACTGATGGTTCTATCACATCAAGGTCCTTCATTCCATTCAGAATTTCCTCAACAACCTCATGCGAATCTAGTTGCAGTCGTCTTGGTGGCGGCTTTATGGGCCTGGCATATACTGTATTAATGTAGTGGCAGGTCACATCAGTCCTTCAAAGATAATTTGATCCACACAAGAAGGTATCACTATTTCTCTGCAGTAACTCAGAGACAGCCTTCTCCTGTCACTAGTTAAGATTTTCCTGTGTTCTTACTAGCAGTTCCTCCAGTACTTCTGGTAAATTACATTCTAGTTATTTTACTTTGGAATCTTTTCTGGAACATTTGGTAGTACCTGTGTGACCTGCTTGCAAACACCAACCATGGCCCATTCCTCAAGACCAATGGGACTAGCGGACAAATTTATCAGTNTTTTCCTGTGTTCTTACTAGCAGTTCCTCCAGTACTTCTGGTAAATTACATTCTAGTTATTTTACTTTGGAATCTTCTGGAACATTTGGTAGTACCTGTGTGACCTGCTTGCAAACACCAACCATGGCCCATTCCTCAAGACCAATGGGACTAGCGGACAAATTTATCATTCTAACTGGAAAACTGTCAGAATTAGAAGAGACCAAAGCCCTTGCTACAAATACTTTACCTGACCGAACGCCAAACCGCTCTGCTGGCTCAATTAGACCCAAATGCCTGACAAACTTTCCTTGACATCTGCCTGTAATTAAAATTTCACTATAAGTGGGCAGTACAGTGGGTTGGGCACATACTACTGGGCAGCTAATTGGGGAGGATAACTGATGCCATGTTGACACCACCAACTCTGTGCTGCCAACTTTAAGCACACCAATTAGAGTTTCGATACAACATCCCAGCCTGCGTAGAACATCAAGCCCCAAAAGATATTCATCCTCTATTTCTGCTATGAAAACATCGTGCTCCATACTAAGGTCACCAAGCTTCAAAATCACTTTTCTCTTACCGATAACTGGTGCGNGGACTAGCGGACAAATTTATCATTCTAACTGGAAAACTGTCAGAATTAGAAGAGACCAAAGCCCTTGCTACAAATACTTTACCTGACCGAACGCCAAACCGCTCTGCTGGCTCAATTAGACCAAAATGCCTGACAAACTTTCCTTGACATCTGCCTGTAATTAAAATTTCACTATAAGTGGGCAGTACAGTGGGTTGGGCACATACTACTGGGCAGATAATTGGGGAGGATAACTGATGCCATGTTGACACCACCAACTCTGTGCTGCCAACTTTAAGCACACCAATTAGAGTTTCGATACAACATCCCAGCCTGCGTAGAACATCAAGCCCCAAAATATATTCATCCTCTATTTCTGCTATGAAAACATCGTGCTTCATACTAAGGTCACCAAGCTTCAAAATCACTTTTCTCTTACCGATAACTGGTGTGGTCTCACCTGTTACTGTAATCAAATATCATCGGTCCATGTTGTCATCGTGCGATCTCTGAGGAGAAGGCTCGAGANGGTCTCACCTGTTACTGTAATCAAATATCATCGGTCCATGTTGTCATCGTGCGATCTCTGAGGAGAAGGCTCGAGAATGTCTGGTCTTACTATTGTTATGGTCGCCCAATTGGCAAGGATTCAGGCTCCCCTCAACCAGTATTGCATCCCAATCATGTTTCACCGATCGTACATGTAAGAATATTGATGCCTTCCCTCCAGCAGTCACTGACCTTCGCCCCTCAAGATAGGTGTTTACAAGTTTTCCGAATTAGCTGTACTCTCACCTGCCTCTCGCCGCCTCTTTTCTCGCTGCTGCTGTTGTTGTAGTAGGTGCCCCGACTGTTCACATGACTAACACTCAGGCCGTTTGGGTGGGGGGGTTGTGAAGCTCTGTAGCACAGCCACTGGAAGCGATGTCCCTGATGGTCGTCTGCATCTCCTTCAATGTCTTCTTGATGCTGTCATCGTCTTCGTTCAGCGTCACTGCCCGCACCGGACGACGGGGTGCAGCGACCTTTCTTGCTGACTCCACCTCCAGTGCTCGGGCCAGAGCGTCCTGCGTGTTGTGGGGTGCAGCCAGACGTGCCGCTTGCCGTACCTCTGTGTCGGCGATGGCATCTATGAAGAAACCAACTGCAATGATGTCGCGCGCCTTCTCGATGCGCCCTTCTAGAGAGAGTTGGGAGAGCCGCATGCCATAGCTCCTGCAGTGGCTCCCCTGGTCGCTGGGTGCGGCTTCGCAGTTGGGCAGTAGTTCCAAGACCGACACCAGTGTGGGGTATTCTAGTCGATGTCACTCTGGCAGAGATTGTATGCTCAGTGCGGGGCCTCTCATTACAGNGACACCAGTGTGGGGTATTCTAGTCGATGTCACTCTGGCAGAGATTGTATGCTCAGTGCGGGGCCTCTCATTACAGCGGCGAGGTAGTAAACACGCTGTTTGGTGGTCCAGCCATTTAGGGTAGCGACTATTTCAAACTGGTGTTGGTACTCCCGCCGTGAAGTCTGGCCATCGTAAGGGGCGGGCTTAATTGACACCGTTTCTTCCACTGATGGCTGCGCGGCACCAATGCCGAAGATCTTGCTCTCCTCCGAGGTTGCTCTATTGGTTTCGTCTTGCACTGCCGCTTCACTTTTCTCGACTGCCGATGTGGTGTTAGTAGAATTTCGCTGCTGCAGGAATTCCTGCCATTCCTTCTTCATCGCACGTATTTCCTGTTTTACTTAATTCTCGGCACTGTCCATCGTATCATTTACACTGTTCATTCTTTCATTTACACTGTATAAATTTTCGTGTCCACACAGTCAATTCTCGTGTTTACCAACTCGCTAATGTCTTCTATTCTTCTGTCCATGTTTTCATTTATAGAGTTATATTTCCTATGTATATTTCCTTTACAAAGTCAATTTTTCTATCTAAATTTTTATTTACAGAGTGAATTTTCCTATCTACATTAGTTATCTGGATGTTTGCATTCTCGTTTACGCTTACAATTACGCGTCTAACTTAGGCCCTATCGAAAGTTTTCTAAATGATTGAAATTGAGAACTATGGGTATCCTAAGTTTTTATAAACACTTTTCTTTCAAAAATTACGGACTATGGTTGAATTAAATCTTACTTCCGACATACGCCAATGCAGAGCTCTGCAATGGCTTACTTAGTCAGAAGTAATTTTCATTTAATCAATTACCCCCATTGCAAAAATCATTCAAATTACATATCATGGACTATATTATAACGGTTTTGTTTGCAAGCAATAATTTTCCAGTGTACTACAATTCATATACAAATATAAAACGCACTCGTGTGGAATGTACGATATATACACGCGCAAACACAGACACACAAAAACTAAAAAATAATGTAACAGTGAAGAGGAAAGATGTTTTAATTCATAGAAAAATTATGTTGGTGAAATATTATTTAACAGTCACCCCAGTATAATCGTTGTAACTGAATGTGCTGCAATTATAAAATGCTATACTTACAATCGGGAAGAGCCATAGCTTGAATCCCGGTATGCCCATTCTTATTTCGGTTTTCCAATATCAATTTAGGTGAATGCCGTTTCCTTAACAGTCTTGATTCTCTGAGCAATTCATTCAGGGTGGAAGGGGCTGTCAAATGAGAATATATTTTATTCCGTCTTCAACTGAAAAGAATATTTAAAGCTAACAACACACGCAACCTCAAGAATTGGAGCGCGCTATTCATACCTCCTGGCAAACAGCATCTTCGTTCGTTTAATAAACGTTCACAGCGGTATTGCCAACAACTTTGATTACTTTGTTGTCTGTAGGAATTGCGCGGAAATCACTATCAAAATTATTTTGGAATAGTTACTTGTTTTTAATTAACACATAAATTTTATTCATTCTACCAAATCATCAGGTCAAATAGACCTACAATTGACCTAATTCGGCCAAAACTATTTTATACTGAAATAAAATTAATTTCGGAGGTTTTCGTGTTCTTTTTATTAAGGATTGCGTTTGAAAGTAAAGTCCCGCACTGATCTGCATGATCATAAAACCCGGCTGTAGAATAAAATGCTACTACAAAATTAATAATATTATTTTTATCTGCAGANGATCTGCATGATCATAAAACCCGGCTGTAGAATAAAATGCTACTACAAAATTAATAATATTATTTTTATCTGCAGATGGCTTTATTTAGAACGTCTCTAGTAACCAATGTTTTACTAAATCATTCCAGATTTTAGTTTTTTGTTTGACCTATTTAGCATGTAGCAGAAGCACCAAATGTACATTTACGTGCGGAAATGAAAGAAAGTTGGAAGAAAAAATGTATATGCTTTGACAGCTCCGTAGCGCGATATTAGGGAATATCGGTATCTTATTTGTAATGATACAATTTCCGTCCATAATAGCCTTTCATTTGCGAAGCCTGATTAGAGAAGTTTTACGCAGCCTGTAAAAGTGAAGNGATCTGCATGATCATAAAACCCGGCTGTAGAATAAAATGCTACTACAAAATTAATAATATTATTTTTATCTGCAGTTGGCTTTATTTAGAACGTCTCTAGTAACCAATGTTTTACTAAATCATTCCAGATTTTAGTTTTTTGTTTGGCCTATTTAGCATGTAGCAGAAGCACCAAATGTACATTTACGTGCGGAAATGAAAGAAAGTTGGAAGAAAAAATGTATATGCTTTGACAGCTCCGTAGCGCGATATTAGGGAATATCGGTATCTTATTTGTAATGGTACAATTTCCGTCCATAATAGCCTTTCATTTGCGAAGCCTGATTAGAGAAGTTTTACGCAGCCTGTAAAAGTGAAGNTACAATTTCCGTCCATAATAGCCTTTCATTTGCGAAGCCTGATTAGAGAAGTTTTACGCAGCCTGTAAAAGTGAAGTAAACTAGTCAGATATATGATTCCTGAGCTATGTTTTTACGAAGAGCGACCGCCGAGGTTAATGACGTAACCAAAGATTACTATGACGTTACCCGAGGTCACAATGGCTTTATCCTAGGTAACAAAGGCGTTACTAGAGGATTCTAAAGCGTTGTGTAATGATAGTAAGGCGTTACCCGAGATTGCTAAGGGGTTACCCGAGGTTACTTTGGTTTAACACGAGGTTACTGTAGCGTTAACCGAGTTTACTTGTTTAGTGAACAGATTTAAAGGGGGACGATAATAAAAATTACACTAAAAATCAAATACGTATGACAGTCGAGGCTTTCAAAGATACACAAAGTCAAAATGCGTAGAACGAAATAAACCTCTACTCTAAGAAATTATTCGCAAATTTACCACACTCGTGTACACATGTAATGATAAAGCGTGAATGGGAATTTTTTAAAATACATCCGTGCTTCTTGTTACCACAGCTACTTAGGAAAGAGGCAAATGCTTAAATTTGTAGGAAACTCCTTAACTATGTTAATGGTGACGCTCAGCATTCTCAAATATACAGTCTGGTATGTGGTATTATTTATATTCCACGCGGAGGCTACAAAATTCTGTTACAAACTAGGAGTTTGCCAGAAATACTTTTACAGCGTACGCATTCTTCACTTCACTATCCCAAGTAGTTTTTATAGAGTAACTGTTGCGTGTCTTTGTGAGAAGATGTTCTGCTATTTAACTGACCAATCAGTNTCCCAAGTAGTTTTTATAGAGTAACTGTTGCGTGTCTTTGTGAGAAGATGTTCTGCTATTTAACTGACCAATCAGAATGAGGTTACTCTGGAAATGAATACCTGTGATTCGCGGACAGACTGCTATGATTCGTAGCAGCTACAAGCCATCCAAACCGAGACCCATTTGAGAAAAAGTGTTTTCCAGAACAGCATGACAGGAACTCTTTCTGCGAAAATGGGACATATCTACTTAAGAGATCACCTTCATCTCTGTATACAGGTCTGCNTCCCAAGTAGTTTTTATAGAGTAACTGTTGCGTGTCTTTGTGAGAAGATGTTCTGCTATTTAACTGACCAATCAGTATGAGGTTACTCTGGAAATGAATACCTGTGATTCGCGGACAGACTGCTAGGGTTCGTAGCAGCTACAAGCCATCCAAACCGAGACCCAAAGTCGAAAGTGTATTTGAGAAAAAGTGTTTTCTAGTACAACATGACAGGAACTCTTTCTGCGAAAATGGGACATATCTACTTAAGAGATCACCTTCATCTCTGTATACAGGTCTGCATCCCCTTGCGGCTCGTGTATGTCCCCTAAACTATTTTTAACCTGTAAACTGAATTTTACCTAAACCGTTACACATGCAGTAATCACTAAGAGCGGGTGTGGAGAGGGTTGGGTGGCTGTTAACATCCGATGAGTGTGAAGCGATGCGAGTATGGAGCAGCGCCGGAATGCATTGGCGGGGAAAACATGGGGAAACATCGTTCAGCATGATTCCCACGTGCGAAAATCTGGAAGCGGCCCCGCCAGGAATTGAATCCGGTTTTCCTTCATGGGCGACAAGTGCTCTTGTCCCTGCGCCACTGCAGTCCCTAGTAATAAGGAACGAAATAGAATTTCCTTCCATGCAACCATGCTTGATAATTGTTATTTTAAAATGGCAGGAATGTTTATTTTTCGCTTTGTGTCATATTCCAGGAACCATTCTACATATTTGAACTAAAATTGCCAAGTTAACACCTTACAACGTTAATATCTCATCCAAAAACTTACGTTCTCACTGGTCTGCAATTTTGAAAGATAGTTTCTCCTGAATAAATAAAACTACTTATTTGTATCTCGGCAACTACCCAACCGGTTCCTGTCAAATCTGGAAACAAAGTATTGCTATGACTTTAACCTGGACTTATATTAATCACACGTTTACTTTCAAAATGAAGTCATTAAAAATATTTTAGGTTAATATGTTATATATATATACAGAAACTTCAAGCATAGGTATTCTAACCAAAAATTATGTTCACACGACCCGTTGCGTGAATTAAATATGCTATTTGTAGTCTCATATGTGTAAGAGAATGTAATATATTGTAATTGATAAAATATTTAACACTGTATCTTTATAAAATACTAAATCTGCCCAATTTGAAAAAAAATAATGCTGTGGTTGTCCACATAAAAGTATGTTATTTCAGTTTATTAGTGACAAGTGACCCGGCCCGGCATCGCCCTGGTATAATTTAGTTTTTACAGCGATGCACTAACAAATAAATTGGGAAAAGACAATTACAATATTATATGATAGTAAGTTAGTAAACTACTACCATATATAACATACAAACATACATACACGTCACGTCTGTCTCCCAAAGGGGTAGGCATAGATTATGGACCTCCATTTACCACTATCCTGACATACCTAACTCCTTCGCTTTATCCACATTGATACATCTCTAATATAACAATATTATATGATAGTGGTTTAGTAAATTTATTTGTATACAACATAAATAGTTTTGCCTCCGACCGCCAGCACAAAAAGAGTTGTGTTTGACGTGACATGCGAAAGGGCTACGTATAGTTATCCATGTGAAAAACATGCTCCACTCAAATCCACTCCAGCCACATTAAGTGTTGTACCCTGTGCCTTATTTATGGTCATACCAAAACAAACTCTTATTGGAAATTACACTCTTTTAAAATTAAAATGCTAATCCGAGGGAATCATTGGTATTATAGGTATTAAAACCGTTTATAAAGTACCCCAGCCAGTTAGAATAGTACCTGAATTAGATAATGTTTAAACTTTTTATTTGTAATTGAGTCCTGTTGCATAATTTGCGTGGATTTATATTTCGCAATAAAATTATGGAAGCTTCAACTTTTAAAATCAGTTTGTGCGGTGGCATGCCAGAAGGATTCAATGAATTAAGAAATTATGTGGGATAGNATACCAAAACAAACTCTTATTGGAAATTACACTCTTTTAAAATTAAAATGCTAATCCGAGGGAATCATTGGTATTCTAGGTATTAAAATCGTTTATAAAGTACCCCAGCCAGTTAGAATAGTACCTGAATTAGATAATGTTTAAACTTTTTATTTGTAATTGAGTCCTGTTGCATAATTTGCGTGGATTTATATTTCGCAATAAAATTATGGGANAGTCCTGTTGCATAATTTGCGTGGATTTATATTTCGCAATAAAATTATGGGAGCTTCAACTTTTAAAATCAGTTTGTGCGGTGGCATGCCAGAAGGATTCAATGAATTAAGAAATTATGTGGGATAGTGCACAGCTTCTTCATTGTCGAGTACTGCATCTACTGAGTAATAGACTTGTGTTTGCGCATTGAAATTTGCGAGCACTAATTGTATAATATTTTCGACTTGTTCATTAGTAGGCGATTATATCGCTCTCTTTGAACCACGATAGTGTTTTATTTGAAAGGTCGTGTATTTCAGGGTAAATGTTATCTATCAGTTGTTGGTGGTCGGTGACTAAAACACATATATAACAATTGAGAGAAATTTTTCCACAATGCATTGGAAGTTCTCCATTTGCGAGTTTCAGTAGCATGTCAGCAAACATGCTGTCATCTCATGTTTATTTTGAGTGCTAGTTTTGTTACGTTGGGCCAAATTGTATGGTGTAAAGTACATTTCTTATCTTCATTAAACCGTTTAATTATGAATTAATTAAATTTGATAAGGATTAAGTAATTTATAGTTATAAAATACAGTAAATTTTACGTTTGTTTGTACTGCGTAATTTAAATTGTAAATACTATTATTACAACTTATCTATTAAAGATATATAAATGTTACCGTTGAATTTTTTGTTAATTATTGAATTTTATACCTTTATTTGGCACATCATTATATTATATCTCTAAATGATTAGGCAACGTATTCCATGAGAGTGCGCTGGTGGTAAACTTTTTTCCCCTACTTGATTCACTAATACCGTCAATGCTCAGCTCCTATAAGTCCTATGGCAATTTTTTGTACACTCAAACCTTCCTCGATAAATGCAAATAATAACAGTAAAAACCGCATCCGAATCCATTCAGTGGTCCTCGATATTAGCGCAGTCATACAGACAGACAGACGCTTGCCAGGGACTTCCTTTTACATTATGTATTTATTTTAATTCAATGTGGCGGTGACCATGTAAATATTTTAGGTAAGTATGTGGTATCTTACCTCTTCAGTTGGCAATGTTTGACGGTTAGTCTCGTCGGAATTATTTAGCTTAAATGCCATACCACAGATTCTCGCTTTATTTGACATACAAGCAGTAATATTGAAGGCAACCTAGAAATTATATAGAATTGTCACTTGATTCACTCGACTTCAAGATGGATATTTTATTTATTTAGTATTTTGAATTAAACGTTTTGTACTAATGTAACTACTATGTGTACTAAATTCACTAAGTAACCCATAGTTCCATTTTGCAATGTGGTGCCACCAAAATAAATATGCCTATACTGTACCGATTACCCTCAAATGTTTCTTCTGGTAACTCGATTTTTCCAAACCAATGTCTTAATATTAAGGCTTTCAAAACATTAAAACTATTGGAATATGTGGTTAGAGGAGAGTAAGCTAAGAAGGTATTATAAGTAACTTCTTTTTTAATTTAACTGGGTCCATAAAATCCACCCACGCACAGATTTTACACGATTCGGCTAACCATAAACAGCAAAAAGGGCAGAATTGTTTTAAAAAAGGTCAAAATTGTAACGCTTTAGCCACGACGCGTAACTGATTATGTGCCGCAGGTAGGACTTTGAAAGGCTGATAAAGAGGGAACATTTCAGATCAAATAAATAACTTTTGAAATATGATATACATTCCCGGTAATTTGAACCCATTTCAATTTAAACTTTTGTAAAATGTGATTATGTACATAAATTTAAATTTATTTAAAGTAAAAATGCATTGCTATTCTAGTAGTGAATATTGTATCAGTATTTAAATTAGTCACTTTAATCGAATTCTCATTGTTTTATACAAATAACAGTAATATATAATGTTAATAAGTTTTCCAGTTTATTCGATTAATGAATAGATCATATTTTTGGGGTCCAGGATGATATCGACGGCCACCTGTTTTTCGCGAAAAGATTTATGCGCAGGCTATATTTCAACTTCGTACGTGCCTGTTTGCAAATTTACTTTGGCTATTGGCAGCGTGGATGTGTGAGAAGACATTTCCTACTTGACTGAGCCAATCAGAATTCATCACCAACTCGCCATACACAGTTTAAAAAATGTATAGAAAAAATAATCATAATAACGAAGGAAATAAGTTGTGTAAGTAACAAAGATCGAAAAGCCCAAAATTCTAACCACGTGAAAATAATTTGTGAACCGCGTTTTGGTCCATTCCCTTCAAAGGCAGCCCCCCAACCTGTCGATGACAGAGTCGTGCAGGGGCCGTGCAAACAGAGAATTCCCTCCCTCCCTCCTTGCCATTCCACTCCCCCTCCTCCATCCTAGACTCATTTTACTTCCCTCATCTCGCCACCTCATTCCAAGTTTGCACAAACTTTGGTTTTACTCATTACCATAGCTGCAATTAAACATCGCGGGGGAACGGTGGAGGGGGAAGGGGCCTGTGGATCGGAAAAGGGGAAGGGGGTAGAAGCGTTGGCGAAGGGCGGGACGGCTGGTTCCGCAGCAGTTACAAAAATATATATATTTTTCTTTTTTGTGGTCCTTCGATGTAGCTTTGATGTGAGGCAGTGGTGGGATGAGTCCGGCAAAAGCAGATTGTTTGAACAGTGAAACGTGAACCTCGCATGCAGTTTGAATGGTTGAGGGAGATTTGAAATAACACGTGACTTTAGCAATGCCGTGCTGACTGTCTAATTTTCGAATTCCAGAAAGAATTCTAGTACAACCAGTTTACGATCTCAGTTACTGATGGAGGCGGCAGTCTTCATAATATTCTATTACCTTTACAAATGATGATAATTTAGACACGCGCTGAACTCCAGTTAGAGAAAGCAGTGCACTGGAGCGTCAACTTTCATGGCAAATCGATGACATGAACAGAGAAATACACAGGAGTGAAGTTGTAACTAAAAGAAAAAGTAACCTATTGTATTAAATATTAATGAAAAAGGAAATTCTCACATTACACATTTATAAGTATAATTTCTTGGTTAATTGATATAAATTCCTAATCTTTACCGAAGGAGATATCACTCTTCAAAATTTATATTATATTCATATTTATACTTTTAATAGAAATGGAGTGAAAGCAATTTCACACAGTTAATGGTCCACAGTAAATATTTCAGACGTCTTAGAGTAGGTTGTTTTTACGTTGTTAGAGTAAATGGTTTATTAGTAAAGAAAATTATAAATACGAATACCATATCCAATAAAAGAAAACTCTTAAGAACTAATTAAACTCTAAAATACTTTAAAGCTTGATTTCGCCATGCCATTGTTGTATTTTGAACTTTATTCTAAACGTGAGATAGAGTAGTCATGTCTGGGGTATTCATTACAAGTTTCCACATAAAAGGTTCAAACAAAATATTGCGTATAATTATCCTGTGATAAAAAGCATTCCATATTGACGACACGATAAATATACGCAAATAAAAATAAATTAAATTTCGTTATTGGGGACGATATGCCGACATGGCTTTGATGAAACCAGAATGCTGTCGCACACGCACGGTACTACAGGAGGAATAGCGGAATTTCGCGTCATTATTTCTGCTCTCCTTCATTTAAGTGCCAAATAAAATATGAAACGCAATTTGTAACGGAACATTACATTTGTCCAACCCAATATTGGGGACAATAAAATTTCTGCTTGGATGATTAAAAACGAATAAATCAACGTTTGACCACGATGCAAATCCTCGCGCGGGAGTGCCGCGTCACACAAAGGGCACCGCAATTATTACTTTCGCTTAATATAATCAGCAACGCGAAATTGCGAATATGCAGTCGGCGACCGTTTTGATGTCGGGATTTCATGTGGCTAGGGCAGAGCATAAATTAAACCCTCCCTTCACGTTCCAAAATTAAAAAAAGTACGCAGCGAAAAATAATTATATCAGTAACAGCGAACACTGAAAAATCGAAATAACAAGCAATGGCCTTTATCAACGTGTAATCTTCATACATAAAAAAAAACTCATATTATTCCACAGTGCAAAAAAAATGTTGGTTTGGTCGGCAAAATCTTGGCACAAATAGTGAAAAGATGATGAAATTGCTACGAGAAATACGGTTGAATAAATACAAGTCTCATGAACAACAAAATTGGTAGTTATCTGAAATTTCTTATGAAACTTTTCTGCTAGAAATTATGTTGACGGTGACCAAACCATACGTTATGTTCACGGTATTAAAATTGCATTAAAACTCTAAAATTTTTCACGAAATCATGAACGGACTGCAACTTTGTAGGCACATAACACAGCCAATGTGGTTTAACACATATCGTTTCCTCTAGTTTTAATTATTTCACTCTAACGTTACAGGATTATTGACTACTGTGCAAAGTTATCGAGACCAACACGTCTTTCCAAAGAGCCAATAAGTCATCTTAAGGCGGTACTTTTCGTAACCATGGCGCAGTACCCAGCAGATCGTTTGTGAACGTACGTATGTCTCCTCACAAAGTATTAGATTAGAGAAACCATTTTTCACGTCACCATCAATTTTACGCCTTTTGTTTTTTTGTAGTCTCATCAACTCAGAAGAATTGTTCAGGATGTTAAGCAATAATTATTAATTATTACCAATAAAAATTATGTATCTTATACATTTTCCATAAACTAAGCTGAACGCTCTTCATTAGTTGTAAAATTGTGTATAAGTTCTCACATTTAATTGGCTTCCTATTCGTGGTAATTTGATAAATAATTAGTCCCAGCAAAACCACTTTAAAAAAGGTAACGAGGGCGAGTCGTTTATTTAACTTAATTCCTGTTACATTGTGTTGTGAATCGATGTGACACAACTGACCATTATCAAGAGAATGCGCGGTACTGTAAAGTCTAGCTTATGTGATGCTATTACTCCTAGGTATTGACCGTTTCTGTGTGAAGCAAATTAGAAACGCAAACGTGTGTAAATCAAATGTTTTCATATATACTTAACACAAGGTAAGAGGCACTGTTTGCTTGTCATTATAACACTTTTCCATTCAAGTTTTCAAGTTCAGCGGAAATAAAATTTTTTTAATCGTAAATTGACTTTCTGTAAACATTATAAGCATTACATCCATGACTCTCTCAGTATTGCAACTGGGACATTAATTAGCAACTAAAAGTAACCTGGTGAAGTGTCAAGTCATGAATTACAATTAAATTCATTTGTTGTGGACTGGGAAAAAATGAAGCTGCCACTAAGTCGTTAAATTATTCTCACCTTACAATTTACGCAAAGCCGTTATTAGCTGCTCCTGTCTTGTTCTTGAAGAACATGATGGGCAAATACTTTGGCGCGCACGTAGAAACAATTCTTTGAGAAGGAAGGTAGGCAAACAAAAGAAGGTATTTGCACTGCGAAGAACGGACACTAGACAAAAACGATTTCCTTTAACCTCTTTAACTCTCTGTTCTCAACAGACTCACATACAAATAGCAAGACATAAAGACCGGAATTTAATTAATCTCATTTCGGGAGATGGTAAAGGTTCCACATCAAAGAACGTTAATTTAAATGCAGTCTACAAGTAACTCCGTAAGGACTATTCTATAGTGTATTACGTAAAAAATCTCATTCCAAATTACGCCAAATGCGACAAACGTGTAATGCCCAATGACTAGAGACCTGAAAATTTCGCGAGTTCAATGACCTGCAGGCTAGTCTCTATACTCTTATGTACAGATATGCCGATATCAACTACACATTGGTTGTCTGCCGTCACAGCGGAAGGCGAAGATTGGTTCAACCTTCTCCAGGAGGTGTCAAACACCCCGTGGACCAATGGTTGACATTTTATTAGCACACGTGTTTTGAATTGTAGCTTGTCTCGAAATGAATCCGCGAATTTTTCAGGTCTCTACCAATGACATATATTTGTTGCAGCCATCAAATCCAAAGAATACTTGTTCTCAAAATTGTGACCGTGCATAATTTAGGGTTACATCTCTAGAGACATACAACAGTTTAATATGTTAGCAGTGTGTAACGCGAGAGTTAAATTAGCTAATTAATATCCTCTTTCCTCTTCCGTTTTGGAGGAAAGCAACACTTTAACAATTAACAACAGTGACGACCTCGGCATGATGCGCATTCTCATCTAGACGCTTTTCTAGAGGAGAAAACTGGTCGTCCTTGTATTTATTTCTAAGAAATTTACGACACTTGCTAGGCAAGCTTGCAGTCATAGGGAAATCAATATTAAATTAATCCTTACCAAATGCGCCAATTTTAAATATGTGTTAAAAAATATATATTCTTCGTAAAATTTATTAAAAAAATTCAGCTAAAAGAATTAATTTAAAAAACAAAACCAGTTATATATTTTTTGTAATATAAGAAAATTTCTGAGAGTTTATACATTTCCTGTGACCGCAAGTATTAATACAGCTGTAGTTTATTCAAGTTATAAAATAGGTTACTTTTATTATAAACGAACGAGATTGTTTGAAAACTATATACGTGCGCTTTATTTTGGTCACGTGTTTCTGTAAGCTCTGCTGGCGATGGCCAAGCTGGTCTTGGAGACAAACGTAAGAGGAAAAAGTTGATTCACCTCATCTCTCGACGCACTTATCGTCAAAAGACCGTTATACCTATTGCTGGCCAATGAGTTTATATTGTGAATGGATTCCTAGATATCCGTACTTTTGGATATTATGTGATGCCAGAGACAAAAGTAAAATATGTTGTGCCCTGTTACTAAAAATAATTTGTGGCATAACAAAACGTTTTCCTTGCAAAAATATATATAGGTATTTTACACGCATGTTATCATAAACGTTTTTGCACTGTTGCAGTCAGAGTCAATAAAATGTAATCAAATTTCCTGCGTTGTCATACAGACATGCATGGGAATTTGGAACACAGGTACATTAATTCATTCCTTTCTAGACAAAGTACAATGAACTTTCGTTACAGGACACAAAGAACCTCAGAGTAATTCTAATTCTCAGTAATGAAATGTGCATACCACTAACATAAATATTTATTTAATTTATAAGATCCAAGTAGCAGTATACTGAATAACTTCTATCAATGACAATATTTTGCTCTAGTTATATATCTGCTTCTCTTGTATAGTATCAAACGTAACCGAAAAAAACCCGCAAATAACCTGTGCTATAACAATATTTTTTGTATCTTTGTTCATAAATTATTTTTTTTCTGTAAATAGCATACGGTCTTGTTAGTTAATATTGTTATTTTGTGAAAATAACATCCTTTCCGCAAATGCTGTAAACATGCACATGACAAAAAAAGAGGCAAATCCTTCAGTAAACAATGTATAAGGAATACTATCCCCATGTCTACTTTTCCAGTGCATGATAAGGAAGGCATGTTATACATATAGTGCTGCTGGGGTGTAACTGTCGCTTGGTATAAATAAAATTTTCAAAATTCAATCCTTAACGCGGTAATGTTATATATATATATATATATATATATATATATAGCGCATGAATTTTTCAAGAGTCCGTACTCTTGTTTGATCAAATATGAGTACACCACATGCCATTTCATAAACTTATGTTCTGGAAAATATTGCAGATAGTACCACCGAAACGCTTATTTCTTCTGATATAATTAACAATAACAACAGCAAAGTACGTGCTTTCACAATAATTGAAGGGAACTATGATGACGAGAGATTAGGTACATAGTATGTTTATAATTTTATCTTCGTGTCATGGCTACTACGGAAATTGCCAAACAACAAACGAAAGTATTTAAAACGAACTTATAAACAATAAAGAAGTGGGAATAAGTTTTTTTATTTCGAGTCCTATTTCCTCAGAGTTTTTGAGAAACTATATTAAAAAAGTATTACTGGCTGGTTACAAAGTCTGCCGATGCGAACATTTACTTTCTATCTCAACTGCGGAAACGATTTTACGATGCTACTTAGTTTAGGAATCTGATATTTCATGCAATTTATATTCATAGCAAACGAAAAAAAACTAAATGTTGCTATTTTTATGAGACTTGTACAACACTTGATTAAACACTCGGCTTCTGTTACGTTTTCTATTTAAAATTCATATTTACTGTCGAAAGTTCTGAAAGAGAGTTTGCCTGTAATGGATTTTATTTTTATTTTTTTTGCAGTGCGGATCTGGCGTGCTGCAAGTGACGGTACGGCGTTTCCTGAGGAAGATTAAAAAGCACTTCTCAGTGAAAGAGAAACCAGACGAGACGGGGCGACAGCATTTTCTAACGTTTAGCATTAGCTCATTTTCCTCTCAACGTTAGGGCTAGAAAATGGCTTTGAATCCTCGACGCCCCAGGAATGGCAAGGCGTGGAAGCAACGGAGGAGGAAACAGAATGGAAAATGTACATGTTATGGACGAGAGAGAGAGAGAGAGAGAGAGAAAGGCGGTAATAAAAAGAGGAATCCCACTTGGTGTGGAAAAGAGGGATTTAGATTGGATGGTCTGGCAGTGTGAGTGGCAAGCAGCCGGTTTTAAATATTTAGCAGCCCGTTAATGCTACATAACTTCTTCCCGTAGCTCCGAACTCCATTAATCTCACAGTTTAGCACAAACCTTTTAATCCTCCCTTACATTACAAACTTTGTTCGCCAACCGATGGCAATGTTAGCAAAATAACGAACTTTCTCATTACCGTTTAGAATTTTTTTCCCCTTCTGAATCCTATGTGCTTTGTGCCTAAGTTGTGTAAACGTGAATAATTGATGTACCTGTCCGTCTTTTTCCGCATGGGCATTGAAGACGCTTCACCTGATATAAGNTGTGTAAACGTGAATAATTGATGTACCTGTCCGTCTTTTTCCGCATGGGCATTGAAGACGCTTCACCTGATATAAGCAATACGTTACGGGTGTTGATTCTTGGGAGAGTGCTCAATTTCGGTCCAACGTCACTCAAATTATTTATTTATTTATTATTCCAAATAGATTAATTAAAATTGTGACTATTTATTCCTGGGTGTATTAATTTACTGGAAGTTTCAATCGAAGACTATGCTATACACATTTCTCAATTTACATATTTAAAAAATCGTGTGCCTGTTTCTTATAAANAGTTTCAATCGAAGACTATGCTATACACATTTCTCAATTTACATATTTAAAAAATCGTGTGCCTGTTTCTTATAAATAATACCATATGTTGCATTTCAGGCAGTATCAATGACTATTGATGAACAAATTTTTCTATTTTACAATGTATCAGTGTGTGAGTAAACTTGTCTACAGTAAAAACATATAAATACGTACACACAAATTGTAAAGTATTTTACAGTCAGGTTTCCTACAAAATTAGAAAATTATACTCTTTTATTTATACAAATATATATTTATAGCAATGTATAAGTAGCCAGAATATATAATTAGTTACAATATGTACGTAAATTTGACCATTTGTAGTTACTCGAAAATACTTAGTAATGGTAAGCGTCGATACTCTAAGTTTGCATTTACTGTAAACGTCTGTCTTAGTTTGAGAGTAACTTTCTGTCATTATTATTTCGTTTATTCGCCTTTCTTTATAATTTCAATGCACTGTATATTTGTATTGACACAATATGTAGAACGAGTAGTATGTAAGTAGTTAGAAATAGGGGCTTCCTCGCCAGGGGATTGAGGATGCGGACGAGCAGACGAGCCAGCCGCCATCTTCGATGACGTCACGCGGACCTTTTTACCCTTTTTCCCCCTCGGAATTTCCCTTTTTTCTTCGGAATTCTCCTTTATTTCCTCAATAACGCCCAAAATTTCCCGAATATTCCTCATAACCTGTCAAATTTCCCGCAAAAATGTGTTTTGCACAATGCGGCTGGCACTTGCACAATTTCCGCCAATGACCACACAATGTGGCTAAGTGACTCCATTTTGGGGATGAGGGGTGGAGGAGTGACCCTAACATTCATCCTCTGACATTACATGTCAGCACCATCCATCTTGTCTGTAGAACGTTCGAGTTCATTTCCTTGTCCTGCAACTTCTCCCATTACTTCCAGTCTCTCTCTCCCACAAANTTGTCTGTAGAACGTTCGAGTTCATTTCCTTGTCCTGCAACTTCTCCCATTACTTCCAGTCTCTCTCTCCCACAAACCGTTCTCTTTCGCCTGCTCTATCCGTTGGGGTTTTCTCATATTCCTTCCTGTCTCTCTTACCCTTATTTATTCNAACCGTTCTCTTTCGCCTGCTCTATCCGTTGGGGTTTTCTCATATTCCTTCCTGTCTCTCTTACCCTTATTTATTCTCGTGTTTCCTCATTCACTCTTCTCTCTCTCTATCTTAGCTGTTCTATCCCTTGCGGGGTTTCCTCATATTCCATTTGGTCTACTTTACATTCACCCTTTCCTTTCTCTTGCCTTATCAGGCCCTCCATCTTGAATGTTCCCTTATCACCGTCATCATCTGCCACCTTAATTTTCTCATATTCCTTCAGCAACGAAATGGCCCACAGTGTCAAGTATGGCATAAGCGCACTTATAAGCATAGATAGCTGCAATTTCAGAACCATTTAAAATACAGTCACCAAATTCATAACATAGACATCAACAACGACGACGAAAAGGACCGCACAGTCAAGTATGGCCTAAGCTCACTTATAAAAATAGATGGCTGTAATTCCCGAACCGTTTAAGAAATCGCCACCAAATTCATAACACAGCCATCCCGCGACGATGAACTGGGCTGCGGGGTCAACCACACCCTAAGCCCACTTATAAGCATAGTAGCCCACCATTTCCCACCCATAATTTCCCAACTACAGGCACCAAATTCATATCATAAACATTACCTCCTCTGATGAACAGGATGGTAGGGTCAAGTAAACTTTAAGGAATCTTATAATCATAGTCGACTGTTATTTTACGTCCACCGAAGATATAGTCGTGAAATTCATAACACAGACATCGCTGTCAACAAAGAACAGGATGGCAGTGTCAATTACGCACTAAACCCTCGTACAAGCATAGTTGGCTACCATTTCCCACCCACGAAGGCTATGGTCAACAAATTCATAACATAGACAACACTTCCGACGACGAAAAGGACCGAAGGTCAAGTACATCTTAAGCCTTCGTATAAGAATAGTTGGCTGCCATTTCCTACCCACAGTCGCTATAGTCACCAAATTCATGTCATAGATATCACCTTCGATGAGAAACCGGGTGGTAGGTACAAGTACACTTTAAGTCCTCTTANACCGGGTGGTAGGTACAAGTACACTTTAAGTCCTCTTATAAGCATAGTTGCTCGACATTTATCACCCACCTAAACTACGTCCACCATATACATATCACATACGTTACTTCCGACTGCAATCAAGGAGATTAGGACAATTAGACCTTAAGTCCTGTTATAAGCATAGTTGGTCAGCATTTCCAAACCTTTGAAAATCGGGAACAGGTAGGAGCCGTCCACGCATGTAAAGAAAATAAATGTATAATACATGCGCGTCGCAAAGTTACTGTTGCAAGTAGGAGTGTAGAGTCTGAAATAGCACACAAATACGCATCGGCCGGCACGCATTTGTCATTAGCCCACCACGGCCCTTGTCATCTGCTGCCACAGGTGTCAACCAACCCGAATTCCCTCAGCGACACCCAGTCTCCCTTCGCTCACCCACATACAGGCTGTATATACAAAAGTGAAAATATATACAAAATTAAACATTAGCTAGCATGGGTAAAATGTAACAAACAACTATATGCAAAAAATCAAGATATATACTAATGTGCTGTGTGCATGTTGTACATAGTCGTAGGTAACTGTAAAATACATATATAGTNAAAAATCAAGATATATACTAATGTGCTGTGTGCATGTTGTACATAGTCGTAGGTAACTGTAAAATACATATATAGTAGTAATCACAAGGGCCGGCAGCCCGAGACATCGTTAGCATGGGTAACCCTTAACAACAAGCAACACATAGAAAAAATAAAGGGGTAAACATTTGCAACGATAAAAAGACATACGTTGTCGCAGATTACGTTAAATCACATACGCGTTAATATAAATAAACACTGTCAGCCTACCGCGAGGGTCGGGGTTAACCGAGTGCAAAAGATATGAGACTGTCTTGTACATGAAAAATCTGTCATGTAAAAAAAATAAAGGACTTGCATATACGAAAGTACATCACAGGCATGATGTTAAAACGAGTCTCAATATGAAATGTTACCCGATGGAGCAACAGTCCATAATAGTGATATCAGCATTACTATCACGTCAACATGAGAAAGAACGAATAATCGCGAGAGCCATCCCAAGAAATTAGAGCAATGCATCAAATACGATAAACAATACGCGACATAAAAATACTAGGTTTCTTTGGTTGACACAAAACAACATACATTTAAACTATTAGCCACGCAACGAGACATAAAGAGAATAGCTTTACCATAGCTGGAAAGAGTATGAGAAACCCCCTAAGGGATAGAACGTACAAGAAAGAGGGAGACATGAATGAATATAGGAGAGTGAGAAAAAATAAAAGACAAGAAATACCAGAAGGAATATGAGAAAACACCAATGGATATAGCAGGCGATAGCGAACGGTCATGGGGGAGAGAGACTAAAATGAATGAGAGAAGTTACATGACAGGGCAATGATCTTTAATATTCTTCAGACAAGATGGATATTGCTGTCATGGAATGACAGAGCGTAAATGTTAGTGTCACTCCTCTACTCATTATCACCAAAATGGTGTCAGTTGGACATATTGTGGGGTCATCGGCGGAAATTGTGCAAGTGCAGCCGCATTGTGCAAAACACTTTTTTTGTGGCAAATTTATGGGTTTTTTGAGGGGAAAACGGAGAATTCCGAATGAAAAAAGGGAAATTACGATGGAAAAAAGGCTGTATGAGGTCATTGAAGATGGCGGACGTCTCGTTCCCTAGTCCGCATCCCCAATCCCCTGGCGGAGAAACCCCTATTTGTAACTACTTATGTACTTTTCCATACATCTGGTCCTACAGAAAATTCACATACATTATTAAGTAGTTTACTGTGATTACTCTTTCCTCGCAGAAGAATTTGCTAAAGGAAAAGTTTTTGCATAAACAAATGTCGAAGNGTAGTTTACTGTGATTACTCTTTCCTCGCAGAAGAATTTGCTAAAGGAAAAGTTTTTGCATAAACAAATGTCGAAATCACAAATTTAATGTTTTAGAAATATACAAATAATATGAACTAACTTTTGTTTAGAAATGAGATATTTCTCACTGAAAGAAGATGCCAGGAGAGACTTCAATAGGTTTATAAAGTCGTACAAGAAAATGTTTTTTGCAATTAAAAAAAAGTATTGCTAAAATAAGGAATTTCTTGCAAATTTTGGTTAGTGACTGCCCTTGAACTTTATAACATTTGCTAAGCATAACTTAAAATGAATCAATCAAGACCTTTCAGTTTCCACAGTAAAATTTTCTGCAAACAGTTTTGTTTGGTTTATTTGCATATTACAAAAACAGAAAAAAAAAAATTTTCGGATGTCATTTAGCAAATACCAAGCGATGTAAAAAAAAGTCTATCCACGGAAAAAATAGTTACAGATAATGCCTACAAATTGAACAGTTTGTGATGAAAGAAAATTTTTTTTTTCGTTGTCAATACCTTTCAAATGCGGTCTTGTGAAATAGTGCACATTTACGCGCAAATAAAACACGCTTTTTTTTTAATATCCGCAACATACGTTTCATTTTCACTGTTCGTGTTTTTTTATTCCGTGTTTCTGTCATGAAACGACACAGTAAAATATTTTTCTTGATGTATTCTTTAACAGCAGAACTGTAAATACGGTTAGCTATTGCCTGAACGTTTGCCAATCTTGCCTCCATTATTTGCCTGGTGAGTTTTAAAATATTTTTTGGCACGTCCTTTTAATTTTTGCCTTGAATCGATCACATATAATATAGTTTCGTTTTGTATAAATACATAAAAATTCTGATGTTAGCGAAATGCTACCGCTGTTTGACTCGCAAAGTTACACTTTAGTATAGATCCACGAAGGAAGTTATGGCTTACGGGCAAAATATAGCAGAACACTCGCCGTGGTTCCCCGAGATAAAACATTGCTATTCTGTCTCCTCTCTAAACCAGAATTACGAGACTGCTTCATGTCCGTGGTGATATTTATGCTCACTTTGATACAGTAACACGCAACCTACACTTGTGGAATATTTCGGCCATAGCTGTTTCGCGGCTAACATAACAGTTTATATATCAACCTTCGAACAAAACCCTGGCACGTAAATGCATGCATTTTTAACGGAGATATTGACAACACAATGCGAAAATTAGTTGAATAACTGAAATATCTTTTTTATGCTTTAGTANCATTTTTAACGGAGATATTGACAACACAATGCGAAAATTAGTTGAATAACTGAAATATCTTTTTTATGCTTTAGTAACCACTGTAATTTTTGTTTGGTCTGTACACAATATTGTCAAGACTGGAGTAATAGGCGCACATTTAGGTTTTTAACAAACCTAAACTACTACCTAAGTCCCATGACAATGTTACTTTCAATGTCGACGAAGGCTACACGATTGACTCAAATGACACGCAGAAATTGGCTTTCGAAATTTCTTAGTTAACTGTGTAAAGCGACCAAACTCGCAATGAAGTGGACACACGAATAATATCAATAAGTCTTCTACTATGGAAGTAATAATAATATATACTCATGAAAAAAATCTTCTCGGTGTTCAATTGGATGCGTGAGCATCGTAACAAACTCTGAATCTGTATCAGTGGGTTTTCACTGGTTAAAATTTAGAGCGTAGTTTCAGTGTGTAGTTAAAGATGTTTCACATATCCATAATGCGTTATTTAACAAATACAACTGGGAAAGCTAGCCCTTCTGCCACGCAGACATGATACGTGACGAAATCATTTCAGTTTTGTAATTTTGATTGTACTTCCCGCTAAGAAAATAACAGAGACCTTAAAGGTTACCACACAGTAAAACATACACTACAAGAAGATAAAATCAGTACACCTAGAAAGACGACGTAGAATATTATCGGGTGCCAGCAGATGCCATTTGGGGACAGTAGAGGTACTGACAGCGGTTTGAACGTCGTCCGCCAGCAGGTTGCGTAGTGGCATGACTACCAAAGCTCCAGCCGTGTTGACTCTTTAAATGGGAGTACCTGCTGCCAGAAGGTTCAGTTTGGTGCAGACGTGCAAAGCCAGTCGACAGCATGCCACGAAGACGCAAATGTGTTTCCTACAGCCAACTGAGTGAGTTTGAGAGGGGTCAAAGTGTGGCCTTTTGTGTGGCGGGATGGTCCTTTCGGAGAATCGCCGCATATGTTGGACGTGCCACGTCGATTGTGTAGCAATGATGGCAACAGTGGACAAACAAGCATACCCATACCCGTAGACGAGGTTCAGGATTTCCATGCAGCTCAGACGCCTGCCTTAGATCAACGCATTTAGATGGCAGAAGTTGCATACCGTACAGCCACTTCAACACAGATCAGAGCAAAGGTGGCATCAGAAAAGTCTATATAAACGGTAGGAAAGCGGTTACTGTCAGTAACAGTACGAGCACGCGCGACATGCACAGCTCGACTGGTCCCATCGGAGGATAACAGGGAGGATAAAACTGTGCGCTGTGGAGTTCAGCGATGAAAGCACATTTTGACTGCATGCAAGGGATGGTCATTTGCGCATACGACTTAGACTTGCTGAACGCCTTCTCGAAGAGTGCAATCGCCCAAGAGACTCTGATCCTCCCCAGGCTTCATGGTCTGGGGTGCGATCAGCTGCAACTCACGTTCACCTTCGGTGTTTGGGGAGGAAACAACTACCAACGGGTGGTACGTGCAGAATGTTGTTGCACCCGATCTTCTGCCGTTCTTGCAGCAGGATGGTGCTGTGCTGTTCCAACAGGATAATGCCCGTCCACACACTGTCCGTGCCATGCAACGTGCTCTGCAAGACGTGCAGTAACTTACCTGGCCAGCACAGTCGCCGGACTTGTCTCCAATCGAGCACGCGTGGGACGTGATGGGACGACAATTGGCCCTTGCGAGGTCAAGCAGGCGTGGAATGACGTATCCCCAAGATGGTACTCGCCACCTGTACGATCGACTGCATGCCAGAGTCAGTGCTCGCATTGTCGCCCATGGAGGTAATACAACGTACTAGACTGGGTTTTCCAGCTTGGGTCCCCACCTGGTGCCTTGGCACTGGTTGTGCTAGTGATCTAAAAACGTAATCACATGTACTGTTGCTATGCTAAATATTGATAGAATTGAAAACGTCCCAAAAACTATTCTGATTTTTTTCCGGCAATTTATTTGTAAGATTATGATCCTGAACAGTAACTTTCAACACACTCCTTTTTATAAAACTAATTTTATGTAATAATGGGAAAATATTTGTATCATATTTACATTTTAATTATTCAGAATACCGTAGCTAACGGGAAAATACACCGGTTCACTGTGGCACGTGACAGATTGGAATTTACTACGTGAATACTTTTTTTTCCCCAGCCGCGTAAGGCAGACAGCAAACGACAAAACCGTCGAATGGCAGTTTATCATTCTCTAATAAAGACACGTATGGATTAGCCCATTCCGCCGCTTTCCGCCTGCTGCTTGCAAAATGAGAAGGAACCTGCAGGAAGCGTGAAAAAGGGGGATGGGGTGTAGAGGAGGGAGGCAATGGAAGGATAAAAGCATCGGAAGGGGGGAAGGGTGAGGACTAAGCGGTAGGTGCGTGCACAAAAACCAAATTTCCTGTTGGAAGCCGTGTTATGTATGTCGAGCCATTAAGCTAGAGTAGCTCACTTTATCATAACCGTGAGCGCGGGAGGGTGGGGGACAGGTCGGGAAAAAATTGTTGGTGCAGGCAGAGAGGCATTCAAGAGCGGCATGCGTGTCGTGCTTGTAACGCAACGTCCGTAGAACAGCGCGCGTGCGTGTTGGCATAATGCAGCACGGCAGAAGAGATTGGAAGATGTGGGGTGGACACGTTTGTGAGTGTGTGCTACTTGCCCGGCTCCTGTGACCTGTTAACATTGAAGGCGTTGGCGATGGCCGAATTTCGACGTTAAACGATAACGAGGAAGGGCAGAAGTTAAACCCCTTGATGAGGCAACTACAGTCTTTAGTTATAACTAGCGTTTTAAAGGCAGTCAACGCGACTGCTACGGCGAGTAAAAAAGAAAGGGAAAAAGCAATGAGGAAGGGGAGGGGTAAGAGAGCGAAAGGGGAGGGGGACAGAGTGGGGAGGGTATAGGTGGTGGTGTTATACTCCCATATGGAGATATAGTTCTCTATATGGAGAGAAACCATGGGATTATTTAAGGGATCCGACAAATGTCACAAAATGATTTATACTGATACACAACCTACATTAAATACAATTATGATGTGGCACGAGGGTTCAAACAAAGGTTGTGGTTTGGTGTGGAAGTTGTAAGTAAGAGAGAACAAGGAAGTAAGGTGGGCACCACGCTCGCTCTCTCTCCTTTGCGTTTCCGCCTAAATCAGCATTCTCGAGCAGCAGCCCTGGGGAAACAATTCCCAACTGCGTCCACTACCTTTCACCCCTATGTCCATCACACTTAGCGCTCACGACCATCTTATCCTATTTGTTAGATTCCTACTGGCTTTCCCTTTGTAACCTGGGCGATGTTTCTGACTTAAGATGTTAAATTTCCACAACCCCACTGTTTCAGCAAGACGCAATCATACAGTGAGATTTGGCTGATTCCTGCGTTTAAGGCAGTTGAGGAAATATATTTACAGTTGTTTGTTAACTTCGTTTTAATAACATCCATTGACTGCATTTCTGGCTCGCCCTGTGTTGATATTCATGTTGCAATCGTAACAGTAGGCATGGAAATTTAATAGGGCACCTGCTACAGCTTACTTTATTCTTGTAGATAAAATTTAAACCAAGGTGCCTGTTAGCAGTAAAGAATCCATATGGAAGATTTGGGAGTCATATTGTTCTAAACTTCCTCTTAACCCCGCCATCAACCCTCAAAAAAAGGACTTCGTTGTAAGAAATATATCGAAAACATGTGTGTGCATGTTTTTGGAATTGTGTGATATATCTCAACATTAATTAACGCTAAACTTGGACACGTACAGACTCGATTGTAAAAGTATGGCCAAAAACACAAATGCGACGATTATTTTCATCGAAATTGAGCATTGGTGATCAACCTTGCTCTAAATGACAGTGACATAATAGATTTCAATACAAACATCGCAGCAGCACGGAAGGAATTTTATCAGCTTCTGAAAACTTCTGATTTTGGTCAGTCATTTATGTTACTTATTTAAAGTAGCAATCTGTCCGCGTCTTCGTCCGCTTGTACTACGCGAAGCAACTACTAATTTAATTTACCGAGGGTCCTCTATGTACATAACATTAGTGCTTACGTCCTCAGGTGCTAGGATTACAACTTGCTAGGTGTGTTTATTTTGGAGCAGGCTACATACAGTTGCCCATGTGAGAAGCCATCCACTCTCAAGTCTATATATTTTACCTTTAGAAACTGTCCCTAGCCGTATTTATTGGCATAGCAAAACCATGGCTCATTTCGGTTTCTTAAATTCGAAAGGGTACTCCGGTTAAATGAGTAGAACACGAGGTATGAAAACTTATTTCCTCCATGCCCATTCAGGGAAAACTGTGATCTCAGGCACATCTTTTCACCAAGCCTTCACTCGGAGCCCGATGCTATAGCAGCGTTTTGGCAGTAAAATTAATGGAGCCCGAAACTTGAGGAGAAACTTGTGCGGCGATGGACCTGGAAGAGTAATGCTGCTGGTGAACTCCTCAGGTTAATGGACTGCTTAATCCAATTTCACAACTGTGCCCACAATAATGTGCACGGCATTTCTCCATCTTCGAACAACTTCAGTTATGCTAATTATTGATATTGTTCATGTTGCTCAGGGTTCTAATATATTCTGTGGCAGTTTTTCACAACTATTTGTCAATTCACTTCAAAANAGCAGCCCTGGGGAAACAATTCCCAACTGCGTCCACTACCTTTCACCCCTATGTCCATCACACTTAGCGCTCACGACCATCTTATCCTATTTGTTAGATTCCTACTGGCTTTCCCTTTGTAACCTGGGCGATGTTTCTGACTTAAGATGTTAAATTTCCACAACCCCACTGTTTCAGCAAGACGCAATCATACAGTGAGATTTGGCTGATTCCTGCGTTTAAGGCAGTTGAGGAAATATATTTACAGTTGTTTGTTAACTTCGTTTTAATAACATCCATTGACTGCATTTCTGGCTCGCCCTGTGTTGATATTCATGTTGCAATCGTAACAGTAGGCATGGAAATTTAATAGGGCACCTGCTACAGCTTACTTTATTCTTGTAGAGAAACTTTAAACCAAGGTGCCTGTTAGCAGTAAAGAATCCATATGGAAGATTTGGGAGTCATATTGTTCTAAACTTCCTCTTAACCCCGCCATCAACCCTCAAAAAAAGGACTTCGTTGTAAGAAATATATCGAAAACATGTGTGTGCATGTTTTTGGAATTGTGTGATATATCTCAACATTAATTAACGCTAAACTTGGANATATATCGAAAACATGTGTGTGCATGTTTTTGGAATTGTGTGATATATCTCAACATTAATTAACGCTAAACTTGGGCACGTACAGACTCGATTGTAAAAGTATGGCCAAAAACACAAATGCGACGATCATTTGCATCGAAATTGAGCATTGGTGATCAACCTTGCTCTAAATGACAGTGACATAATAGATTTCAATACAAACATCGCAGNCATCGAAATTGAGCATTGGTGATCAACCTTGCTCTAAATGACAGTGACATAATAGATTTCAATACAAACATCGCAGCAGCACGGAAGGAATTTTATCAGCTTCTGAAAACTTCTGATTTTGGTCAGTCATTTATGTTACTTATTTAAAGTAGCAATCTGTCCGCGGCTTCGTCCGCTTGTACTACGCGAAGCAACTACTAATTTAATTTACCGAGGGTCCTCTATGTACATAACATTAGTGCTTACGTCCTCAGGTGCTAGGATTACAACTTGCTAGGTGTGTTTTNCCGAGGGTCCTCTATGTACATAACATTAGTGCTTACGTCCTCAGGTGCTAGGATTACAACTTGCTAGGTGTGTTTTTTTTGGAGCAGGCTACATACAGTTGCCCATGTGAGAAGCCATCCACTCTCAAGTCTATATATTTTACCTTTATAAACTGTCCCTAGCCGTATTTATTGGCATAGCAAAACCATGGCTCATTTCGGTTTCTTAAATTCGAAAGGGTACTCCGGTTAAATGAGTAGAACACGAGGTATGAAAACTTATTTCCTCCATGCCCATTCAGGGAAAACTGTGATCTCAGGCACATCTTTTCACCAAGCCTTCACTCGGAGCCCGATGCTATAGCAGCGTTTTGGCAGTAAAATTAATGGAGCCCGAAACTTGAGGAGAAGCTTGTGCGGCGATGGACCTGGAAGAGTAATGCTGCTGGTGAACTCCTCAGGTTAATGGACTGCTTAATCCAATTTCACAACTGTGCCCACAATAATGTGCACGGCATTTCTCCATCTTCGAACAACTTCAGTTATGCTAATTATTGATATATATTGTTATATTGTTCATGTTGCTCAGGGTTCTAATATATTCTGTGGCAGTTTTTCACAACTATTTGTCAATTCACTTCAAAANATATTGTTCATGTTGCTCAGGGTTCTAATATATTCTGTGGCAGTTTTTCACAACTATTTGTCAATTCACTTCAAAACAGATTAAAGTTTTTATATAACTGATTTATGTCTTCGAAGAACTTATAGTTATAGAGCTAATGTGGTATTTAAAGCTGCGTTAAATATTATTGTAGTGAATAAAAGGTCAGGTTTGTTGGATAACAGAATATAAACAAATGCCTCGCTATTGATATAAGTAGTAGGGTTACGCCGGTCCGGGAACAAGGACTGGGGGCTGAGGTGCAAGGACCGACCTCGACACGTAAACGGAAAAGAATTCCAGAACTGCCACAATCGGAATGGGTCATCACTAGAGGTTTAGATTATCTGCCCCTGATCTATTTGCTATATTCACGGGAATGCAAACGAATGCGAGAGCATAGACCCAAGGTGGACTGCATGGTCGGGCATTACATCGCTTCCTACTCCGATCGGGACAGCGAAAAGACGTATGGCTTGCAGCACCATGATGAAAAATTGTTTCTTGCAAACAAGGAAGTGTTGATTTTTCCTGGAGATGTTAGACAGATCGGCAAGCGCAAGGTGAAAATGACGCATGGTCTGTGCGAATTTATGTTTCGTAGGCGTCTCGGACACTACACCGAATCGGATTCGCACAAGTACCACCGCCGTCTGCTACAGCCCAGTCCTGCCCATTGAGCGAATGATAACCCCTCAAAGCAGCGAGTTAAGGTCAAGACACACGCGAAAATAGGGATTATCACGGGACGATTTCCACGATTTGTCGAAGCTATTGGATCGGGTCTGCTGCTGCAGAAGATCGACACCAAACGCAAGATAGAGTACGTGTTTTGGGACGATCCGAATGAACTTGTCGATAGACTATGGCTACTGGTAGCTTCGTAGTCTGCGGGCAACGGGTCACACACAAACGAGATTATATCCATCATCGAAGAACTTGCCGAAGCTAGCAATGTCTTGAGATGACGAAATATGCCGTTTCTGGGGAATTACACAGGTCGGCCACAAGGAATTATCCTCGGATAAAGTACGTCATGAAAGGGTTGAACGATACTTTCCAATCGAACCTGATCGAAATGCAAGATTTTGCTCATGCGAGTAAAGGCCACCACTACATTTTGACCGTAAAAGACAAATTTTCCAAGTATGCCTGGGCCAGACAGCTCAAGTTGAAAAATGCACATGACGTCACTCGGAAGATGGTGAAGAATGTTGCTTTGTATTTTCCGAAGTACANCAGCTCAAGTTGAAAAATGCACATGACGTCACTCGGAAGATGGTGAAGAATGTTGCTTTGTATTTTCCGAAGTACATAATGAAAACGTTTACAGATGCATACTTTTGACGAATTCCTAATGAGTTGGGGATTATTCTTATTTGAACGAGATTCCTGTGATCGTCATTGTTAAGGGAAGGAGTTAAATAAAGAAGTTATATGGAATGTGCCGATTATGCTAAGTGACAGTCCAGTTAATTGCCTGCAGCTGAAATATGCCAAACTCTGTTGTACATTATAAGTGAAAAATAGATTAAATTGAAATAANCAGTTAATTGCCTGCAGCTGAAATATGCCAAACTCTGTTGTACATTATAAGTGAAAAATAGATTAAATTGAAATAATAGTGAGTTTTATTTTTGTCCCACGTTCTAACACTATTCTGTGAGAGAAAACTTAATGTTGTGTTTTATGTGGCTGGCTTTGAAACTGATTAACATTCAAAACACAGTGTCACATGGGGGACTGTGATTCCGTTTTATGTATTATTAGAGCTATTTTTATACTGTATATAGCTCAGAAATGTTTGAGAAATTACTGTCTGAGGGATTTTTGAGTAATGAATAACGTAGTAATATTTTAGGAATGTTTTTAATATCTTTGAGGAAAATTAGGAAAATGCTTGATTTATGTTTAAGGTCTACAGCAATTTGTTTGAGGTCCAATAATATCTCTTTGAGGTCGACTCTGGTATATTTGAGTATTGAGTCTGTTTGAGTTATACTTTGAAGTATTGTTTATCTCGACTGTGAATTACATATTTCAGGAAGTTTCGTTTTGTGGTTTTCTTTGGGGTCTTNCTTTGAAGTATTGTTTATCTCGACTGTGAATTACATATTTCAGGAAGTTTCGTTTTGTGGTTTTCTTTGGGGTCTTTTCAGCAGTCTCTCTGAACTAGGCAGGGATATGTCACGCCCATTAACGAATAGTTCAGCAATGTGATAAACAAAACATTTTCTTTTTTCGGCCTTGGAAAACTTTAATGCCCATACCGAGATCCAAAAAATCCATAAGCTGCCCTTCTCTCCATAGACTAAACAAACCATTATTTAAATTTAGCATTTTTTGTATAGGTATTTAATTGAACTTATTTAATAAATAGTTTGAAAACCAAGTTTTTTTAAAAACCTTTTTTTAACTTCTAATATAGAAAATATTTTTTATATCGTTAATTCGAATAAATTCGTTANATAAATTGTTTGAAAACCAAGTTTTTTAAAAACCTTTTTTTAACTTCTAATATAGAAAATATTTTTATATCGTTAATTCGAATAAATTCGTTAGCATAAAAATTTGAAATAAAAAAACACAATTGAAATACAGATGCTGAAAAGACATAAATAATTAAGAGAGACAAGTAAAGTACTTTTAAAACGTCGTTTAGCCATCGTCGTCATTAGGAATGGCCGGGGTCGAAAACAAGTAACACCAGCTCTCCTAGCGGCCTATGATATAAACAAAATGACTAGCATGCAGATGTAGTTTAATCTGCAACTCAGCCCAGATGGCAGTCGAAACATATATGTAAGAGTAAATTTTTAAGATGAAGGAAGGAATTGTTCAGTTCTGAAAATATTATTTTATTAGGGTTTGGTTAAATTTTTGTAATTTTTTAAAATATGTTTTTTGTCTCGATTTTCAAGATTATAGCCACACAGAGACAATTTAAAACTCCAGGTCGTGTGCTGTGCATCCAAATTGACCGACATCGTAGATGTTCTTCGCACCTGACCCTGTTACTCTCATGGTTCCGAGTGAGGAACTATTTAAAAATCTTTGGCTCTTTAGTTCCGACCCTGCGCTTGGACTTATTGAACCTACTTCTTACCATATCACATTACATACTAGAGCCGAAATTATATATTTACTGACTGTTGCCACAGGACTAATTTTCCTATTGGAACGGACTAACTGAACCAAACTAAACGAGTGATTGCTATTGATTCAGAGTTTGGCCGATTGTGTAAGATTTGCGGATGTGCAGTAACGCGTGAAAATTAAATACATTATTTCAACGCGTGTTAAGTTATTACATTATGACGCTAAGTTATGGGCGAGCTTCAGCGAGCATGGGTTAGCCGACATGCTACTTTATCCTGTACGTTTTCAATGCTATATAATGACGATGTGAAATTCTTTGGTCATTTAGATCACACTGTCTCTTAAGGGACCAATAACATTTTATTTAGTGTAATTTTCCCTATGGCACTTCCGTTTATGTAAATGAGTTTGTTCCTCAATAGTTACTGATTGTGCGTTCATTATCAAATGACTTGTAATACAAAACATACATTATTAGGAGCAGCAACTAAGATCTTCATCTGCTTTCAGTGGTGTTCTGTAGAAGTTCTCTGGTACATGCAGCTACCACGACTCTTTTGGCAACGAGATATGCTAATCGCATTAATATTTCGTGTACAATATTCCTCACTGGGGCATCAGAGGAAAAAGTTACCCCGGATAAAGTCAGAGTATTAAGGAAGCTACAATACACTCATTCAGTTTAGTTACCTTCGATGGTGTCATTAACATAATCTAAATCTCCAGTCATGCCACTGGAGGTGACGTCCAGAAAATTCATGCAACGGTTCAAAGATCATTGACTCTTATAGCAGGGGTGGCTAACTTCCACTGCACCGGTAGTACTAATATAGTACCAGATGTGCCCGTGGCTTCGCTCGCGTGGACTATATAATTATTGTTTAGTTATAGAGAGATATATGCTACCACGGAGTTTTTTCAGGTATTTTTATTCTACACAATTCTTTACTACATGATATTGTTCCATATTTAACGGTTTAGACAGCCTATTGCAAGAAAGCGCGCTGGCGGCAAACTGTTTTCCGACTTGATTCACTATTATCGTCACTGCTTATTCCTTATGTTACTTTACGTAACAAAATATAAACTAAAACCTGGCAGAGAACATAGCTATGAATTTAAAACAAACCCGTAAATCCGATAAGTGATTCTCGAGTGATAAGCGCGCTAACAGACATGCATAGAGACGTTGAGTTTATAATATGTATAGAAGCATTTATACACTTAGGCTCTATTGATAAAATCTTTATTCCGTAATGTTAGGAGATAGCGCCATTGGAGAAAAATAAGCCAAAATACAGATCTGAAGTGTGCCGGAGCTCCATCGGGTTTATCTCACATTCAACATGTTGCCAATGAACATTGGCAGGTACTCAGGAAATATATATAGAATTACACATAAAATATACGCGTTCAATGGATATAAAAAGCAATAGATATGGGCCATTATGATGTTTGCCAGCAGCTAACATTCTGATGAAAAATTATGTGTTGAGAAGTCAAATCATTAACACATGGCCTCGTTTCACACACATGTCTTTCTAGAATTGAGGTAGTCTTTTTTCGTGAACGTGGCCTCATTACTGAACTCGATAAGTTGTATGCATGTAGAGTCTTCCTTTACGTTTGTATATTGTCATATGTAAATTAGCATATTAGTTTTATGGTATGCGCTAATATAATTAATGCTTGTTGACTAGTTGAATATCTTTTTGTTTCACAGAAATCAGTATTCCGGCGCAATGTACTTATTTAATATAGGCCTACTTATTAATTGTTTAACAATTACAGTCTAGTTATTGTGCAAATTTGAATCGTTTATTATATATTGTTAAGGGTGGGTTTTGAGAGACTGAAATTTACTATTATTTTTCAGACAAACTGATTATGGTATATGTCACGAAGTTTTGCCAGGCATGGTAAATGGCATTTGATTGTAAAGTCATTTGACTTAATGAGCGTATGGCCGAATATATTGTTTATACTATGTGACAGACGGATATTTGGCATATGGACGTTTGGTAGAACACACATTCGAAAAAAACTGATTCACCGAACAGTTATTTAGAAGAGCATGCATTCTACAAAACGGGTATTCGCAGAAAACGGATGGCTGAGGGGTCGCGGTGGTGCAGTGATTATACTGCTCGCTTCCCACCAAGGCGAACCTATTTTCCATGTGGGAATCCTGCCTGACGACGCCGCTGGTCGGCGGGTTTTCTCGGGGATCTCCCGTTTACTCCACTCTTGCCTTCCGGCGCTTCTCCACACTCACCTCGCTTCACCCTCATCGGCTCTTAAGACGTCGATGTTAAGAGCCACCCAAATCTCCTCGCTCATCACTCGCGGATTGGCTGAAGAGACGTTTGGAATTAATTTATGCTAACCTACTTTTCAGCCAAATTTATGGTACACGTAATTCTTACAGAAACCATATATCATAACTTGTGTCTTATTTTAAGGTGCATACGTCTTCACACACTGGATTAATTATTTGAATAGCTTTAGCTTGAGTGAGACAAACTCATAGATAGATCAATTTCCCGGCCGCTTATTTGACATCTTGTAATATAAAATTTGGGATACTGTATTCAAGCAAGTAACTCACTCATAGTTCACTTTTTAGTCGATACTGTTCCGATTGAAATGGATTGCAAGTAATTGTAAACCTTACTTCGTCGTTGTCATGTGGTGATAAGGGCGACTATCAGAAATCTATCCACGGAATGACATGGCCACTCAAAAAGTTGCCTTTCAGAGTATCAGTGCTTGTTCATTCTTGGAATTAGTTCATGCAGTGCGAAACATTGGCTCATACACACGTCTAGACCCTATGGAGCTGACCACCGGAAACAAGATCTAATCATAAACTGATTCGAGCTAGGTCTTTCACATGGTGGACGTTCACGATAACTGTTTGGTTTTCTTATGGCACTCCTGTATGCACGTTAACGTTGCTCCTCCTTTGTGAACATTAAACAATTTCAAATCGGTAGTGATACTATGATCGCTAATAAAAAAACTACTTCAAGGCCAACAAGGAATTTAAATTATTAAACGTGCAGTTGGAGAGTTTCATATATTGAAGGATTGCACCAGCGATGATATTAAACATTAGGAAAACATCCTACTCAGCAAAGGTGGCCGGAATTGCAGATATAATCTGACGAATGCGAATGTAGCAATCTGACTTGATAAAAAAGTTTTCTGTACAGTCAAGCACTAGCTGTTTGTTTATTAATTAGTCCGTGTTTTTTATATACGCGATGTTTTCAGCCACTGAACGGTTTATACATGTGGCCATTATCTTACAAAATATTCATTACAACTATGAAACTTAAAAATACTTTTATAACAAAAAATATTTATACCTGTGGTAGATCCATTTCGTAACACTTACATTACAAATACTATTCAAAGGAGGAACTAACCTATAACTATCTGAAATACAGAGGGGGAAAAAATAACGAGTCTCCTTGATAAGTGATCAGGATCATGTAGAATGCAATTATATCCTTGTTTACATGTTGGTTTGTCCTCCAAGCTGTGTCCGATAAATTCCAATCCAATTACACAAGCGAGTGAAACGTGCAAGTATTTGAAGTCATAACTTGTTGCCCAAAGAAGCGGTGGAAGTGTGACATCCTTACGTAGGACACACTGAAGCCCGGAGTGCGACGTGGAAACGCAGGACCCGGAACACGGCGTGGGCCACAGCGGGCCTGTTTCCTCCCGATTTACGATGGCAGGCGCTCGTATTGATAAAACGTGTCTTCGAACCGAAAACGGTGGCGAGGGGTAATCTCCCCTTCCCGCGGCCACGCTTGAAACGTCGTCTCGCCGGGTTCAGTTTTATATCGCCACTCACGCGAGGCGCTATTTCGCAGAACCGTCCATAACCTCTTCGGCGCCGAAGTGCAGTGTGCACGGGGGGGTTGTCCCCGAGCTGGGGAGGGCGGAAGGGGGAACTGCAAGCGGGGTGTCTCGGAAAACGACACGCCCGCGACGTATATATACCCTCTCGCGAAGGAGATTGCCCTGAAGGGTGTGGGTTGGGTTGCATTTTACGGCCGGTCGTTAAAACGTAGCGCAGGCCGATATTTCAGATGCGGTGTTCAAGGGGTGCAGCTGCGAACAGAGAGCGTGCAGAACTTCCCTCCCCCCTTCTCCACACCATCTTCATCCCTTGTTGTCAGGACTCACCCCCTGAAGAGAGGCCTGCTCGTGTTTCAATTAGCTAAAGCGCCAGGCGCACGCACAATGAGGGGCTGGCTCTGGCCGAGTCGCCGACCGCGGATACGCCGTCTAGAAACAAGGTCTAGGATGTCCGCCGCTCCTGCACGGCTCGCGAGACAGGGTTCGTGACGTTTGTTTTGAATCACTTCCTCGCGGTGTGACGTACTACTCCATGTGACGTATAATCTGTCTCTGCACGTCGTTATTGTTTTGGCAGGCTACACTGGCCTACAGTTCTTGCAAATATTTCTTCCGTGATTGCTGAAAATACGGCACTCCATATTACCCAGTGCCATTAAGNACTCACCCCCTGAAGAGAGGCCTGCTCGTGTTTCAATTAGCTAAAGCGCCAGGCGCACGCACAATGAGGGGCTGGCTCTGGCCGAGTCGCCGACCGCGGATACGCCGTCTAGAAACAAGGTCTAGGATGTCCGCCGCTCCTGCACGGCTCGCGAGACAGGGTTCGTGACGTTTGTTTTGAATCACTTCCTCGCGGTGTGACGTACTACTCCATGTGACGTATAATCTGTCTCTGCACGTCGTTATTGTTTTGGCAGGCTACACTGGCCTACAGTTCTTGCAAATATTTCTTCCGTGATTGCTGNGTCTCTGCACGTCGTTATTGTTTTGGCAGGCTACACTGGCCTACAGTTCTTGCAAATATTTCTTCCGTGATTGCTGAAAATACGGCACTCCATATTACCCAGTGCCATTAAGATTTTCTCCTGGAAACGTACAAGATAGCAAATTACATTAGTAAAATTATTTTATTTTATTTGTGCAGTATAAGAAACGTTACACAAAGGTTCGTATAAAAAATTTTAAGTTGAGTGAATTTATTCTCTATTANTAAAAAATTTTAAGTTGAGTGAATTTATTCTCTATCACGCTAAGAATAAGCTTTCAGAACATGACCGAAAATATTTGAAATGCTTACTTCAGAGAAATATAATCTTCTTCATGTATAATTCTGGAAAACGAAAAAAGAACAGCATAATGGAAGTGATTGAGAACCACCAAATTAGAACAAGACATTACTAGAGGGCGGCACATGAAGTGGTCGTAAGCGCAGCGCTGAGGAAGACTGCGGGGTTGAAGTGGCACAGTCAAAGTTCACAGACGTAACCAGTTGAGCATCGGGAGTCGCTTGTAGTTGTAAGGGCTTCACTGCTCTGCGGGAGTGGTTTGGACATCGTTAGCATACCAGGATGGCGAAGCCAAGCCCTATTCGTACAGTTAACTGAGTTTGAATAGGGTCGAATTTTAGGAATCCGGGAAGCTGGATGGTCATGCCGAGGAATTGCGGAACATGTTAGACGAGAAACGTCAGCAGTGCATAGATGGTCACGCCATTGGTCAGAGGAAGATGCACATACTGTAAACTTGTTTACTGAAGTCAGCAACGTACGGATTCGCGCTAAGACCGTCCCATTGTACGATCAGTGATAGCGGACCGCAGTACCGATTAGATGTAATGTAACACAAGGAGTGTCTGCTAGGGCCATCTGCAATCGTCAACGTTAAGCTGGTCTACCATCACATTTGCCTTTAGCCAGACTTCCCCTCACACCTCAGCATCATGCAGATCGCCTCTGGGGGTGTCGAGAAAGGACCACCTAGAAGGAAGAATGCCGAAGCTTAGTGCCTTATTCATAGTCAGATCTTAGTCCCAGGATGATCCAGAGATCATCTTCCTGGGAGCTGGTCTGAGGTTATTCCATATTAAGAGTGGACTAACTGCATCGTATTCGGNTGAGGTTATTCCATATTAAGGGTGGACTAACTGTATCGTATTCAGAAGCCCCTACTAGTGTAGGACTTTTTTTAGTCGAGAGATGATCGAAGCACACAGTTGCCAGTTGTACTGCGAATTGCAGATTCTCGTCTCAAATAAAAACTTTACTACGAAAGGAAAGTAATATTTGAGACGACACACTCATTATAAGTAGCTTCAATAAATTCAAACTGAGATTGTTCCTTTACCTAATGAACAAATTCTCCGGTAAACTTCAACNCATAGTCAGATCTTAGTCCCAGGATGATCCAGAGATCATCTTCCTGGGAGCTGGTCTGAGGTTATTCCATATTAAGGGTGGACTAACTGTATCGTATTCAGAAGCCCCTACTAGTGTAGGACTTTTTTTAGTCGAGAGATGATCGAAGCACACAGTTGCCAGTTGTACTGCGAATTGCAGATTCTCGTCTCAAATAAAAACTTTACTACGAAAGGAAAGTAATATTTGAGACGACACACTCATTAAAAGTAGCTTCAATAAATTCAAACTGAGATTGTTCCTTTACCTAATGAACAAATTCTCCGGTAAACTTCAACTTATTCAATTTTCCGTCTATGATTTAAAGGCCAGTAATATTTTAATTTGTTGTGTAGAGCAGTGGATAGGGTTCATGCGTTGTAAATATGAACTGTGGGTTTGAATCTCATTTGTTTGTTGACTATTTATTTCGACAAGTACATGTTAATGAAATTAATTATTTCCTTTAATATTTTTTTTCCATTATTGCAAAAAAGATGCTTTGAAATATTTTTATATATCTGAATCTTGATCCTATATTATAATACCGCAGGATGGAGGACGAAAAAAATAGTAAACTGATAATCGTATTTTTCGATGTTGATGTGTTAATTTTGCGTAGTATACCCCTATGCACTGATAGAACAGGCTGGTTTCATTTTTACGCCAACACTGCCTTTATGATGACGACAGTATTTAAGTGCTAAATACATTACAAAAATACGTTATACAATAGTTATTTACAGACAAGATTTGAACTTGCTGCCTTGTGTACATCAAACCCACAAAGTTAGAGTTTTTTTCTTTCCTTTTTTTAAAAGTAATTTTATTGGCATATAGACATATACATTTGGCGGTGGACAGAGCGTGTGTGACGTTCGATAGTGTGTGTGATGTTGACGTTTGACGAGCTCAAATTAGACGGATCTGTAGCGATATTCACAGTACACAAGTGCGCGACAGGCGAACTGAAAATCTGCCGGAGAGGAACCGGGGGGCGAACTGCCGACTCTCAGGCTGCAAGTCGGCCACTCTGCCCCTGAGCTATGAGGGAAGAGCTTTACGTTGAGCTACCATACATACTTTCCTAAAAAAAAAAAAAATACTTTACTAAAAATGTTTTCAAATTACGGGTTGTATTAAAATTCTTTTCGAAAGTATTAACATCACGTCTGGTAAGAATCTTTTATCAGACAAGGCATTCATTTGATTGACACAGAAATTCGAAAGGCATTGCTGTAGCTTAACACTGGTGTACTATGATTATATTTCTTTTGAAATATTATTCACGGAACATTTCATCCATTAAATCAACATATTTTCGCTTAAACAAACGAACAGTATCGACATTAAACATTTTTTTTTTCGATGTTTTGTAATTTTTATCTAGCTTTCACTTACATGTAAGATTAACAAACTTGTCTTATTTTAAGTTCGCCATGTTTATTTTTTACTTTAAGATGTCGGTAGTCCTATCGTAAGTCCGGACTAAAAGTTAGTCCGTACTACAGCAAAATGATCTCCGGACTATCTCTCTGAATACGAAACAATTTGGTCGGAGGATGATATTTCCTTAGCCCGGACTAAATACGGCTCTTATTGTTCACTGATGAGTCCCGGTTCTGCCTTGGGACTAATGATGGTCGAGAGTGTATTCGGCGTTGGCCTGGTGAGCGGCATATTCCACAACGTTTACAGCAGCGATACTCGGGACTAACTCTTGGGATAATGGTTCGGGGAGCCACATCTTATGTCAGCCGTTCGCCTCTGGTGTCAATACAGGGGACAATGACCAGTGCATTTTTTCAAAGGCAGTGGGATGCGCAATTTTAGCAGGACAATACTCGTCCACATTCTGCTTGAGCAACCCAACATGCTCTTTAAGGTGTTCGTGAACTTCCCTGTCTGTCCCGATCTCCTGCACTATTGACCACTCTTGCCCTGCTGAGCCACCAAGTGCTGCAAATTACGTTGAATTAAATTCCACAGGACGATATTTGTTATAGGCTGTTCACGGTAAAATGAGCATTTTTGAGACCCTAGCTACTTTTTACTTTCAGCAATAATTAATCCTTTATCCAATTTTTACATAAATTCTGCAATGAAGTAATAAACACAGTGTGTATATTCCACCGGACTCAGAAGTTAACGTCTAAGGCTAAAATAAAATATGCTTATTGACAATTATTTAAAATGAGAGGGCTTTCAAAAGTGCTCACTTTGTCGTGAATAGCCTATACCCCTTTGATCGTTTACATGCAAGAATTTTTGCCTGCATTGCTGCTTGAGGAGGGCATACTAAGTATTGAATGATCTCAGCTCTGCAGACANGTTTACTGAAGTCAGCAACGTACGGATTCGCGCTAAGACCGTCCCATTGTACGATCAGTGATAGCGGACCGCAGTGCCGATTAGATGTAATGTAACCCAAGGAGTGTCTGTTAGGGCCATCTGCAATCGTCAACGTTAAGCTGGTCTACCATCACACTTGCCTTTAGCCAGACTTCCCCTCACACCTCAGCATCATGCAGATCGCCTCTGGGGGTGTCGAGAAAGGACCACCTNTTGCCTTTAGCCAGACTTCCCCTCACACCTCAGCATCATGCAGATCGCCTCTGGGGGTGTCGAGAAAGGACCACCTAGAAGGAAGAATGCCGAAGCTTAGTGCCTTATTCATAGTCAGATCTTAGTCCCAGGATGATCCAGAGATCATCTTCCTGGGAGCTGGTCTGAGGTTATTCCATATTAAGAGTGGACTAACTGCATCGTATTCGGAAGCCCCTACTAGTGTAGGACTTTTTTTAGTCGAGAGATGATCGAAGCACACAGTTGCCAGTTGTACTGCGAATTGCAGATTCTCGTCTCAAATAAAAACTTTACTACGAAAGGAAAGTAATATTTGAGACGACACACTCATTAAAAGTAGCTTCAATAAATTCAAACTGAGATTGTTCCTTTACCTAATGAACAAATTCTCCGGTAAACTGCAGCTTATTCAATTTTCCGTCTATGATTTAAAGGCCAGTAATATTTTAATTTGTTGTGTAGAGCAGTGGATAGGGTTCATGCGTTGTAAATATGAACTGTGGGTTTGAATCTCATTTGTTTGTTGACTATTTATTTCGACAAGTACATGTTAATGAAATTAATTATTTCCTTTAATATTTTTTTTCCATTATTGCAAAAAAATGCTTTGAAATATTTTTATATATCTGAATCTTGATCCTATATTATAATACCGCAGGATGGAGGACGAAAAAAATAGTAAACTGATAATCGTATTTTTCGATGTTGATGTGTTAATTTTGCGTAGTATACCCCTATGCACTGATAGAACAGGCTGGTTTCATTTTTACGCCAACACTGCCTTTATGATGATNTTTTGCGTAGTATACCCCTATGCACTGATAGAACAGGCTGGTTTCATTTTTACGCCAACACTGCCTTTATGATGATGACAGTATTTAAGTGCTAAATACATTACAAAAATACTTTATACAATAGTTATTTACAGACAAGATTTGAACTTGCTGCAAACCCACAAAGTTACAGTTTTTTTCTTTCCTTTTTTTAAAAGTAATTTTTATTGGCATATAGACATATACATTTGGGGGTGGACAGAGCGTGTGTGACGTTCGATAGTGTGTGTGATGTTGACGTTTGACGAGCTCAAGTTAGACGGATCTGTAGCGATATTCACACTTCACAAGTGCGCGACAGGCGAACTGAAAATCTGCCGGAGAGGAACCGGGGGGCGAACTGCCGACTCTCAGGCTGCAANCACAAGTGCGCGACAGGCGAACTGAAAATCTGCCGGAGAGGAACCGGGGGGCGAACTGCCGACTCTCAGGCTGCAAGTCGGCCACTCTGCCCCTGAGCTATGAGGGAAGAGCTTTACGTTGAGCTACCATACATACTTTCCTAAAAAAAAAAAAATNGCCACTCTGCCCCTGAGCTATGAGGGAAGAGCTTTACGTTGAGCTACCATACATACTTTCCTAAAAAAAAAAAAATACTTTACAAAAAATGTTTTCAAATTACGGGTTGTATTAAAATTCTTTTCGAAAGTATTAACATCATGTCTGGTAAGAATCTTTTATCAGACAAGGCATTTATTTGATTGACACAGAAATTCGAAAGGCATTGCTGTAGCTTAACACTGGTGTACTATGATTATATTTCTTTTGAAATATTATTCACGGAACATTTCATCCATTAAATCAACATATTTTCGCTTAAACAAACGAACAGTATCGACATTAAACATATTTTTTTTCGAGGTTTTGTAATTTTTATCTAGCTTTCACTTACATGTAAGATTAACAAACTTGTCTTATTTTAAGTTCGCCATGTTTANGTTTTGTAATTTTTATCTAGCTTTCACTTACATGTAAGATTAACAAACTTGTCTTATTTTAAGTTCGCCATGTTTATTTTTTACTTTAAGATGTCGGTAGTCCTATCGTAAGTCCGGACTAAAAGTTAGTCCGTACTACAGCAAAATGATCTCCGGACTATCTCTCTGAATACGAAACAATTTGGTCGGAGGATGATATTTCCTTAGCCCGGACTAAATACGGCTCTTATTGTTCACTGATGAGTCACGGTTCTGCCTTGGGACTAATGATGGTCGAGAGTGTATTCGGCGTTGGCCTGGTGAGCGGCATATTCCACAACGTTTACAGCAGCNCTTGGGACTAATGATGGTCGAGAGTGTATTCGGCGTTGGCCTGGTGAGCGGCATATTCCACAACGTTTACAGCAGGGATACTCGGGACTAACTCTTGGGATAATGGTTTGGGGAGCCACATCTTATGTCAGCCGTTCGCCTCTGGTGTCAATACAGGGGACAATGACCAGTGCATTTTTTCAAAGGCAGTGGGATGCGCAATTTTAGCAGGACAATACTCGTCCACATTCTGCTTGAGCAACCCAACATGCTATTTAAGGTGTTCGTGAACTTCCCTGTCTGTCCCGATCTCCTGCACTATTGACCACTCTTGCCCTGCTGAGCCACCAAGTGCTGCAAATTACGTTGAATTAAATTCCACAGGACGATATTTGTTATAGGCTGTTCACGGTAAACTGAGCATTTGTGAGGCCCTAGCTACTTTTTACTTTCAGCAATAATTAATCCTTTATCCACTTTTTACATAAATTCTGCAATGAAGTAATAAACACAGTGTGTATATTCCACCGGACTCAGAAGTTAACGTCTAAGGCTAAAATAAAATATGCTTACTGACAATTATTTAAAATGAGAGGGCTTTCAAAAGTGCTCACTTTGTCGTGAATAGCCTATACCCCTTTGATCGTTCACATGCAAGAATTTTTGCCTGCATTGCTGCTTGAGGAGGGCATACTAAGTATTGAATGATCTCAGCTCTGCAGACATTAATTTTCCGGTCGATATCCTCTTGCCAGTGATAATGTCCTATATGCTATCTGTACTAAGTGAATAAGATTTGGATGTCTTGTAAAGTGTCCGACAATATTTTCGTTTTTTCCAGTAGTTTATAAAATGAAGTATCCCGACTGATTGATTCACTCGCTCCTTTCTAAACATTATAAAGTCTCTTCCCTCTGCAAGCAGTAGTAGGTTGAAAAAGGAATTTGAGAACATTTTGTATTTGGTTACCCAGTAAATTTGTTGTTTAATATTTGACAACAATGTACACTTAAATAAGTTAACTTCTAGACAACGTTTTTCAGCCTGAGCATCGTTTCGTGAAATTAGATATTTAACGCTGTCGTAAGTCCACCATCAGACACGCTTCGGAGCAGAAACACCTCTCCATTAATCGCCCCCTGGTGAGGAAAATAAGTTTACTAAACATGTATTTGCTACTGTAGAGGTATGAGTGACTTCACTCACCCCCTCCCTCGTTACTATGATCCCACCTCTCTTGCTGCACGGGCCACACTGTCGCCGCGAACATCAAAAGAATAAACCGAGCAGATAATGAACCTATCAGCAGAAATCGCGCTCCAGGGTTGCTATAGCCGTTTAATTATAGCGGCGGCCTTTAACGAGTATAAAAAGCGTACAAAGCGGGGCTATAAAATAAATATTGCTGAACGTCGCTGCATTTCCATCGGTGCGTCACATGAAGATTATGATGGTGGAGTGGGGGTGGTAGATAGAGGGAAAAGAAGCACAGCGTGTTATTTTGATGGGTAATTCAACATTTCCAGAAATGCACGAATGGCTTTAGTTGTTTCGGTTCACAGGCTGTTTTTTTCTCTCTCTCGTTTTTTTTAGGTTCGCAGCATAGGTTATTTGCAACTACTTTTTGGAATAATCCCGATTTGACTGACGGATTGACGTCCATGGGGGCTCTCGCTAGGACGTTAATCCCTCTAATTGAAACTGATACGCGGCAGGCCATCTTCGCTGAAGGGGGAGAATTTTTATCTGTCGAATGCAAATCGGGACACAAACAAGCTCCCCCCCCTCCCTTCTCTTTCTCACATCACTCTCCACCCCCTCCCCGCTTTTCGCTTGGCCTCTTCCATGAGCACGGCGAGGGTCGTTACATTTTACAACTGATTATATTTGCCAATCCTGCGACGTGTATCGGTGTTATTGCTGATTGATAGCTTTCCCTTCAGTGCCGAGCGCCATTTTACGATTAATATTGAGCGCGGGTCGAGAGCCAGCTATGTCCTTCCTGGTATTATGGCAGTTGACGCAGACGGCTATTAGTCTAAGAAGATATGGTGCAGTAAACAACTAAACCTTTCTCGCCGAAACAGGCTCAAAACTGTCCTCATTAAAACTTTTGTTATATTAAACTGCCACGGATTAATCATTTCCGTGACAGAAACCTCTAAAAGACGTTGCATGCTCGTGTATTATCCAAGAATAAAAAAGTGACTCTATTCTTAGCATCGTAAAGGTGTATATTAAACCTTTAGTTATGGTTTCCATGTATACTCTGTACTAAACCGCTCTAAGATCCCCGAAGTAACACGGGTGAACAATCGATTTTTCCTCGATGTATGTAATGATTTGCGGAGATGGTTTCTCTATGTATTTGTTTTATGTTTTTCACGTCCCAGAGGAGCATGGGCAGAAACCACGGCCAAGTCGAGCAGCACTTTTCTTTGTCCATTTTTAACATTTTCCTGTAACGGGAATATTTCAACTTTTTTTTGTTGGGTTCAATTATTTAATACAATCCGTTTGTAGCGTCATATTCACTGTTTTATCAGCTAAATCGCATTCAAAAATGTAAAATGGCAATCATTATAGTCCATCCGTTCAGAGCAATAGAATAACTTGAGATCATAATTGTGTAAGGATGTTTTATACAGGTATTGCTTACTTACATTTCCTACGTTGTGTAATCATATTGCCACACAAACAATTTTCACTTTCACACATCGTAAGAATTATACGTACATCTTATACGTAGGTATCAACTCAATGCTTTTGTACTTCGAAATACTCATATTTACACGAAAAAGGAAAAAGAACTTTTCCGTTAGTTCACCTGTGGTATAGACACATATTTTTAGAATGGCGTACACACATTTTAGCTTAACATGTCTACGAAACTATCTAGCCTATTATTATGATGATATGATTGGAGTGTGTAAACTGCTAACCATGAGACTGAATAAAAATCTCACACAAACACAGAACTCGATAAGGCAAAAGCGANTGGAGTGTGTAAACTGCTAACCATGAGACTGAATAAAAATCTCACACAAACACAGAACTCGATAAGGCAAAAGCGTAAAAGTCTATTTTTAATAAGTAATTTTATCGAGATTAGGTATATGAACACTTCTGGAGAAATTTTTACCATCACTATTCCGCCAAATGAATTTAACGATGCGAGTTTGAGAAAGTGCCAAAACTTGTACGTGTGTGGGATAAGACAACCCAGGCTCAGGGTCAGACGAATAGAACCTATAGTCATAGTCGGATACTTCCCATTTCTCTGAAGCTCTGCTAAAGTTCTACTTCCAGGATATTCCTCCGCCTCATGCAAACAAAGTTTATCCGATTCTTAGAAAATTACACCAAAGGGACAACGCAATGCCCTCGTGAGCACTTAGCTGAATAATATTTCTCATGAGAACTATTTCTTACTAGGCATTACCAACACAGCTATTTTCTAGCTGTTTTAATTAATTTAAATTATAAATGAAATATAAATTTTTATAGATAAAATATAAATACAATTTCTGTTTTACCAAATATAATGCTAACACAAGTATAAAACGGGTGTGATACATAACTTTATTAGGAAACAACCACACACTTCAAGCACGATGTCATTTTTAAAGGTTTGATTCTAAAAGTGTGAAGAAACCGTCAATGGATTGTGGCACGCCTCGGCAGGACCTTCGANTGGAGTGTGTAAACTGCTAACCATGAGACTGAATAAAAATCTCACACAAACACAGAACTCGATAAGGCAAAAGCGAAAAAGTCTATTTTTAATAAGTAATTTTATCGAGAGTAGGTATATGAACACTTCTGGAGAAATTTTTACCATCACTATTCCGCCAAATGAATTTAACGGTGCGAGTTTGAGAAAGTGCCAAAACTTGTACGTGTGTGGGATAAGACAACCCAGGCTCAGGGTCAGACGAATAGAACCTATAGTCGGATACTTCCCATTTCTCTGAAGCTCTGCTAAAGTTCTACTTCCAGGATATTCCTCCGCCTCACGCAAACAAAGTTTATCCGATTCTTAGAAAATTACACCAAAGGGACAACGCACTGCCCTCGTGAGCACTTAGCTGAATAATATTTCTCATGAGAACTATTTCTTACTAGGCATTACCAACACAGCTATTTTCTAGCTGTTTTAATCAATTTAAATTATAAATGAAATATGAATTTTTATAGATAAAATATAAATACAATTTCTGTTTTACCAAATATAATGCTAACACAAGTATAAAACGGGTGTGATACATAACTTTATTAGGAAACAACCACACATTTCAAGCACGATATCATTTTTAAAGGTTTGATTCTAAAAGTGTGAAGAAACCGTCAATGGATTGTGGCACGCCTCGGCAGGACCTTCGATGGGGCTCGCCAGGGTTCGGTCTGCCGCCAGCTCGCTATTGGCTCGCACCTCAGTGGTGAATCGGGAGTCAGATTAGTTTATCGACATGCGCAGGCAGTATGATACTGTGATTTGTTCTGTGTTGCAACTGTAGAAGATTTTGGCTTCCATGGAAAACTACTTACGTTCCCATTAGACATTCTAAAAGTTATTTTCGTAGTCATCAGGACTATCATCCCCAAAATAAATTGAAATGTGAGAATCTTTGTCTATCTGGCAACCAGTCTTTAGATTACATTTTTCTCTTGTCATCTCGAACACACCAGATTCGTCTGGATCGATCACTGCGACTGCAACTTTCTTAAACAAACTTATTTGTACGCCGAATTGTACGAGTAACGTTTGGAGAATATTCATCTCGTGTGTGGTCAAAAATATCCGTCTGCCTTGCGAAGCATGCCAGCCGAGCCGGACTTCTGAGCCAACTCACACGGGCATGTGCAGCTAGACAGGGCTCGCGTACCGCAGAGGTCGCTCTGGATTTCTCATCATAGGAGGAAATGTGGCGGACGTTATCGTTGGCCAGTGAGTTTCCTCGGTGCACTTCCCCGTTCCACCAACCATTGCATTATTCCGACAAAGGTCGGTCGCCAACTCATTCCGCCCTCATCGGCGTTGAAAAGCCTCTGCCAAACATTTCACTCGGAGTTGTTGCCATCACGATGTCCCCTTCAGTGCATAGCCGTGCGATGAAGGTCCCAAAATTTTTTTACTTCAGGAGAGAAAACCGCGATCATTGTTGGGGCCACGGTGGTGTAATGGTTAGACCACTCGCCTCCAAACTAGTCGAACCGGGTTCGATTCCTGGCGGAGAATTTCGCATGTTGGAATCTCGCCGGACGATGACGCTGGTCGGCGGATTTTCTCGGGGATCTCCCGTTTCCATCACCCTTTCATTCCGGCGCTGCTCCGTGCTCACATCGCTTCACCCTCATCGGCTCTCAAGACCNCTCCCGTTTCCATCACCCTTTCATTCCGGCGCTGCTCCGTGCTCACATCGCTTCACCCTCATCGGCTCTCAAGACTCCGATGTTAAGAGCCACCCAAATGTCTTCACTCACTCCCCATCATTGTCGCGTTTTTCCTCCTGTGCCGGAAGTGGNCCGATGTTAAGAGCCACCCAAATGTCTTCACTCACTCCCCATCATTGTCGCGTTTTTCCTCCTGTGCCGGAAGTGGGACGCCACTGGACGGCAGCGAGGCGGCTGACGTGTGAAGCGGGGGTGTCGATGACGTGAACAGCGAGTGCTGGGGCGCTGATTGCACGCGGTAAGGACTGGACATGACGTGCCCTAGGATTGGGGAGGGGTAGTTAACCCCCGTGTGCGGTGTCCACACCTGGAGCTGGTCACGCGCAGATAACGAGTCTCTCTCCCTGCCAATCAATCTCGCGCCCGCCTCCAGCACTCTCCCTCGCCGGCAAATCATACTCGTGTTCTCAGTCTCCCCGCGGCCCCTCGGGACCCCTACGCCGCGTGTTATCGCTGAGCCGCACGCCTCTGCCTCTGGGGGGAGGGGGGGCAGTTCTCCCGCTGTCAGCGCCCGGAAAAAACAGCGTCCGTCTATTTCTGGTCATACCGCGCGATTACCCGTCACTTCGCGATCTCTGCACATAGTCTCCCAAGTGACTTGAGATTTGGCTTTGTTTCCATGACCAAATGTTTCGCAGTACCATTACGATATTATTTTATTCTACTGCGATTATTAACGTTCCAACCCGCAACGACGTACTTTGGATACTAGCAGGCAAAGTCGTTTAATACTGTTCAATGTAAAGTGCGCATCTTTGAAATCAATCTTTGAAAAATAAATCACCGCCCCATAATACATACATGCTACAATACACACTGGCATTCAGGCTTCCGATGAAGTTTCCAGAGAAGTAAGAAAAATAATTCTAAGATTTTACGAAGTACTGCAAGTGAAATTTTTTTAAGTTATGATTAGCAAAATTAGTATTTTTATTTTGAAACATTAGAACCTATCTGTAAACTATAGTCCTACAATTACATTGCTAACAATTCCACATTTGTAGGCCTACTTGTATGGCACATGAATAAAGTGATCAGACCCATGTCAGTGTTAATTGCGTTCAGTGAATATAGAGTAGAGCGATCACGCTAGCTCCGCAAAACCAATCTACGTGTCCCAACATCGAACTGTTTTTCTGCCAATACGACTATCATAAACGACATGGATATTATTTGAGGTTAGAAAACTCTTTGCGTATACTAGTGCTTTGAAATGTGTGTATACTTCCTCTAATCAATATTTTAATGCAGTTCGATTAAATCTGAAACTAGTTAAAGTATTTTATTCAATAAAAAACCTCGTATTTTGAAAATTAAAATATTAACAAACACATTGATTACTGTTGGTTGACCATGTAACTTTGACGGTTGTATTGATATAAAGTAGGTCAGCGTTGGGTGCGTGCGCAGAAGACGAAAAATCGGTCTACTTCATATTTAGTCTATGGTTAATAGTACATATGGGAGAAATATACAAAGTGAGAAGAAATGTAGACCCTAACCAGGGCATTCAGATCTGTTCGATTAACCATAAAGAGCTTATAGATTTTTTAAAAATTCTGTCATTGATTTCCGAACATACCACGTATTGTGCGATACGTGGCCATTCATGTTTTATTTTTTATATGTTTAAATATATCTCAACATTTTAATAGCTCATAAATTGAATTCCACGGCCTGTAAAGATTTTCTAACGTGTCACTAATTTTTGTAGATCTAACCAGGAAGTTCTATGCCATAGTTGAGGTCAGTGGCATTCCAGGGCGTTTTGACCTTATGACGCGGATCAGTTTCTGCTAAGTCTCTTCATAGCGTCGTGCACTGATTGGGACTCCATGCTCAAGAAAATCGACAAGCAGAGGACCCTTACATTGGAAACTTTCCTGGAACTTGTGTGTACGGCTCTGGATTTTTTTCCTGTGTCAAAGAATTCATGTATTTCCACTGCTCGTGCTGCCGTTTGCTCTCAGCTTCAAAATGGCGGCACCACGTTTCGTCCAAGGTGACTATACGGGTAGATAAGCATGTTCTTACTCGCGGTGTCGTTGCAGGTGACCCAGAGAAGCAATCATTCTGAGGGTCTTTTTTTTCCTACGTCAGGTGATGTGAAACCCACAGCACGTAACTAAACTTTGTCTGTACTGTAGGTGGTTTCTAATAATGGCCTGTACGGATCCACGACCCGTCAATTTTCCCGGATATGACCAAACACCCTGACAACAACATCGGGAGTAATGGCACGATGCGCCTCTCCTGGATGAGCATTGACTTGCAATGAGACACGTCCCTCTTGGAATCTCTTTTGCCACTCCAGCATAGGTGAACGTGACATGCTGTGTTCGCTTTACATAGTAGACACGCGAAGATGAAATTATCGTCCTTCAAGTCCCTCAGAAGTCAAAAAGCGAGCCATACCTTGACGCCTCCGGCGTCCCTATATTTTATTCGTCAGAACACACGCTCTGGCGAAGCTCGCAGGCGGAGAACGACAATAAAGATTAAGGGTGAGCGGACGTGCCGGAAGAGTGACGCCAGGAGCCTCGCAGCTGCAAAGGCACGCTACCAAAGGTTTCTGCATGTGCAACTGTTCCTGCACATGCAGACGACATCCGGAGACAACGGAAGGCACCAGGGCGCGGACACAGCTGCATTTTGCAGCTGCCCAAGGGACACCGAGATCCCACCACCAGCTGCGTCTGTCCCGGGCTTGTACCNCAGATAAGTAGTTCTACACCAAGTGTGAAGAATCTTCCCCCCCCTCCCCACGACGCAAAATCGCCGCGCCAAGTATCACGTAATCTACGTACAGAAAAGGGAGGGCGTTGTCTCGTGAGTTCATGTACCAGTTAACCTGTTCAAGCAACAATAAAACTCGAGTATGTGAACTCACAACTAAAGTGTAATTTATTAGTCAATTGGACCTAGAGATAATAGTGTAGACGTATTCCTCCGCCCTATAACTGAGGGCTAGCATAAAGTGCTGGCGGATCACGCTGAGGAACAGATTCAATACCTATTTCCAAACTTCAGCATTGGCAGGTATCAACCTCTCTGGTTTTCTTTACTCGCCTCCATTTCTGAAATGCACGAACACACGTATCGCCCATCTTACTTCAATTTCAATTAAAAAAAACGATTCGTATGTCGGTGCAAGCTCCGACTGTGCTTTCCCGGACCCTAACAGATGTCACGAGGTATTATTATCACACGCCCCAGTGTTACCAAAACTTGCAAGCCATTGTATATATACGCAGTGACCCGTTTTCATTTGCCTTCCCCTCATATAGTTGCATGATCTAAACTGTCTTGAAACACTTACTTTTCCTCATGTTGCTGTGTTCCGCATGTGCTACACGAACATTCTCCAAAAATATGACGGAAATGACATACACAAATATATGTATTTGATAATGCCCTGCACTTTTCTATGTATGGTAACTGCACTATAGGCATAAATAAATACCAACAGAAAAGAACATAATCCTGTTAAGATTTATGGCCGAGTGCCAAAATATTTTAGCATGTATCAAGAATTAGCAGGAGAAATTTAAAATACTGTGATCCATTAATGGTTACTTCCGACTTACCTCAAGCCTTCATAAAGTCCTGCTTTCAGGCTGGTGCTCCACCTCGTGCAAACAAAGCTTAACCAAGTGCAGAAAATTACTTCAAAGGGACAACGCACCGCTTTCATGCGCACTCAGCTTAATAATATTTTGAATGAGAACCATTTCTTATTAGGCATTGTCAATACACCTATTTTCTCTCTGTTTTTATTAGTATTATGTAAATGAAATATTATAATTTGCAGATAAAATNCATTGTCAATACACCTATTTTCTCTCTGTTTTTATTAGTATTATGTAAATGAAATATTATAATTTGCAGATAAAATAGGATTAAATGTTCAATCTCACCAAAAAATAAGATACTTTAATGTAAACACAAGTATAAAACGCTTGTGATGTATGAAATATTTAGGAAACAAGCAAACACGNTGTGATGTATGAAATATTTAGGAAACAAGCAAACACGTCATACTTATGGTAATTTTTCAAAGTTTTGATTCAAAAAGTTTGAAGATACTGCGGAAAGACTATGCCAGCATTAACATAAGATTTACGAGTGCTCACTTGGGCTTATAAGCTTAATCGACCCTTGAATTTGCAATGTAGCTAAAATATCATCATCAGGCATAATAAAACCTTGGATATTTGGCAAATTTAAATGTGATTGAAATAATTCAGTTTGTCATATACAACAAATATTTAGGATGTTCAAGTCTATGAACCATACTTATTTCACAGTCTTTTAAATGTGAAACATATACTAAGTTTAAGGAAAATTAGTAAAGCATAAAAAATGTGAATTTTGAGAAACGAAAAGCGATTTTAATGCAATTTACAAAGCTCGTGACCTTTACGGCTTATTTTCTACAGTACTTGTATCTAACGTGTTAAATTCTGGGCAGAATAAGTGTCCATTAATATACAAGTACTTCTAATTTAAATATGCTTTCAATTGAAATATAGCACTACAGATAATTTTAAATGAAAATTTATAATTTTTGTTTGTAAACTTACATTGAATATCTTGGCGAAAAATATGCAATATTATTTTCATCCGAACATGCAAACTGGTGTATAATTAATGCACAGTCTTAGATGAAAATGTATCGTTTCTAGCATATATAACCAATCAAGCCACTGTTGTTTTGAGACTCAAATGGGGCGTAATCACTTCTATTTTTGACTTCAAGTGGCATGTGAAACTTTGTAAACACCTACTTCCTTACGTCTTACCANCCTACTTCCTTACGTCATACTATCATGATTGCAATAACCGTCGTTCACATCCACGATATAAGAAGTAAGGTGAAGCTTTCGACCGCTTGTGCGCATGACGTCAGCAGAAGGGGAGATACTACTTACCAGCATTGCGCACGACGTAACTTTGCACGTTTCTTTAAAACGACAGCCCTGTGGTTATGGCTTCACTCCTTATATAAATATCAACTGTATCGATACACAGTTATCCAAGACACTTTTAACGTCAATTGTAACAAGAGAAATATGTAGGCCTATAGGTAAATACCGAGCACTTGACGAGTGCTGCAGGAAGAAAACACACTCCTTAAACGTAGGGACTAGTACCAAAGCGTGTTGATAAGAAATGTATTAGCTAATACTATTATTACTAAGTTTATAACTCGATTATTATAAAGTTCGTATAAAAATTGCTGTTTCAGAATATTTTATCGGGGTCAGTAAACTGATCAGTTTTATGTGCAAAACATTATCACCAAACCAGAAATTAATAATTCTACATGCATGAACAATGCAAGGCATTCGATCTCCTCCCTCCCTTTGTGTAAATTGCTAGCATTTTGGGCTACAAAATTTTGTATTTTTCTTGATTAATCCAGCTTTTGCATGGGTGCTAAGTTTCATGTTTGAACAAAGCTGCTTCGTTAAAAAAACCGTACGATACCATAAGAAGGATACCAGATTGTATATATCTTATACATATTTATATAATATCCATACTTGAAATAAAAATCGAAAAGAGAATATATATGTATTTCCACGAACTTGTAGAAGTTCACTAATTTTTTCATTTACCTATAACACATATTTCCGTACCTGCTATGATAAAAGTCAAATAAACCACCTGGATAAAACATGTTATGCATTATTAGTGCGTTATCGCCACTTCTTTGTGATTTTGGAAAATCGAGAGACTGCTATTAATCTCGAGTGGGTTATGTCGACTATGATTATTTACTTTTGAGAGATATAAGGTGGAACATTTTTTATTGAACTGTCACGCATCAGATTAAAGGCATCCCCAACGGTTAATTATACGATTACAGAATAAACAGCTCCTTCCGATACATATTGTATCGCAATTTTATTACCTTGTTTTGATGCAACATTATCATAACACCAATAAATAAATAGATAAGCTACAAAGGTACCGACAAATACTTTTACGGAAATAAACACTGAATGAAAATAAATCAGTTGATAGGTGTGCGTATTGTACATAATTATTTTATCTCGCATCGCATAATAATTTACGCGATACATCTTTGTAAAAACATTATTGCGACCATAACACAGTGGAATTCATTTGAGTAACCTACGTCACTTGAAACGTTATACAGAGCCAAATGGAAGCAAGAACAATTACATTTATCCCATAATGATTTATAATTATGACTCCCACGAATTCACTTGAATCTTTCAATTAAAATTCCACGTCCTGTAAAGGCCTTTTGTTCAAGATAATACATTTATATAAACATATTAATATATATATAAGTAGTGTATAAAAGCTAGTCGGGGATCTCGGATCCGTCCGCAATCTCGGTAGGCGCGGTCGGTGGCATGGGATGCCCACGTTATCGACAAAATCACTTGTTTCACTCCAAAAATCACTTCCGAAATTAGTTATCCTGCCCAAAAATCACTTTATTACTAAAAAAAATTTCAAAAAGATTAAAAAATTGGTGAAAAAAACCCGAAGCAAGAGCCGAAAAATTCTCAGTCGAGCAAGAGGATTAGAGACTGTTAGCGGAATGAGCCACTTAATCCTCTGAGCAGGAGAGGAGGATTCCTGACTCCGAGCAAGGTCAAGCGGACAGGGGAGGATCAACAGACTCTCGACCACCATGCTGCACATACCATGCCCACCCCCCTCAACATCATCTCCCCCCTCCCCTCNGTTCAAGCAACAATAAAACTCGAGTATGTGAACTCACAACTAAAGTGTAATTTATTAGTCAATTGGACCTAGAGATAATAGTGTAGACGTATTCCTCCGCCCTATAACTGAGGGCTAGCATAAAGTGCTGGCGGATCACGCCGAGGAACAGATTCAATACCTATTTCCAAACTTCAGCATTGGCAGGTATCAACCTCTCTGGTTTTCTTTACTCGCCTCCATTTCTGAAATGCATGAACACACGTATCGCCCATCTTACTTCAATTTCAATTAAAAAAAACGATTCGTATGTCGGTGCAAGCTCCGACTGTGCTTTCCCGGACCCTAACAGATGTCACGAGGTATTATTATCACACGCCCCAGTGTTACCAAAACTTGCAAGCCATTGTATATATACGCAGTGACCCGTTTTCATTTGCCTTCCCCTCATATAGTTGCATGATCTAAACTGTCTTGAAACACTTACTTTTCCTCATGTTGCTGTGTTCCGCATGTGCTACACGAACATTCTCCAAAAATATGACGGAAATGACATACACANACTTTTCCTCATGTTGCTGTGTTCCGCATGTGCTACACGAACATTCTCCAAAAATATGACGGAAATGACATACACAAATATATGTATTTGATAATGCCCTGCACTTTTCTATGTATGGTAACTGCACTATAGGCATAAATAAATACCAACAGAAAAGAACATAATCCTGTTAAGATTTATGGCCGAGTGCCAAAATATTTTAGCATGTATCAAGAATTAGCAGGAGAAATTTAAAATACTGTGATCCATTAATGGTTACTTCCGACTTACCTGAAGCCTTCATAAAGTCCTGCTTTCAGGCTGGTGCTCCACCTCGTGCAAACAAAGCTTAACCAAGTGCAGAAAATTACTTCAAAGGGACAACGCACCGCTTTCATGCGCACTCAGCTTAATAATATTTTGAATGAGAACCATTTCTTATTAGGCATTGTCAATACACCTATTTTCTCTCTGTTTTTATTAGTATTATGTAAATGAAATATTATAATTTGCAGATAAAACAGGATTAAATGTTCAATCTTACAAAAAAATAAGATACTTCAATGTAAACAGACGTATAAAACGCTTGTGATGTATGAAATATTTAGGAAACAACCAAATGTCATACTTATGGTAATTTTTCAAAGTTTTGATTCAAAAAGTTTGAAGATACTGCGGAAAGACTATGCCAGCATTAACATAAGATTTACGAGTGCTCACTTGGGCTTATAAGCTTAATCGACCCTTGAATTTGCAATGTAGCTAAAATATCATCATCAGGCATAATAAAACCTTGGATATTTGGCAAATTTAAATGTGATTGAAATAATTCAGTTTGTCATATACAACAAATATTTAGGATGTTCAAGTCTATGAACCATACTTATTTCACAGTCTTTTAAATGTGAAACATATGCTAAGTTTAAGGAAAATTAGTAAAGCATAAAAAATGTGAATTTTGAGAAACGAAAAGCGATTTTAATGCAATTTACAAAGCTCGTGACCTTTACGGCTTATTTTCTACAGTACTTGTATCTAACGTGTTAAATTCTGGGCAGAATAAGTGTCCATTAATATACAAGTACTTCTAATTTAAATATGCTTTCAATTGAAATATAGCACTACAGATAATTTTAAATGAAAATTTATAATTTTTGTTTGTAAACTTACATTGAATATCTTGGCGAAAAATATGCAATATTATTTTCATCCGAACATGCAAACTGGTGTATAATTAATGCACAGTCTTAGATGAAAATGTATCGTTTCTAGCATATATAACCAATCAAGCCACTGTTGTTTTGAGACTCAAATGGGGCGTAATCACTTCTATTTTTGACTTCAAGTGGCATGTGAAACTTTGTAAACACCTACTTCCTTACGTCTTACCATCATGATTGCAATAACCGTCGTTCACATCCACGATATAAGAAGTAAGGTGAAGCTTTCGACCGCTTGTGCGCATGACGTCAGCAGAAGGGGAGATACTACTTACCAGCATTGCGCACGACGTAACTTTGCACGTTTCTTTAAAACGACAGCCCTGTGGTTATGGCTTCACTCCTTATATAAATATCAACTGTATCGATACACAGTTATCCAAGACACTTTTAACGTCAATTGTAACAAGAGAAATATGTAGGCCTATAGGTAAATACCGAGCACTTGACGAGTGCTGCAGGAAGAAAACACACTCCTTAAACGTAGGGACTAGTACCAAAGCGTGTTGATAAGAAATGTATTAGCTAATACTATTATTACTAAGTT
>NQII01000106.1:224516-257904 GCA_002778355.1 Clitarchus hookeri
CCCCCTCCCCTCCTCTTCACCTTCCCACCTCATAAACCCTCCCCCACTCTCTCACCTCCCACCGACCTCATCCCTACTCCTCAACCTCCTCATCGACACCTCTCCACCCAACATCACCACCCCTTCATTACACTCACCATACCTCGACCCCCTCACCAACCACCATCCACACCAGAACCACTATCTGCTCACCCCCTCACCGATCTCCTTCCATTATTCTCCCTACACCCTCTCCTCCTCACCATACTACTGGCCCTCAAAATTCTAAAAATCGAGGAACGTATAACATTTACCTCACACACTCGCACCGCCTCGCCACCCTTCCGGGCCAATGGACCTACATAACAGAAATAAACCCCCCCCCCCCCATATACAAATCAATAGTATATGCACATTAGCCACTAAATTACGACTTTAACACACATTTGTCCAGTATTGCACACAATATATTCCGCTAGTTACTTTTTTTAACATCTACCACCAGAGAGCTCTCACGTCGTCCATTTCCAAACTTATTTACTCGACGAGACTCTTTTCCAAACATGGAGTATAATTAATCTCTACTATTTTTTAAGGTCAATCTCTTAAAAATAATTAAAATAAAGCATATTTAAAAGAACTCACTTTATTAGATAATGTACAAAATGAGGAAACACATAAGTCCTTGAATAAAAGTCTGTATATATACATCGTCCTCTTCCACTGTGAGTTCACCTCTCGATGTTCGCTCCAGCGACCCAGGAATTGTAGCAGGCAGGGAAACGCCACCACTTGATATACGCCCTTCCGTTACATCGTTTCAGCACCTTCTCTACTAAATACATATCTGGAAACTTCGTAGACTGTATCTCCTCGGTGTAGAAACCACCATGGATGGGTACGTTGTTCAGATCTTCGAGATAGTAGGTCCTTGGACCGTAGTTGAATATACGTTGCACACGAAACAGTTCGGGGCTCCAATTCGCTGTTTACTCTTTCTCGAAAACGCCTTTCTGTTTGGAGATGCGCACCAGGTCTCCGGTCTTGGCTTAAGGCTTGTGTGTGGCTTCCTCTTCGGAACGGCATAGACGGTCCGAACCAGGGAGTCTATCTTGATATCTTCGGGCTTCGTGCAAGTGGTCGAGTGCACTGTAGAATTATACTCGTGGACGAGTTTCAGCAGTAGCCCGAGACACTTGTAGATGCCATTCGCCACAGAACGCTTCCACATATTGCTCTTCAGAGCCCTGCTGTACCTCTCGACGATATATGTTTTGGATTGTTATCGGTGGAATAATTATTTATGTTATGTTTCTTCATCAGAGCCTTTATCTTTGCATTAAAGAATACCTTGCCCTGGTCTGTTTCCAAATTGGTCGGGATGTGTCCTTCGTTCAACACATCCGCCATGGCCTCGGTGATGTTACATGCGTTCTTCCACTTGACCAGTCTGGCCCAGGCGAATTTGCTATAGGCATCGATTACTGTCAACATGTATTTGTAGCCCTTGTTGACCCGAGCATACTGTATCATCTCGATGTAGATCGGCTTAAGACAGGTCGTACATCCCACAAATCAATACCTTGATATGGCAGTAGTTGCGCCTGGCAGCCGCATGCAATTCGGGGGCGATTCCCATCCGACTCATCGTATGTAGCCTCCCTCCTTCAGTTCTTTGTCGATTGATATAATCTCGTTGGCGTACGAGTAATTTAAAACACTTTGTGATGCGACCAGTAGTCGTAGTCTATCCACCAGTTCGTTCGGGTCGTCTCAAAACATGTAGTCGATGTTCTTATCACCTTCTATATTCTTCAAACTGTCCCCACTTTTCAGTGCTTGGCCACTGAAAAGATTTGCATGAATGTCGATTATTTTCGTTATCTTCGTCCTTATAAGCACTGGTCTCAGGATTGTTATCTTAGTAAAGCGCATGCGTGAGTTCGAGAAATGTCTTGTAATCCAGCAGGTCGGATTCTTTTAAACTCCCTGGGCTCCTTACAAAATATAATTTCGTAAAGTTTAGGTGTTCCACGCGTCTTGTAATCGCCTACTTGGATTACCCCACCTGGTATAAACTCTATTTCATCAGCAACGAGGAACCATTTATCATATGCCTGTATACATTACATCGAATTATTATAACGAGACACATAATATCTTAAGTACCATATAGCCAGAACATTATATTTCAGGACTCTCTTCCATTCCTTTTTATTGTGTTCCAAATCCACGTCCGATCCTTCATCCCGATCCATTTCTNGAACATTATATTTCAGGACTCTCTTCCATTCCTTTTTATTGTGTTCCAAATCCACGTCCGATCCTTCATCCCGATCCATTTCTACGTCATCATGTTTCCTTTTATTAGTAGGCTCTGCAGTATCGTCGACTTTGGTCTTCTCGACTACAGGCGCTTCGGAGCTTTCCCTGAGTGCATTGATACTGCGAGGAATGGGCTTAAATATTTCTTCATGTATATGGTCGTACGAAATTCCCGCTCTCTTGGCGAGCATATACTTCGAGCGAACCGACTGTATCACTCGATGCAATTCGTAAGCAATGTCCAATGTCGTACTGAATACATATGGTTTCTGTTGCTCTATTTTATAGATTTAGTCATGATTCTCCTACAAACTACTTTCGATCCTTTCCAGGCGTTCGCTGCATATATACAAAATGTCTTTGTAATGGTTTTGAATATCTGTTTTGGTGACGAGGTAGGAAATCGAGGTAGCGAATGTTTGTTCTATGGAATCTTTAAACACATTTAGATTCTCTTCATTTTGTGCGGATGTCACATTAAGTCTGTCGGTAACTTGCCTTTGAACACTAGTTATATGTTCATCTATTGCCACCAAATCGCGAACGATCTCGGTCATCAAACAATCGATCTTCGCCTCGAGCTCGGACAAGTAAGTGCGAAAGAATTTGCTATGATCATCTAACCCATTGCGTAATTCCGAAATGAAGCCATTGCCAGTTTCGAGGACGAAATGTTTAGTAGCAGCATCTTCGGATCGTTCGGGTTCGCCAACATTTCAAATCATTCTTCTATCAGCATCACAAACTCCATCGTTTCTTGGTACAAGGCAACCTGCATCTTCGTCTTTGTCAAGCCACAGCTTGAGGCTACTATGCCCGAATTTCGATATACTGTAACTCATTCTCGATGGCCGATGATGAACTGATCGAATTCATAGGGGCCAGTCTTTTATGATCACCAGGAATTCATACTTATCTTCCCAGCACAAAGAACACAGGCTCTTGAAATCCGATAATATCATGTCCGTATTGACCTGGTCATCGTTCACATGTCGCAAGTCCGTATCGTCCATGCGAAACAGCACCAACACATTAGCACTATCGGGAAGCAATTGTTTGGGCATGCGCGAATAAGTCTGGCCGGGGTACTTGCAGTCCACGTTTGCATGTCGTCCCATACTAAAGTACTCCTGGATGCAAGTCTGTTTTTTACACGCCAAATCGTCGTAAATAAGATCTGAGTATGGTAAAGCTTCGCTCTGTGGAACGATGGCTTCGTTATCGCTACAAGGGAAAAAACCCACGCCATCCACAGCTTGCAGTACTCGTGCCAGATGCTGGTATTTTGGTTGCTGTAGCGATTTGTATTACAGGTACATGTTCTCGAATCGAAGACCATTCTCTTCTTCCAGCATGCTGAGTAGGACACACGTTTTCCCACAGATAGATGGTCCCGCCATGATGCAGCATAATGTATTCTGAAATAGACTTCCATGTTGTTATTCGTGGGAGATAGCTTAATATTCTGTTGTAATGTATATGGGTAGAATAACATTTTGCTTGACGATCTGTAAACTGATTTCTTCTGCTTGTTTTATATCATACATTGGATGATCAGGAGGAGTAAGAGTAGGGGGAGGTAGCTTTAGCAAGCTTCTTGATGACATTAAGAGCATTTTGTTGGTAATATAATGTCTCCTCAAATTATCACTCTGAGTAAACTGCCTCTGGCAGAGTTTGCACTGAAACTGTGTTACATCCATACTGTTCCAAGTCTATAATGATAGTGAAAAAAAAATTTATAAAAAGAGAATATATTATAAGGTTTTAGGTAAGTTCACTATGATTTCTCGAAGAGCCGGATCGTCGATATGCTGATAAATAATAAATAATTCGAGCTGCACATTCCTTGATACAAGTTCTGCGGGCCGGGAACCAAGCTAGCTAAAAGGCGGCACGTGGTGACATGGGTATCAACGCACTGGACAAAGTGTGGAAGCAATATTACATCGCTTACTTCTTCAACAAGGTTCTACAATCTCGGCACCAGGAAAACAAGATAGTTGATGGGCATGAGCGCAAAGAACATGCGGAATGTTCAAGCGAAAAAAAGTGGTGAAAAAGGGAAGAAAATCATAAATCATGCAAGAGCAAGAAAACATCTACTGGTGGATTTTTTCCACTACTTTTGCCTACACTTGGAGTCCTCGGGGGCCTGATCGGAGCCACGAGCGGTATCGTACAAGCCGTCAACACAGCATCGAACGAACAGAAGCAGTTGTCTGAGGCCCAAAGGATACAATGTAAATATGGTAGCTATCACCATGGGTAAAAAAAACTACCAAGGTCTCTACGTAAGGTATCAGAGATGCTTTGCCTCCTATACACAAACGTGACGAAAGTGCCATGATGAAGCATGACATGATAGTCGTGCCCAGTAAACACTGGGAAATTATGTCAAATGTGGCAAATGTACACACTACTATGACAGTTTCGGTGATTTACATCCTTCACCTGAACTGCGACTGTACCAGAATAATTGTAAGCTGATGTACAACTATGAGATGGGGCAGTTGCTGAACACATGCAACTGCAGACACTTGTGTCTTCGCTTCCTTGTTTTCGTTCGTACAAGTAATTTAATGAAATGGCTATACATGGATTGGAAACCATCAGTCATGTCGATGATGCTTAACTTGATGGGTCGTAGCTCCCAGCTGTGTGCTGTACACTTTCCTCCTCTCGACTTGGAGGAGGAATGGTGCTTAGGTTTGGTCGATTTTCAAAACTAAAATGCGATACCGAACATCGATGAAGAAAACCGCAAAATGTATCTTGTGAAAAGGGGTAATGTCTCCTGCGAGGTAATATTACCCATTGGCGCTTATGATTTAGAAATAATTGTAATGTGAATCGAAGATATGCTGTCTCCCGATACAGAATTCTAACTACATGGAAATTACAATTCTCTGAAGAGTGTCAGATGAAGCGAAGGTACCGTCATTACAAAACCGGATTCCATTGGAATAATGCTAAGGTTCGAGCCATGCATGTACAAAGCTGGGAAAATACTCGAATCATCGCATCCTGTAAACATCTTGCCTGTTATGTGATGCAAATAAGCATTGTATTTCAACAGTAGGCAAAGTAATATACTACATGAATTTTCTCTGATGGTCCCTCCGTGTTATAAACTGGTCGTGGCACCACAAAGCATCATTTATGTTTCAGTCATCGCGAAGAGAGCATGCGAGGTGGTAGCGATGATCGTAGACCATCACCGAGAGTTGGTGAACTTTCGAAATGAATAAATCACACTACAATTGCATTTGAGAAGATGGGAATAAGTTTTACAGTGACCAGAAGTAATTTAAAAAAGCAGCACATCAAACCAGCAATCAGCAATCACATGCCAAAGAGATTTTCCTTCGCAGTCTTGACTTCGACATCCATCGCCATGGAAGATTACATAAACATCGACGAGCTAGTCATTTTTGAAGACAGCATCACGGAAGTGGAACTTCATGCATACCAGTCATTCCTGATCGCACCATACACATTATCATCGGAATTTCGGATAGCAGTCCAACACCAAGATATCTGCATTCTTCCTTGTCAGTCATTCCTGCGTTTCAGGGGAACACTGATGAAAGAAGATGGATCCAACCTGGCATCGACGAAAATAACGAGCAATGGTATTCTCCACCTCATCAATCGCATCATGTATTTGCTCAACGGTGTCGAGGTAGACCAGACAGAGATGTTGGCATAACGACTGTGAGCAGCAGCATGTACCTAATGCTGATGAATCCGTATTGAAGGAATCTGCTTTCTGTGGCAGTCTGAAAACTTATGTCAAAAATAATTCGCTGAGTACGCCGTAAGATATTTGCACGTTTCTATCANAGAGATGTTGGCATAACGACTGTGAGCAGCAGCATGTACCTAATGCTGATGAATCCGTATTGAAGGAATCTACTTTCTGTGGCAGTCTGAAAACTTATGTCAAAAATAATTCGCTGAGTACGCCGTAAGATATTTGCACGTTTCTATCAGCCATGAAAAATAGTGCAATAAACCAACTTACAGAAGAGCTGGAAAACCACGTGTCTGTAAAACATAATATGTGGTTAGAATGTAATTACTCGAAACCAGAACCGAGTCACGACGAAACTTGTAGAAGGGCATTCAAGATCCTGAATGTACCAACCTATAATATATATGCCATCGAAAAGAGTGTAGACGATAATATACAAAATATATGTCACGAAGAAGAAATGTTGACGAAGGGATCAGGTTGGACACTCGTTCGGTTGACCATTTACAGCTAAGGACAAATGTAAGCCAACCACTCACAACATAATATTAAGTTCTCGTCTTGCCTTCGAAAATCATCGCAAAGCACTAACTTTTTGTATGTATGTAAAATTTTGTAAATAAATAATACATATTAAAGATGTTGTGTTTTATTAATTTTTTTAATGATTGACATTATAAATAGTGGAGAATAATTATACTACAGGTTCGCAAAAGTCTCGTCGACAAAATAAGTTTGGAAATGGACGACATTAGAGCTCTCTGGTGGTAGATGTTAAAATAAGTAACTAGCGGAATCTATAGTGTCCAATACTGGACAAATATGTGTTAAATTCGTAATTTAGTGGCCAATGTGCACATACCATTGATTGTTATAGGTGGGGGATAATTTCTGTTATGTAGGTCCAACTGCAAGGTGGGGTGGGGCAGTGGACCGAGTGTGTGAGGTAAATGTTATATGTTCCTAGATTTTTAGAATTTTGAGGGCCAGAGTGAAGGGGAGAGGGGTGTGACGGGTAAAGGGGTGATGGGTAGTGAGGGGTGAGGGTGTTAGGTGGGTGGTGGTGGGTTGTTGGAGGGTGGACAGAGGGGGTGATGGGGTGAGTGGATGAGGGTGGTGAGGGTGGTGAAGCGGTGAGGGGTGAGAGTTGCTGAAAGGGTGAGGGTTGGTGGGTGTCAGTGTGGGGGGTGTGAGGAATGATGAGGGGGCTGTGAGGTGGTTGTGGGGTGTGATGACGGGGTGAAGAGAGTGAGAGTGTGAAGGGGGTAGTAAGGGTTCTTGAGGTGATGGTGAGGGGTGGTGGATGTGGTAGGTGCAAGATGGTGGTCGGGGTCTGCTGATCCTCCCTGGTCTGCTTGACCTGACTCGGATTCACGAATCCTCCTCCCCTGCTCTGAGGGTTAAGTGGACCATTCTGCTAAGAGTATCTAATCCTCTTACTTGATTGGGTAGGCACTTTTCGGCTCATGCTTCGGGTTCGCTTTCCTCATTTTTCCATTTTTTTAATTTTTTGAGTAAAAAACTGGGTTTTGGGCAAAATTATTTATTTCATAAGTAATTTTTGGAATAAAACAAGTAATTTTTTCGATAACATGGCGTCCCAGGCAGCCGACCAACATGACCGATGACCACGCCTACCAAGGTGGCGGACGGATCCAATATCCGATACATGATGCATATCCCCGGCTCGCCATGTACACACTACCTATATATGAACACACTTTCGCACTTTTAAAATAAGGCTTGCTGTACTTTAAGTTGAAATTACCTTCTACTTTTCAACCCTAGAAGAATTGAAAATACCAACTTTTGTTAGTTTCATTATTCAACAAATGCATGTCAACTATCACAGTGAATAGTGTTTGTAATTTTCACGTAACACCTTTCCATTTACTCTGCAAATATAATATGATAACTAACGTTCTACGTTATGGTATAATAATATTTATATTAATTGGTTGGATCGAGAGTATTAACACGTCGTCATGTTAAATTAATAGTTTTCTTTGCACGCCACTGCCCACTTTTTAGTAACGACATTCGGGTAATCAGAGTATTTAACGTCACTGCTTTTATTTATTCGTGAGTTATTGTTGCACCTATTCCCTTGAATCTTACTTTTAAAACATCACAATTACAACAAACAAAGCAACAGGCGAAACATGCTTTACTTCAAGAGAAACAACGTGTCTCGTTACCGGCGAGTGGGAACACGTTGGTGTAGTGGTTACACTACTCGCCTCCCAACTAGTCTAGCCGACTTCCATTCCCGGCGGGGTCGCTCCCGAATCATGTGGGACGGTGCCACTTGTTGGCGGGTTTTCCCCGCCCTTGAATCCCGGCGCTGCTGGACTCTCACCTCGCTTCACCCTCATCGGTTCTCAAGACATCGATGTTAAGAGCCGCCCATATCTCTCCACTCCACCGGTGCATGCATCCTTCTCTCGCTATGGTGACGTCATGAGAGCGGGCGACGGATGGGAACACGCACAAGCCTACCGCCTTGCATCATCGTGTAGGCTGTTCACGGTAAAGTGAGCACTTATGATTCGCTAGTTACTTTTAGATTCGCTAGTTACTTTTACCTTTCAGCCATTTTTTACCCTTTCACCATCTGTTTAAATAATAATTGCCATGTAACAAAGTGTGCGTATTCCACCGCACTCATAAGTTAACGTCTAATGCTAAAATAAAATATGTTTATTGACTATTATTTCAAATAAGAGGACTACCAAAGGTGCTCACTTTGCCGTGAATAGCATATACACACCAGCAGTGATGGTCGTGAGTCTTTTGAAGAAAACATTTTCCTGTTTGAATACGTAAATCGCAAATAGGTTTCTCCCGAACTGAAAGTCTGTGGTTTTCTCGCGCCCACTGAAGCCGCGTAACAATCAAAACCTTTCAGATACGGAGGTGTTTTAAAATACAACAAGTAATGAAGAAACATCTTTGCGAAAAACAAGAGTCGCTACAAATTTTGGACTGAAATTTAAGTGGGAAGTAATTCACTGATTGAAATCCTGTTACGTATGGTGTTCCATGTAATTTATTTGTTTTTTTTTTTTTGGAAGCCTATTAGAGTAAAAGTAACTTCACCGGAATAAGTAAAAAAATATTATTATTTCTATTACTTGGATTTGAGTATTTAAGATTTATTCAACTCTGATAAACTTAGAACCTTGCTTTCCCANTTGTAGAAGCCTATTAGAGTAAAAGTAACTTCACCGGAATAAGTAAAAAACTATTATTATTTCTATTACTTGGATTTGAGTATTTAAGATTTATTCAACTCTGATAAACTTAGAACCTTGCTTTCCCAAGACTTTTATTTCAATTTGGGAAGTCAAAAATAACTGAAATCATATCATTACTAGTAAGCGTTTCACTAACTGACGAGACTTATTCAGCTTTAAAACGCATGTCACAAATGAACGTCATACGCAGTCCAATTTACCACGAATAAGTTCACTTGCATTTTTTTACGTGACAGACTCCAGAGAAAATTTCAGCGGGTAGCCCAACAGAATGATCGATTTTTTGTTAGTACACTACAATTTGATTTTGATTGTTTTACTCAGCAACGAGTTTAGAGCATTTAGTCACGTGCTTATTTGGCATAAATGTATGAATAATAAATTAACTTTAAACTTTCAGAAAAATAATCCCCGATTGTAGGATTCCCCTCCTCCAAAAAGAAACAATTAATCTCAGGTTGCATGCCTTCGCGCGAACTCAGCAAAGCAGCTTTAATTTAACTTCGTAGGGGAATCGTTTTTCTCCGGGTTTTTTATTTATGGCCGGCCCTTAACCGCGGGCATCAGCTGCTGCGAAACAGAAGGGATGGCGAAACTTCCTTCTCTCGCCCTTTTCGCCCAATTCCACCCCCTTGCCAACTGCTCCTTGTATTCTCCGTTCTTAATATCGAATTTCAGGTAGACAGAACGCACGCCGGCGCACTCCCCCGGATACAGATCCAACGAGGCGTGTTAAAGAGCGAGGGCTGTTGCAGCAGTGGTTTTCCAACCCGCCTCGTGAACAAACTACAGCGAATGGTCTTCTGCGGTCCTCGTCTTACTCACGATACAGCACACAGATTAATTTTTAAAGTATAATGACCATCGTGTTATTTAAATATTTACTTTTTAATTAGACTACACAGGCAAATAAGAATAGCGTCATTTATTTTAAATTGTCTCTGCATTGCGAGATATTCATAATATTCCTTTTTTACTTATGTAATACCGATGGTTAATAAAATTCGATAGAGGGGGGGTGATGAGGGGGGGGGGTGTACAGAAATCAGAATAGAAATATTATAGAAAGGACGAATGAAAATTTGCACAAAAGAGCGGTTTTTTAAACAAATAGAGACATACGAAACTTATAGCATAAAATTAAAACAAAATGTTATGACTTACAGGAAGAAATCAAAGAATAAAAACTTCAAATAAGCCTATCGTCGAAAATCAGCCAATTCATTGAAAAATTGTGTAATAGTTTCCAGAAAAAGATTTAGGTTAATTTTATTTTCTAAATAAATTAATAAGGGAGATATTTGTGCTATAAATGAATTTTTCAAGTTATTTTACTCCAACATATTAAAAAGTATTTCAGACGAAAAACTATTCGAAAGGAAAGAAATTATAAATGTGGTTTTTTAAATAAGGTAATGAAATCTGTGATACGTGACATGTTATTTTAATACAACGATTTTAAAACGTAAGCTAAAATCAATTTTTGAAAGCTATAAAAAAATGCAGTGACTCTTTATCAGGTGAAAGGTTCTAGAGAAAAACAGTTGCAAATTGAGATGTTGTTATTGCTTGTTGCGTAACTTTTGAGGCAGCGTTTTATCTTCATAATGACAGGCGCTGACATTACCCACCAAACTGCAACAAACGTCAGCTTTCAAATCAACTATTCGCGAATATATTCAGAAACATTTTGTGTAATCTATATAATACGTAAAAACCTTGTGTCCGTTTGTTCGGACGCGTGTAACTTCTAAAAAAATCAACCGATTTTCATTGTTTTTTATAAACCTTTCCTTTGTTCCCACGAGTGTTGTACACCTTTCTTTTTTATCTGTATTATCTGCAAAGGTACTAAACTCTGCAAAAAGCTCATTTTTACCATGCTTTCGCGTCAGAAAGCGCCTTAGTCAGCAATGCAACGTCAGCAATGCAATGTCAACAATTTAAAGTCGCAACCTAGCAACAGATCTATCTATCTATCTAGATAAAAACTATATGTAGATACTTCGATACTTATCGATATAACGCTATATCGATATATCGATAAATATATATGTATAAGTGCGTCAATGCTAGATATATCGATACNCTTATCGATATAACGCTATATCGATATATCGATAAATATATATGTATAAGTGCGTCAATGCTAGATATATCGATAATACTTTGTATGTCGATACTTATCGACAAGCGAACATATCTCATTCAAATATGTGGATGTAACATTACACGAAAATGAAGCGGTAAATTATCCACCCGAATTTCTAAATTCGCTTGATGTTCCAGGATTACCTCCACATATATCAAAATTGAAAATATGAGTGTCAGTCANCCCGAATTTCTAAATTCGCTTGATGTTCCAGGATTACCTCCACATATATCAAAATTGAAAATATGAGTGTCAGTCATTTTACTTCGTAACATCAATCCACCAAAACTTTGCAAAGGCACACGCCTTGCAATAAAAAAAATGCTGGGCAATACTATAGAAGCTACCATATGTACAATATTCACGGTAAGTGACCACTTTTGAAGCCCTAATTACTTTTTACTTTCCATCAATTTATATCCTTCCACCACTTGTTAATGTAAACACTACCATGTGAGTAATAAACACAGTGTATATATTTCACCATACTCAAAATCAAAAGTACGAGGCCGCAATGAAATGTGTTTATTGGTTATTATGTCTGATAAGGCTGATTCAAAAGTACTCACTTTACCGTGAACAGCTTATAACATCTTAGCGCCACTCGATATTCTTCGAGATTGTCGAAATTATTACATAATTGCCTGCTACTTATTGCATAAATACCTCACAAAAAATTAATTTTAAACAAAACTACGCACAGGCGAATGGCGGTCATTGTTATTACATTAGGAATAACGAACATAAATGCCACGAAACTTAACTGCTGAACCGAATTGATCTAAATTTTTACAGCATATTTTCACAGTAATATTTATCACTCGATGCAAGTTTCATCAAAATTCGTCCAACCACACGTTTTTAAAGCACATAATCAACACTAACGTTTGCTTTGGCCTACTGCTTTGAATACAAAAAAAGTTACTTTTCATTTATAAAATTTAAATGCTTACACTGATACGGGCGTAACTTCGCAATAATACTAACAATACAATACCTAACTGACGGCAATNAAAATTTAAATGCTTACACTGATACGGGCGTAACTTCGCAATAATACTAACAATACAATACCTAACTGACGGCAATGTATTCCATGAATCTGTATACTCACATTTAATGCAGAATCAGATCTCCAACCAAATTAATTATTTGGAAGGTTAGTCGTGACATCTGGAGTACTTACTGTTTAATATATCGGTTCATATAAGTTAGATCGTTCNAATTATTTGGAAGGTTAGTCGTGACATCTGGAGTACTTACTGTTTAATATATCGGTTCATATAAGTTAGATCGTTCGGCCAGACGGTATAAATCTCTTATAACGTATTCCTATCACTCAAGGAATATTTCATGTGCAGTACAATACATGGCATTATTATTCCAAAAGTTACATGCATGTTGAGTTATCAACTTGTAAATTGGCATTTGGGAAATCACGTAAACTTTAAGTATTTATTAAAGTTCTCAGAAAATATCAGAAATGTAAGAAAACATACTCGTCTGAAGTTAAAGTTTATTCCAGGTTTAAAATGTATACCGACTCCAATTGCATGAAGCAACACATTTTCCATGTCGGCATTTTATGTTAAAGTTCAAATATTTCCGGGACAAGAAAATACGTTTAAATACAGTAGAAAGTAATAATAAACACTGCCACTTTAATCATAACATGTATAAAAAGTTTTGTTATTAAAGTTAATGCATACTGGATTATAGGTCAATGAGTAACGAATTGCCTCTTAAAATCATGTTGTTTGGGAACCACTGTTGTTGAAACAAAAGCCGCGATCTGAAAGAGTTATAAGCATGAATATGTTAAAAATACACCTTATGTTATTCTTACTTGCCAACAATAAAAACAAATTATATTGCAGGTGACAAATCATTTTTAATTTTACGATGTTAAAACGTGGAAATAATTCTCGCAGTTCGCTGGCAACCTGAATATGAGTGTCGTGGTCCTTGATTGTATGCAGTTACGGGCAGTGGTTTTTTCTTTTTTCAAAAATGTATTACAAAAGTGCTTTCTTTAACGTGAACCACCTTCACCGTCTGCTATCACACGCGCGTGTCTTTGATATCTTACAGTTCGGATTGCTTAAAATTCAATACACATTGCTGTGTGAGCACAGAAAAACCTGCTCTTAACAACCGCGTAAATAAGAGAACAACATCTGCTCAGACACGCAGATGATTTTTCCGTCAGTCACGTACAAATGCGATGAAAATTTTCCTCACATGTATTCGTACGATATGAAGTTGAGATAATGGAAAATAATACTGCCCTCTTCTGTTCCGAAGTCAAATAGCAATTTTACCCCATTCCCTGTGCGAACGAATTACGTAAAAAAAGTTTCATACATTTTATTACAGAAGCTTACTACACTANGTGCGAACGAATTACGTAAAAAAAGTTTCATACATTTTATTACAGAAGCTTACTACACTAGTTATATCGCTAACTCCACTTCCAAATCAACTGGAAAATTACCACATGTGACAGCATACGAACAGAAAAAAAAATTCACAAGGATAAAATTATGATGACTTTTCATGAGTAAGTTGGGCATATATTTTTGCTCATTCAACTGTTTCAGATATTTGCATTCGGTAAAAAAATCACCTCAATAATATTACACTACGGTTTATTACATTTAACTTGTAAACAGTTAGTACTTACTTACGCTGAAAGGAACAACCAAAAAGGCAGCAGTCTCGGAAACTTACCTGAAACAAAGAGAAATATATTAAAATAAAATGAAGAAACCCACGTGTTCGCAAAAAAATATTTCAAAACACATTTTATTTGCTTATGGTACATTTGACATTAATCAATTTAATTTTAAATAACGTTTTTACAAAACATGGTGTATAGAGTATTGACTTATAAGTAAATTGAATTCATTAATTTAAAATATTGGTTATGCTTCTTTATGTTCCTAATATTTAGTGTAATACTTTTAAAAATGGTAATGGCATTTTGATCCCCGACCTAATCTCAGGAATTGTGCCAAGAAGCCGTACACAGAGGCTCCAGCAAATCTCCGACCATNCATTTTGATCCCCGACCTAATCTCAGGAATTGTGCCAAGAAGCCGTACACAGAGGCTCCAGCAAATCTCCGACCATCTGATTCCTACTAAACTCTACGCATGCTAATAACTCCGTTTGTAATGTAAAGGGACTGGAACAGTGTATTATCCATGAATAGAGTATTATCTTTATTCAAGGGACTCTGGCTTCTCTGTATCTCGGTCTGCGATAAGCGATACACGGCGAAGATGGAGAGAGAGANTCTTTATTCAAGGGACTCTGGCTTCTCTGTATCTCGGTCTGCGATAAGCGATACACGGCGAAGATGGAGAGAGAGGAGAATAAAGAGAGAGAGATAGAGAGAGAAGCATGTCTGAGCGAATGCGTTTAGTATATATCTCCACNGAGAGAGAGGAGAATAAAGAGAGAGAGATAGAGAGAGAAGCATGTCTGAGCGAATGCGTTTAGTATATATCTCCACGGGCAAGACGCAAACCACATCTTCCCATTAAACAACACGTGTTCAAGCTAAACTACCGAGCTTAGCTGTGAGTGGTTAGTTGGCGCGCGCACGCACGAACGCACACACGCGCGCCAACCCTGAATCACGTCATGGATTTGTGTGGGAGGAGTGAATGCGGTGCGAGAGGGGCGCCAGGGTTGTGTCTCGAAAGGGAAAGGGCATGTTTCTCATTTGCATTAATACGGCATTAAGCTCCAGAGACACAAACACTCTAGAATTAAACGGTTTCGCCCCACTTTCACAGCCGGCGGAGGTCATGACGTTGAAATACCGTAACGTCAGCAACCAGAAACAGCTTCTGTTTGGAGTGTCCNTTCACAGCCGGCGGAGGTCATGACGTTGAAATACCGTAACGTCAGCAACCAGAAACAGCTTCTGTTTGGAGTGTCCGTGCAAGGATTAAATAGCAAGTTAGGCGCTAAGTCATGCAGCTTGTTTGCTCATTATTTTCTGAACAAGATACAAACGAAACTCTACATATAGTTCACCAAATGTGTTCACCAGTAGTGTTATGAACAGATAATTTGCTGAAACAGTGTTAAAAAAAAACCTTTTAGAAGACTGATTTCTGCTGCTTAAAAATGTAATTTTCAGAATAATATTTTGAGCTCAAAAGCTTTGGTACAGACAGTGGATTGACAACGTTTCAATAAATGAAACGAAATTTAAACATTTATGTGTAAATGGTTTTTACAAGTAACAGAATTTACNTTCACAGCCGGCGGAGGTCATGACGTTGAAATACCGTAACGTCAGCAACCAGAAACAGCTTCTGTTTGGAGTGTCTGTGCAAGGATTAAATAGCAAGTTTGGCGCTAAGTCATGCAGCTTGTTTGTTCATTATTTTCTGAACAAGATACAAACGAAACTCTACATATAGTTCACCAAATGTGTTCACCAGTAGTGTTATGAACAGATAATTTTCTGAAACAGTGTTAAAAAAAAACCTTTTAGAAGACTGATTTCTGCTGCTTAAAAATGTAATTTTCAGAATAAGCTTTGGTACAGACAGTGTATTGACAACGTTTCAATAAATGAAACGAAATTTAAACATTTATGTGTAAATGGTTTTTACAAGTAACAGAATTTACNATTGACAACGTTTCAATAAATGAAACGAAATTTAAACATTTATGTGTAAATGGTTTTTACAAGTAACAGAATTTACATCACCTTGGGTGAATTCAGCATTGTATTTACAAGTCTTCGTTAAAATTCTCTTAAATATATATTTATAAAAACGTTCATGTAATCCTGGTAATGGATTTTACAGCTTATTTTTCCTCTTTCTGGTTGGTATAGGCTGTTCACGGTAAACTAAGCACTTTCGAAAGCCCTGCTTAGGATCTACTTGCTTGCACACGTTGTGTAGTCTTCCGCCATACGTGAAATCAACGTGGCATGCGTCTCATCACACTATTCGTGCGTCGGTCCAGTGAAAATGTGAAATCATTACAAAAGTAAATATTTCATCATTTTTCTTATTATCACACTTTCTTATTATCACACTTAAAACAAGGAAAGTAAAATAAATAATTTCGTTGCTCACAAATATTTACCTAACACTTTCAATTCAACATTATGACGAAGAACTCTTTCCCTCCACCATTGCCAACTTTACTGAGCACATGCCAGTCAGCGTAGCCGTTAAAATACACGCATGTAGAACGGTGATATTTTTCAAAGGTTGATTTCAAAAGTGCTGACTTTACCATTAATAGCATTTAAAATTTTTGAGAAAATTATTGCGACGTGCTTATGAGGAGTGAGAAGCAAATATGCAAAGACTCATAAGGGGCGACAGGTACTGCGCCACTGGTCGCGGTAGTCGCCTGGTTATCGCACAACCCTACAACCGCAGCAATCCGGGTTCGAGTCCCGGTGGTGCCAAATACGATTTTTGCATAAGTGAAACGTAGCGGGTGTTGCTTTTGTCCTATGGTTTTTTTTTNGTCCCGGTGGTGCCAAATACGATTTTTGCATAAGTGAAACGTAGCGGGTGTTGCTTTTGTCCTATGGTTTTTTTTTCGGGGTATTACTTTCGACACGTAATAGCAGTACGTCGTTGCCCCATGCCCATCTCACTTCACCTTCACGAGTGCTAAAGAAGTCATAGTTAAGTTCGTCCAGAGCTCTCTCAACAACTCGTCCCAGTGACACACCGACAGAAACTGTCGTGTTCGTGAACGCAATTCACTGCCGAGCCNAGCTCTCTCAACAACTCGTCCCAGTGACACACCGACAGAAACTGTCGTGTTCGTGAACGCAATTCACTGCCGAGCCCAAGCACTGTAGTGTGTTCGCTGTTTCTTCACACTTTCTGAATGTAACCTATGAAAAATCAACCCATATATGATGTGTTTGGTTGTTTCCTAAATATGCCGCGTAAAGCATGTATTTTACCCTTGTGTTAACATATAAGTACCTGATTTTTGGTAAAATTGAACTTTTATTTATATTATATATATATAGGAATATTTCAATTACATTTAATACGAATAAAACCGGAGAGAAAATAGGTGTTTTGATAATGCCAAGTAATTAATAAATATTTCTCATGTAAAATATTAAAATATTATTACACTGAGTGCGCGTGAATGCAGTGCGTTATCCTTTTAGTGTAATTTTTAAAACTCGGTTAAGCTTTGTTTTCATCGGGTGGAGGAATATCCTGGAAATATNCGTTATCCTTTTAGTGTAATTTTTAAAACTCGGTTAAGCTTTGTTTTCATCGGGTGGAGGAATATCCTGGAAATATAACTTTATCAAGCCTTCAGGAAAGGTGTAAGTAATAGTGAATGGACTATAATTATTTACAAATTCTACTCAGCAGAATTTAATAAGACATCTTACTTGTACTTACAAACGTGGAAACGAAAACTGTATTTACTGTGAACGAGAGCGGTTATTTAGATCAGGTGTACGGGAAGTCTGGTCCGCAGACGAAAGATCCCAGGTTCGATTCAAAGGGTCTTTTTATTGTGTGGAAAGTATTCACGCCGTTTTCAGAACAGGCGTTCGCCTTCGTACTGTCTGAGTTTTCCCAAGTTCAGCAATAAACGGTATGGCATCGTGGTCTTGTACAGACACTTGTCTCACGTAACTACTTTGTCTTGTTTGAGACACGCACTTTATAGTCCATTCGCGATTACTTCCAACTTTAAAGAATTCCTGCTAAGGTTCTACTTTCAGAATATTCCTCCGCCTCATGCATACAAAGCTAGAATATTACACCAAAGGGACAACGCACCGCATTGGTGTGCATTCAGTTTATTATTATTTTGCATGGGAACTATTNTAGAATATTACACCAAAGGGACAACGCACCGCATTGGTGTGCATTCAGTTTATTATTATTTTGCATGGGAACTATTTATTACTAGGCATTACGAACACATTTATTTTCTCCCTGTTTTTATTCACATTAATTACAAATAAAATATNAACTATTTATTACTAGGCATTACGAACACATTTATTTTCTCCCTGTTTTTATTCACATTAATTACAAATAAAATATTATAGTTTGAAAAGAAAATATAAGTAAAAGTTTAATTCAATAAAAATGAGAAACTTTTATGTTAACTGAAGTATAAAACGCTTGTGATACATGACATAATNTAAAAGTTTAATTCAATAAAAATGAGAAACTTTTATGTTAACTGAAGTATAAAACGCTTGTGATACATGACATAACTAGGAAACAACCGANAATGAGAAACTTTTATGTTAACTGAAGTATAAAACGCTTGTGATACATGACATAACTAGGAAACAACCGAACATGTGCATGGGGTAATTTTTCAAAGGTTTGATTCACAAAGTGAGAAGAAACCACGAATACGCTATACCCCACCACGACGACGTGTGAAACACTGACACATCGTGAAAGCTGTCGTCTTGCAGTGTCTACCAGGGACTGCATGCGCAGACCCTATTTTCCCTTTGGTGGACATTTTATAGCAAAATGTATTNTCTTGCAGTGTCTACCAGGGACTGCATGCGCAGACCCTATTTTCCCTTTGGTGGACATTTTATAGCAAAATGTATTTTCTATAAAGGATGCAAAACAACGCTAGGAGCATCACTGTCGCGTCTAGCAGACTGTCGGAATGATGATAAAATATGTGTTTACTTAATTTCTCTGTGGCGTATTCCACGTGTTGTTGAATATAAGAGGCGTTTTTTGGTTTGGATTTTATTCTGCGTGTAACTTATGGGTATAGAACACATATTGAAATAGCGAAACTGTTTAGTAAGAAACACGAGATATATAGTTAAATTACGGCTGAAAATGCTACAAAGGTCCATATTGTATGTATTCGTGGCACTGGATTGAAGATGCTGTCACGAGAAGTGATACGACTCATTATCACAGATACATTATTATTTCAAATAAAATAATTTATTGCTTCTATACACAAAAGTTATTAGTATGAACGCAAAACAAAATTTTCCCATCTATAGTATGCCGACGAGAAACTATAAGCGTGATATTACAATCTTTTTCTTGAAAATATGTCCCGAATGTAAGTTTAATAAATTAATAGCCTAAGTCATAATTGTACTAGCCAAATCTGTACTCAGTTAATTTTTGAAATGTGATTTTTCTTTGTAACAGGTTTTATTTACACTTCTGATGCTTCACGACATGCCACGTTTACTATGAACGCTGTTTACTAAAGTGCTTACTGTATAAATAATTTGTGTAATTTTACAAAAAAATATATGTGGCAGCAGTATCATTACTGAAGTCGGAGTAATTAGTACTCTACCAGGTACCAAGACGTAACGTAAAGGTGGAATATTTCACATCTGGCACCAGATAATGTTCCNGTAATTAGTACTCTACCAGGTACCAAGACGTAACGTAAAGGTGGAATATTTCACATCTGGCACCAGATAATGTTCCACAGTGTGAAAAAGGACTAAGTTCTTATATTGGTACGTTGTGGTTGAACAACACATTATAGTTTGACAACGTCTACATTGTTAGAGGTCAGAAATCCCCTTTCGCTATGTTACGAAAATCAGCGCAGTCCTATTTACTTTCTGCATCGCTTACATTAAACTTGAAAATAAATGTGTTCTTCGATTAATAAAAAATGTGTTCAACTTTGAGGAAGCACCAGAATGCGAATTCGAAGTAAATGGTATGATATAGGTGTATGATATATATTCGAAGGCGACAAATAATTAGTTAGCAATCATTCACCTAGAGTAAAACTAATCATATACCAGGAGATATTTACGATGTTATCTACCTCCACACGCGATTTTCTAAAGGTAACATGCATTTGAGGAACTTCACTTAGTTATCAGCAAGAGTGCCCCAGAACCCTTTTGGAATAAATATATTTTCGTTAGGGATATGACTTCAGAGAGTATTAGGTGATGAAGTTTTCTTTGCATAGACCTACTCGAAGTTCAAAGAAACTCGGACGCGCAGCAGTTTCAAATTAGCTGAAAGTAGTACGGGACTATTAAATTACGCAAGTGAAAGCACGTAGAGTCATGCTTAGTTGCATGCGCTGAAAATGTAAATCACATGTTATCCATAGCATTACACACGGCAGTCTCTAAATGTCACCCGTGACTGACAGACCGCGTGCAAACAATTTTATCGTCTTCGGAAAGTGTAGTCCATTCTACTGCCGATAAAAACGCAGGAAAGGATCTCTAGATTGTTGATGGTTGCCGGAACTGGGAGCCCACAGTCTTATAATCGGTAATCGGTAATTCANGTAATCAGTACTCTACCAGGTACCAAGACGTAACGTAAAGGTGGAATATTTCACATCTGGCACCAGATAATGTTCTACAGTGTGAAAAAGGACTAAGTTCTTATATTGGTACGTTGTGGTTGAACAACACCTTACAGTTTGACAACGTCTACATAGTTAGAGGTCAGAAATCCCCTTTCGCTATGTTACGAAAATCAGCGCAGTCCTATTTACTTTCTGCATCACTTACATTATACTTGAAAATAAATGTGTTCTACGATTAATAAAAAATGTGTTAAACTTTGAGGAAGCACCAGAATGCGAATTCGAAGTAAATGGTATGATATAGGTGTATGATATATATTCGAAGGCGACAAATAATTAGTTAGCAATCATTCACCTAGAGTAAAACTAATCATATACCAGGAGATATTTACGATGTTATCTACCTCCACACGCGATTTTCTAAAGGTAACATGCATTTGAGGAACATAACTTAGTTATCAGCAAGAGTACCCCAGAACCCTTTTGGAATAAATATATTTTCGTTAGGGATATGACTTCAGAGAGTATTAGGTGATGAAGTTTTCTTTGCATAGACCTACTCGAAGTTCAAAGAAACTCGGACGCGCAGCAGTTTCAAATTAGCTGAAAGTAGTACGGGACTATTAAATTACGCAAGTGAAAGCACGTAGAGTCATGCTTAGTTGCATGCGCTGAAAATGTAAATCACATGTTATCCATAGCATTACACACAGCAGTCTCTAAATGTCACCCGTGACTGACAGTCCGCGTGCAAACAATTTTATCGTCTTCGGAAAGTGTAGTCCATTCTACTGCCGATAAAAACGTAGGAAAGGATCTCTAGATTGTTGATGGTTGCCGGAACTGGGAGCCCACAGTCTTATAATCGGTAATCGGTAATTCANAGGAAAGGATCTCTAGATTGTTGATGGTTGCCGGAACTGGGAGCCCACAGTCTTATAATCGGTAATCGGTAATTCAGGATTGAGCGGCGTATCTCAACCGCATGTAAATACACAGCTCAGTCATCCCTGAAATAGAAAAAAAAATGGGGAAACTGTCTTCATTTGATACCTATTTGTTTCATCACATGCAAGTACGCTAAAAACCGGAATAAAAATTGGTTTTTAGTCACATTTATCAACGGGCTTTACCCTCCGCAGCTGTTTTACGACGTTTTCGAGCGCAGCGCACGGAGACAAGCGGAGAGAAATTTACGACCCGGTTAGTCGCGCAAAAAAAAATATCAGCGCAGTTACGAATCACATTTTAATCTGGACGCGCGTTTTTACGGCGCTGGGCTGCGTTGGTGAGGAACACGCCGGGGTCGGCCCGTGGGAAATTGGGGAATGATTTTCGAGCGCAGACAGAAGAGCCCTTCGTGCGTGCTTGGCTCGTTTTTTTTTTCGGAGATGCGAGCCCACCGCACGCATAGCAAACAAACTCACGCACGTGCAGGACATGGAAGTGCGTAACTTGTGTTGCAAGTATGCGTCAGAGTAAGAGCAGGAGAGGAGGGGGGAGCAGTTTTGGGTACGAATGCCCTGCGAGGGGACTGGAAAGGGGGGTCCTCGACGCGGACGAAAATTGCGTTCTTCTGTTCTGCATTTAATCTTCCTCCTTTACACACTTCACGACCCACTTTAATCTATCTTACTTTAGAGCTTCCCAGATTTCTGCTCCTCCTCTCTATCGACCCTTTCGCTCTCCTCGGCATCCTCCCCCCCCCCTCCAGGAGACGTCTGTGTGGTCCAAGAAATTACGTTTGGAGCCGAGCGTGCTGTCTCCACAGTTGACTCGGTTGGCGCGACTACTGCTGTCAACACGACTGAGCCGCTTGCTTCGCCTCCATAGCTCCCGCAGCTTCACCGCTGCTTTCTGTTCGTTCCTACGTCCAATCCGCTTTATTCGTCAGTCTGTATCCGCGAAACTAACTGTACTTTAAACTCAGCAGATTTGCAGTGACTGCAACTACCTATGCAGAGTCGTAGCTTACGGATAAGTACAACCCGCGTTTGTTACAAAAAATCGATTTAATTAATTTGAAATTTTTGTCGCATGTTAAAATTACTTAAAACACCAAAAGTTAAATATCTGTAATCCCCCCCCTCCCTTCCCAACACCAGAGTTTTATAATACTTAAAAATATTATGTCACTTGGCAAAAACAGATTAAGTTATGATTCCTCCATCAGTCGTCGCAAAATAAAACAAAAAATTTGTTTTCCCGAAAAAAAAAAAACATGGAACTGCTTTAACAGCGAGATTAAATTTTAATTACAAATACATTTAATTCACACAGAGATAAATTTATTTGCCGTCAGAAAAGAATCAAGTTTCTCTTTTACTTGCAATAAAATATCACTATGAAAAGTTAAATAATGGCCACAAATGGCGACTAGAGTGTTAAAATTTATAGTCCTTCATATGAGACGCGATCTGGTACAAATTGGACCCTCCTTTTTATAATACAAATGGCTAGCGGAACGATACATCAACCTCTTTTTTTCTTCCCCTGGTTAACCCACGGCTACAAATTTTCGTTAAATGTGCAAAAATGTCTCCCAGGATCAGCATCGAGCAAGGATTTATTGGGCACCCCTGCGCGGCGTGTGAGAGGGGAGGAGGGTGCAGCCTTTTAATACCGGCACCCGCGAGGGGCGTATATCAGTGTCGGAGACGACCGTGCCTCCGAGAGTATTTCGGTTTGTTTAGAGAACATCCAGCCAAAGATTAATGTTCGTAGGCGGGAAACCCAACCTGTGCCTAAGGTGGCGTGTCGGCAAGCGTTCATCGTGCGTGGATTACGTCCGCGAGAAAGACGGCTCTTTTGAAAACAAGAGACACTGCCTGATCAGAAGACTCTGGGTACGCTGTCATCCACAACTTGCAAATATAGTCCATCCACGATCACGTCAAACATTTGTGAAGTCCTGCTATAGTTCTGCTTTGAGGATATTTCTCCGCCTCATGCAAACAATGCTTAAGCAAGTCTACGGAATTACACGAAAGGGACAACGCACAGCATTCGTGCTCAATCAATTTAATAACATTTTGCACAAGAACTATTTCTTACTAGGCATTACTAATACAACTATTTTATATCTTTTTTATTCATGTTAGTTATAAATAAAATGTTATCATTTATAAATAAAATATACATGAAAGTTCAATTTATCTTAAAATAAGGTACTTTGGCATTAATACAATTATAAAACGCTTGTGATAAAAAACACATTATGAAAACAACCAAGGTCGTAATACATGGAGTGATATTTCAAAGGTTTGATTTAAAAAGTGTGAAGAAACCGCGAATAGAAGATACCAGAAACTAAATTAGCAATTCCTTTTATTCCGTTGCGCGAGAGCCACGGCCACGGTGGCGTAGTGATCGTACCCCTCGCCTTCCACCTCGGAGAAACCGGTTCGATTTCGACATTCACCCAACAATCTGTTTCGTAATTTAAGAAGCGTGCAGTTCTTTAGAACATTAGATGGGTCTTATTTTTGGAAGAAAATAATGCTAGTCAAACGATGAAAGGCCAGCCTAGAGAAATGACTGTCGTCCGCAAAATTACACAATGTCCTCAGATAGATGTCCTCCTACGCGTGTGGTCCCTCCCGCTGTGATATCGTGATCACGCATGATATATTATGCATTAGTTTGTCTGACTCTATAGTGCAGTACAAACTCTGCTTGCTGGAGCAGGTAGGGATGGGGGTTACTTCCGTAACAAAGGCGGCGCTGTGAGCGACGACGCTGTTGTCATAGTTTGACATAAGAAGGCTGGTTTTTCACCACCGCTCTATCCAAAACGAAGTGCCTTGAGGCACTTGATCGGCTGGTCCGCAAAACAGCAGCCCGAACGGAAGGCACTGAGATCCGCTCGACCGATACAGACACTTCCAGCAGTTGAGGAGACTTAAGACTCAAGATGGTGCTGTTGTACGTCTTCATTGTCCTCCCACATCGCTGCTGAGAATTCCGAACTCACGCACACCCGTCACCCGGCAAAGTTCACATCGTCACCTCTACAGTCTGTTCAGAAAGCAGCCAGAGCCGTGTCACCGCTGGTGTAGTATCTCTACTGGTCCACGGTTCTGGGATACTGGGCGATCTCACGATGATTTGAGAGGTGTTGCAAGAGCTCCGAGCAGAGCCAGGCTGAGGAGTCGTTTTCTAATTAACTGTTTGTTTGCCTATAGGCAGGTAGTTTGGGCTTAACATCCCGCCGACAGCGAGGTAATTAGAGACGGAGCAATTTGCTTGCAAATTAAATAGTTTCTGTATTTGTTACAAGCAATTCGTTGGAAATTAGTTGTAAAATATTTTCTATTTTCTAGTAACTGTACAGCTGAAATATTGAATTGCTTACGAACCATTGCTTTATAAAACATACTAAATTCTCTAAGTAGTTTTCTCAGTCTTCCTTGTTAAAATTCAAGACAGTTTTGCACACTCCGCACTAAGGTTTTGTAATATTTATTCAAATTTATTATGTTTTATAAAAAATTCTTTGGTAACTAGTTTAAAAAGCATTCCTTGTAAAAAAAACACCAGAACATACAGCTTAGAGAAGTAGGAACTAACCATTCCAGAATCCGCCTTGGGTGACTTCGGGAAAAAAAATTGAAAACCTAAAGCAGGATGGCCGGACCGGGAATCGAACCCGAGTCCTTCCGAATGGGTTACCACTGCGCTACATCACTCGATGTAGATAATCCTCGTAGATAAGTGGTATTGCAATCGTTTGTCAAACTTGCTTAGGTCACAAGGCTATTTGCACTTATACTTAAGGGGATAAGTAATTATAACTGAAGTTTGTGGGTTTTGTGTCACAGAATTGCACTCAAGAATTATATTCTCTCTATAATTCTCCTAACTCAGAAGATTTTGATTGACAAATAGGGAATAAAACAATTAAAAACTATTGATCTTGTTAAGTGAATTATACTATTTATGTAATTCTATAATTTTATAGACAGACATACCTGTTTGTCGCCTCCACAAAAATATATTAATTCCTGTTGACATTTTAGAGTTGGTAAATAACAGCTGAATAAATATTAAATTATTTGAAAGCGTGCAAAATAATCTGATACATCTTTTTAAATACAGCTTGTGGCAAAAAATATTAATCCCTATATGACAGTCTTTAACCCTCTTCAAAAGTAACATGTATCTGATGAAGAAAAATTATCCAGAGATTTATTGGTGCTGGAAAAACAACAGTGTTAGACTCTCTCAACATTTCCGTGCTAATAATTAAACAACTTACAGTCGATTTTGGAGAAAATTTTTAAAAACTGCTTATAAGGGAATCGTGACCAATACTTGGTAAATATTTTAAATAACCAAAAAGGTTAAGTTTTTTTCAATTCCAATCTTGCAGTCCCTTTCACTTAATGGACTCAGCAGCAGTCTCTCTCCTTATATCTGGGCAGGCCAGTCAAATAGCACGGACGTTTGTNTATATCTGGGCAGGCCAGTCAAATAGCACGGACGTTTGTCTACGCTAGCGAGCAACTCGTACCTGGGCGGTAAGAAATCCCAGTAGTTCGTTTACAAACTGTAGCGATTTGCAACTGATTTAAGTTACTCTGTCAGCGACTTCGGTTCGTCTTGTGTTCGTTGCGGCAAACTACGTTGGCAATGGGTTCTGCTTCATGTTTTCCAAATCCGTTCCAGGGAAATATTAGTNTCTACGCTAGCGAGCAACTCGTACCTGGGCGGTAAGAAATCCCAGTAGTTCGTTTACAAACTGTAGCGATTTGCAGCTGATTTAAGTTACTCTGTCAGCGACTTCGGTTCGTCTCGTGTTCGTTGCGGCAAACTACGTTGGCAATGGGTTCTGCTTCATGTTTTCCAAATCCGTTCCAGGGAAATATTAGTNGTGTTCGTTGCGGCAAACTACGTTGGCAATGGGTTCTGCTTCATGTTTTCCAAATCCGTTCCAGGGAAATATTAGTACAGTTCTTTAAATGTACCTTCCCATTCTGTATCCGTATTTGTCTAGTTCTTTTTCGCAGCACGTTAAGCGTTTAGATAACCCCATTCAGATTAGGTGTTTAAAGAGAGCAAGGAAAAAGAGACCTCGTTCAGACTTTGTGTCCGATGAACCTACTTATTTATTTCAGTTTTTAACGTTCTTTATTTCCTCCCTGGATGGTCATCGAAGAATGGCTTATATACATAATATACTCACTTTAATTTACGTAAAAACACCTCACGATTACTTACATTTAGGACTAAGATTCTAACTAGAGATTTCGCAATCCGAAGCGCTTTAGCGACTTCGACGACTGAGGTAGTTTTGTATGTGAAGAAAGCACAAGATGATATTACTGTTTCCCACTTAGCATGTGGATACAGGACCAATTTGTTATAATCCCATATAAAAGTTCATAGCAGTAAATAAAGCTTATGGAATTATGAAGACTATGGACAGGGGTAACGCTGCTTGAGCGACAGACTTTTGCAGAGGAAATCTGTAGCCGTTGATGCCTGACACTCATGCAGTGCGACACAGTGAGGCACTAAAAACCAATTCTTATTGAAGTTAACACGTGGCTCATTATGTTAACTCCACGTTAACTCTGCGTATAATGCTCTTACAAAATTGTAGCAATTTTTACATCAAAGTTAAGGGGTTAACGACAGAAAAATTAGTAATTTTTTATTTGTACTATATTTTGTTTAAATTTCAGAGATTATCATTAATTAATCTTTTCTTTTAAAATAAAAATTTGAAGCTCACAGTTTTTGCATAAGTAGGCTTACATGTCAAAATCACAATCCCACTGTTTTAGAAATGTACAAATGATAAAAACTAACTTACGTACACAAATGAGACAATTCACACAGAAATAAAGTGCCAAAAACTACTTCAAGACGTCTGTAAAAACGTAAAACGAAATTTTTTTTTANGACAATTCACACAGAAATAAAGTGCCAAAAACTACTTCAAGACGTCTGTAAAAACGTAAAACGAAATTTTTTTTTAATTACAAAAAAAAAAGTTGCTGAAAATAAGGAAATTTTTGTATATTTTTTTATTTGTGACCGCTTACTAAATTTATGTAAAATAAGTTTTGCTGATAATACCTTTAAATGATTTCAGACAATCCTTTCAGTTGTTGTTAAATTTCCTGCAAACAATTCGGTATATTTTATTCGTACAATAAGAAACAGTACAATTTAGGCTTAGAAATGTAATTTGGAAAGAAAGAAAAACACGTGATCTAAAAAGAATTGTCTGAAGAAAAAGTAGCCACGGATAATCTCTACAAGTTGAACAGTACGTGGTACGAATAAAAAATAACAAGTTTTTTTCCGTAGCCAACGCCCTTAAGAAAAGCTCGTCTTTGATAAGTTGTAATTAAGAGCTACCCAATATGCCATAATTTGAATCTAAAAAAATTATAGTATACTCTGTATAGGCCTATGTGTGTGTGTGTTATCAAGTAATTGAACATATGAGCAAGTATAGAACCTTAAAAATTATATCTATGACAATAATAACCTCACCTCTCACCTAAATTGACGAATTTTTTTAGAGCCATAAATTGCCTTTAATTGAAGAGTTTTTCAAATCTTTAATTTGTTCATAATTCAAGTACACGAACGAAATGAAAACGTCTTCTGCTGTCGTGGAATAACACAATATACAGTCCAGGCAGGGTTTGGTATAAATAAAAATGAATAACGAAAAGAAAAGGAAATAATCATCTCCTGAATCTGACTGGCTCACACTAACACTACGGTGCGTTTATGATAAGGTGAAGTTGGGTCAACTTGACGCATGACAACTTATATTCACGTCGCTCTTAACTCAAAATGCGTACACTGCTGCGTGATCTAATGCGAATAGGTGTTATGGCGGAGTTGCGACGGAATACAATGTTGGAGGGAAACAGGGGCGTCTCGCTGGCCAGCAGCAATATCCGCCACGTTTCCCGCCTCGTCGGGAACAGTGCCCGGATCTCGGGGTGGCAGTCCAGTGCACTAGACATGGTGGTCCCTCTACAATCATCTTGGTTTGTGAACGCGTTCCAAGGAAGATGTCTATTCCTCTTGACGACTGACTCGACCTCTTGATGTTATGGATAGCAGTCGCCAAGCATATTCCTATGGAACATGTTCGGTCAAAGGTGCGGTTTTCTTTCGCGCGGTGTGCAACGAGCTCTCCTCACGCTGTTATTGATATCTTAATATAGGCTGTTCGTGTTTGAATGAGCAATTTTTAAATCAATCTTTGGAAAATGTCGTTGACCCTGATTGCGCATATTTTAACGGTCACGCCGACTAGCATGCGTCCAGCAAAGTTAGTAACGATGGACGGAAAGTAGTTCCATAACTTAACATTGAATTGAAAGTATTAGGCAAACATTTGAGAATACTGAAATTTTTTCATTTATTTCCTGGTATTTTTAATAAGTGTAAAAAATAAGCAAATCTCTGTACTATTTATTTTTCTAATAATTCCGCAGTTCTATTTGACGAAAGCGTGATTGAAGTGGTCGGGCCCGTGATAATGTTTATTTAACATATGGCGGAAGAACACAAGATGTGCGTACAGGTAGATCTTGAGCATGGCTATGAAAAGTGCTCAGTTTACCGTGAACAGCCTATAGTGTCGTTTGGAGAAGTAGGCACGGACTAATTATGAAGCAGACTGCGCAGGTCTGCAACATTGACTAGCGCGTCACCAGTAGCGCGTCACCAGTAGCGCGTCACCAGTACCACTGTTAAAGTCACGCTGTCAACAGTGATGAACGTGTTTGTTTACATCTGAAAAGTCAACAGACCTGCCCTTTTATATCAATAAAATACTTCGACTTACTTGAATATATTATAGATCATTTAAACTAGGTTAGACGAACTGTAGAATCATCTTAAAGCACTTACTTGAATTAAAAGTGTTCTAAACTCAAATGCTATTCATATTGTTTTTGATAGTGCTACCGGCAGAAAATCAGTCCAATGTTTGAACACGACTGCGAAGCTCTCATCGCATTCTACCTCGTTTTCCTTCTACTGATGTAAAAATGTTGCAGTTTGCGCTCCATACGTGCTACAGTGCTAACACGATATATATTCCTGGTTGTGTTAGAAACTTATTTCAGGGGATCGTCGGCAAAATTTAAAATTTAAGAGTATCCTATTTTTTTTTAAAGTTATCCGCAGCTTTACTCTGTTTCTATTTTTCGTGCCTGGGCTCAACAGAAAATTATTTGTGCTGTTCACTGTGAAGTAAACACTATTGAAATCAACCTTTTAGAAATAATTCGCTGCCCATTACTACAGCGAATCAATTGAAAATAGTTCTAAGCTTGACGTCGTGTTGCGAGTGCAATGTTAAAATTTAGCGCCAATAAAGATAGTTTCTCTTTTGTATACTCTCTAGACCCTGTTGTTTTATGCACAGTAAGCGTACAAATTTCCGTATTACTAACACATAAATATTACTTAATATTTTAAAATTTCACTTTGATGACGCGTGAATAATGTAATAAGGCCAATGGCAATTTTAATTTAAATATATACGGCGGAAGAATACAAAATGGTAAGAAAAGAAGATCCTCAACAAGGTTTACAAAAGTGCTCAGTTAACAGCCTATTAAGTCCACTCACGGTTACTTCCAACTTTTCTGAAACCGTGCTAAAGTTATACTTCCAGGATATTCCTCCGCCTCGCGCAAACAAAGCTTAGTCAAGTCTAGAAAATTATACCAAAGGGACAAAGCACCGCATTCCTGCGCACTAATTTTAATAATATTATATGTAAGAACTATTTCTTATTAGGCATTACAAACACACCTATTTTCTCCTTGCTGTAATTCCTATTTAGTACATAGAATGTTCAGATATTAAACGCCCAAACTGCGGGAGGCGATTCCTTATGAAAAATAAAGTCGTAAATAGGACACCATATACTTAACAGAATATCAAAGGAGATATGAGTCTGTGAAAAATGGGTTTTGAAAACGTATTTTCGTTGAATGCCTTGTACTTTCTGCGAGTGGTAGGGATGGCGGCAATTAACCCACAGTAAGTCCCACCCGGTTGAATGGGACACACCCACTTGGCGCGCTATGGGGCGTGTACTAGTGAAGGGCACGTCGTTGATGTGCTGACGTATCACTTCCTCAAGCCGAACAGTGCGCACAGACCAAGGACGGCCAGCATTACGCATGTCTCTGCAACATGGGAAGCATAAAAGTCACATTTTTTGCAGCGGACTTTGTAGGTCTTGTACAAGGCATTCGGCAAAAATACCTTTTCAAACCCCAATTTTCCTAGGCTCATATTTCCTTTAATATTCTGTTTATCTATATTCTGTATTGTATATTCTGGACTTTATTTTGCGTANTTCGTGTTTGAATGAGCAATTTTTAAATCAATCTTTGGAAAATGTCGTTGACCCTGATTGCGCATATTTTAACGGTCACGCCGACTAGCATGCGTCCAGCAAAGTTAGTAACGATGGACGGAAAGTAGTTCCATAACTTAACATTGAATTGAAAGTATTAGGCAAACATTTGAGAATACTGAAATTTTTTCATTTATTTCCTGGTATTTTTAATAAGTGTAAAAAATAAGCAAATCTCTGTACTATTTATTTTTCTAATAATTCCGCAGTTCTATTTGACGAAAGCGTGATTGAAGTGGTCGGGCCCGTGATAATGTTTATTTAACATATGGCGGAAGAACACAAGATGTGCGTACAGGTAGATCTTGAGCATGGCTATGAAAAGTGCTCAGTTTACCGTGAACAGCCTACAGTGCCGTTTGGAGAAGTAGGCACGGACTAATTATGAAGCAGACTGCGCAGGTCTGCAACATTGACTAGCGCGTCACCAGTGCTACTGTTAAAGTCACGCTGTCAACAGTGATGAACGTGTTTGTTTACATCTGAAAAGTCAACAGACCTGCCCTTTTATATCAATAAAATACTTTGACTTACTTGAATATATTATAGATCATTTAAACTAGGTTAGACGAACTGTAGAAACATCTTAAAGCACTTACTTGCATTTAAAGTGTTCAAAACTCAAATGCTATTCATATTATTTTTGATAGTGCTACCAGCAGAAAATCAGTCAAATGTAAGAACACGGGGAGTTGGTACTGCGAAGCTCTCATCGCACTCTACCACGTTTTCCTTCTACTGATGTAAAAATGTTGCAGTTTGCGCTCCGTACGTGCTACAGTGCTGATACGATATATATTCCCGGTTGTGTTAGAAACTAATTTCAGGGGATCGTCGGCAAAATTTAAAATCTAAGAGTATCCGATTTTTTTTTATGTTAGCCGTAGCTTTACTCTGTTTCTATTTTTCGTGCTTGAGCTCAACAGAAAATTATTTGTGCTGTTCACTGTGAAGTAAACCCTATTCAAATCAACTTTTCAAAAATAATTCGCTGTCCATAACTACAGCGAATCATTTAAAAATAGTTCTAAGCTTGACGTCGTGTTGCGAGTGCAATGTTAAAATTTAGCGCCAATAAAGTTAGTTTCTCTTTTTGTATACTCTCTAGACGCTGTTGTTTTATATACATTGAGAGTAAAAATTTCCGTATTAATAACACATATATATTACTTAAAATTTTAAAATTTCACTTTGATGACGCGTGAATAATGTAATGAGGCCAATGGCAATTTTAATTTAAATATATACGGCGGAAGAATACAAAATGGTAAGAAAAGAAGATCCTCAACAGGGTTTACAAAAGTGCTCAGTTAACAGCCTATTAAGCCCACTCACGGTTACTTCCAACTTTTCTGAAACCGTGCTAAAGTTATACTTCCAGGATATTCCTCCGCCTCGCGCAAACAAAGCTTAGTCAAGTCTAGAAAATTATACCAAAGGGACAAAGCACCGCATTCGTGCGCACTAATTTTAATAATATTATATGTAAGAACTATTTCTTATTAGGCATTACAAACACACCTATTTTCTCCTTGCTGTAATTCCTATTTATTACATAGAATGTTCAGATATTAAACGCCCAAACTGCGGGAGGTGATTCCTTATGAAAAATAAAGTCGTAAATAGGACACCATATACTTAACAGAATATCAAAGGAGATATGAGTCTGTGAAAAATGGGTTTTGAAAACGTATTTTCGTTGAATGCCTTGTACTTTCTGCGAGTGGTAGGGATGGCGGCAATTAACCCACAGTAAGTCCCACCCGGTTGAATGGGACACACCCACTTGGCGCGCTATGGGGCGTGTACTAGTGAAGGGCACGTCGTTGATGTGCTGACGTATCACTTCCTCAAGCCGAACAGTGCGCACAGACCAAGGACGGCGAGCATTGCGCATGTGTCTCTGCAACATGGGAAGCATAAAAGTCACATTTTTGCTGCGGACTTTGTAGGTCTTGTACAAGGCATTCGGCAAAAATACCTTTTCAAACCCCAATCTTCCTAGGCTCATATTTCCTTTAATATTCTGTTTATCTATATTCTGTATTGTATATTCTGGACTTTATTTTGCGTAAGGAATCACCTCCCGTAGTTTGGGTGTTCAATTTCCCAACATTATGCATATTAAAATTATAACTTGTGGATAAAATTTAAGTACAAGTAAATATTACCGAAAAAAA
>NQII01000106.1:258053-277031 GCA_002778355.1 Clitarchus hookeri
GGGGGGGGGGGGGAGCAGACGCTGAGCCTCAGGTGTTACTGCACCTCAGGGGCGTGCTCCGGGTCATGGCGAGGTTATCGTGGGTCGCTGCTCGAGGAGCGAACCTGGGGTAGCAACACGCCACAGAGGCTGGTCCTCGCGGGGGAAGAGCATGAAGAGGGGGGTCCTGAGCAAGGGGGGAGGCGGCGGAAGGCGAAGCACAGCCAGAAGGAGCCCTCTCGGTAGGCTTTGTCGTAATTAAAATGTCTTGTACGTTCGCAACAAAGGGATGGATTTGGCGGAGCGGCTGGCAGCTTTACTTGCGTTCTGCGGGGCAAGGGGGTGGCAGGTCGCAACTATGACAAATTGATCAGCTCTTCCTCTCACCTGATTCCTGTACGCCCGTTTCCCCTTTGTTTCTGGCCGTCTTCGTCCCCCCCCCCCCTCTTTCCGACCTCTTACAGCGTAATTACGAAATTGCTTCCAATTCTCCCTCAGAGGAACGCGTGTTTACGGACTGCAGGCGCTTAACAAAAGTGACGCAATGCTGTTAGCTTTTTCTAAACAGTGCCGAAGGAAATCAAGTAGATACATTTCGACCAAGACACCAATATGTGTAGAACTACCTAGGAAGTTTGCGTCGTTCTTTAATAAAAGGTCTTTGTTGCTGATTTCACAAAAAGACAGCGTTTATTTCTTCAGTAGCTGCTGTCACATGATACAGTATTGATGTAGGCGCACTTCCATCCACGGTAAATGATTGAATGCGTGAGCTTGTAAAAACCATTTTCAGCCGAAAGATGAGTTGAACCGCAGACAAACAAACCATATCAACATTTTGAGGCCAGTGGCTGGCCAAATGTATTTCCAATTGTTCTTTGTTATTTTTTTGCTCTCAAAATTTTAGCACGCTTTAAAAACTATTTAATTTTAGCTTGTGTTAAAATAAGCTGATCCATAACAATGTTACAAATAAAAATATAAATTTTTGTAAGTTGCATAATAAGTTGTGAATCCCGATACGTGTGTGTTCATGCCAGCAAGTGAAAAAATGAATTTGTTTGGACGAACAAGCATTTCGGCCATCACCAGCAACAATAGATTCGACAATATGCCTACATTTTTATGTTGTTTCATTATGAACTACTCAACTTACTGGCAGTAAATTTTAAGTTGACACCCGGAAATTTTTACATTGAAAATAGAGAAAATTGTTGGTAGGTTGGGGGAGGAGGATACCGAGATTCGAATACCTTTAATTTTGTGGGAAACCAATAACCTCAAAACATAAATAATAATTGTAAAAAAAGGCAGGTGTTTATATAAGCCACTAGTTCAGCCGTAATAAAAGGCATTGAAGAATGGAGGGGTTTATTGTAAAATTTGTTTTTCGCCGTAGCGCCGAAACTATACGTTCGACGAAAAAAAATGCAAGATACTATTTTGTAGAGAATTTTGCCGTAAATTATTTTACTTTGACATATTTTGCTTCACAACCAAATAGTTACCCGATATTAAGAAGAAGAAAACTTTTGGGAGTATTTTTTTTTTAGATTGCAGCATAAGATCTCCTTGTATCGATATGGACTTCGGTGTTTTCATCAGAAAGCCATTAATTACGTCACCACAAAAAATCAGCTTTTCGCAACTTCTTTTTTTATGTTCTAAATTTCTTGCATTACAGTCACTGAATTCGTTATTCAGATCGCTGGAGAGTAGTACACCTCCAGTAAAATAACGTCGTAACTATAAAAAGAATGTTTGACTTTCTTCGAACAACCGCGTACAATAAAATCCTCTATGACGTATTTGTATATAACACATTTCACATAAAATTGTCATCATTGCAATTCCATTACATGCATTTGTAATCTTAATACACTTCACGTGTATTTTTCTGTAAATATTCAAGTTACGGCCGTATTTTACTAGTAGTGCGATTTGCAAATGATGAGCAAAGTCGTCTGCAGTGACACCCCAGAAAAATATGCAAAACACAAGCTCGTTCCCTCTTCCCCGTCTATTCTTTCTTTCTTGTCGGTCCAGCAGTTTCGAGGTCTTGGAGACAGCTCAGACGAAACGAGTACATGAGTATCGCATGGGAAATGAAGACTTCTCTAACTACATAATGTCAGTATTAATAGCATGAACAGTGAAACCACACACGGCGATGGACGTACAAGAGGAATAGGAAAATGGTGTGAGTTAACAGAAAATATGTGGTTTGTACGCGATTGGAACACATGTGTTTTCTGAAAAAGACTGTCCTGCTGAAGCCTCCAAACCTCCCACCTGGCAGCTCAACACGCTTCACTCTGAAGGAGAATGCAGCGCTCAGACGCTAGGTGGAGTGGAGTAAAGAAGTTTAGGCGGTTCTTAGTAGCGAGGTCTTAAGAGCTGATGAGGATGAAACGAGGTGAGGATGGAGCAGCGCCGGAATGCAAGTTGGGGGATATCCCCGAGTATACCCGCCGACTAGCGGCATCGTCTGGCACGATTCCCACTTGCGAAAATCCGGGAATAACCCCGTCGGGAATCTAACCCGGTTAGCCTTGTTGGGAGGCGAGCGCTCTAACCACTACTCCAACCGCGGCAAGGGTCACGGTGGCTGAGCGGTTAGCCTGCTCGTCTCCCACCAAGGCGAACTGGGTTCAATCCCCGGCCGGGGTACTCCCGGATTTTCGCAAGTGGAAATCGTGCCAGACGATCCCGCTGGTCGGTGGGTTATCTCGGGGATCTCCCGTTTCCGCCGTCTTTGCATTCCAGTGCTGTTCCATTCTCATCTCATTTCATCCTCATCGGCTTTCAAGACCTCGTTGTTAAGAGCCGCCGAAAATCTCCCCACTTAACTACAACCGCGTACCTCCCCAGACGCTAGGTCTTTACCTAAGTTTGTGGAGCAGTATTGCCGACTTCCCGTGCTCGGTCAGCAGGGATGAACGCCGGTTCACACCCGTCGGCGTCAAGCGACTCGTGTGAACGCAGTCTAACCGCAAAGCCAAAGCGGCCTTTGCCGACCGCAGGGGCTTAGCTTTGAAGGGGAGAGCTGTCCGCGGGAGCTCATTACCACCGCGGCGACGAGGGGTCGTTGACACGTCCACTGCTGGACAGAGGGGGAGAGGGAGCACCGCCCCCCTTCCCCACGACGACTACTTCATGGTCAACCTGCTGAAGAAATTCCGCCTCAACTGCTGGCCACCTCACTCCTCGTACTTTATATCACTGAAATAACCCTGCAATACGGCTACGGCATGGATTTGGTGTCATCATGGTAAAATGTGCACTTTCGAAAGCCCTGCTTAGGATCTGCTTCTCTGATTGCATTGTATCCTTCCACCTTATGTAAATGAAACTTTGTCATAGGCATTGTCACATTATTCATGTGCCATCCGAAATAAATCAAGGAAATGTTAGGAGTAGAATGATTATGGCGGATTTGGGGCAAGGGGACGGGGGACTGGAGCACCGGAGCCAGCCGCTGCCATCTTTAATTTCCCGTTATTCCATTTTTTCCCTCAAAATTTTCCTTTTTTCACTCAAAATTTACTAAACTTCCATTAAAATTTACCTTTTCCCCCTTAAAATTGCCCGCTTATCCCTTATAAAAGCACCGATACCCAGTAGCAAAAATGAGCCCCCGAAAGACACCTTTATAGGCATACGGTATGCCAAATCGATAGACAGGGTCCAGAGTCAGACCTGACCGGCTGCCATGTTGTGACTTTACGTGACCGCCATGTTGGATGTCAGTGACCTTGACCTTTGCTTTGACCCCATGACCATGACCTTGTATGACGTTGAACAAAAAAATCGCCAAAAATCCCAAAAAATTAAAAAAAATCGAAAAAATAACAAATAGAAGAAAAAAAACATCGATGACTCCAACCACCATGTTGGATGCCAGTGACCTTTATCTGGTGACCTTTGACCTTAAAAGCAGAAATCGTGAAAATTCCGCAAAAAAGTCCTTCAAGTTTATAAAAAATTTATTAAAGAGTCACAAAAATTATAAAAAATTAATTAAATATTTATTTATAAAAATATTATTAGAAATTATTTTAAAAACTTTATTTTTCCAGAGGTCCCCCACAGCACAATGTCTAGCAGACGACCAACCCCCCTCCCAATCAATTACATAATATTAACATTCTCGACCTCTACCAATTTTTATAAGATAATGCACTAAGTTACCTAAAAGAAATGACAAGTAACCCATTACAAAACTTCCAATATTATCCCCTAGACTCCTGTGGAGAGGAAGGTAGAGCAACCAGAAGAGTTCCTTTGGGTAGGGAAGGTGAAGAGGTTGGTTGTGGTGATGGAAGGTTGGTAAGATACCGGAATTTAAGCCACAACCAAAAACAAAAGGCTAGGTACAGGGCAGCAGTGATGCAAGAAACAACAATGAAAACTAGGTTAAAATCAGGAGTACTTGACGGGGCATGTATTGGACAGAGAAGGTTCAGCATATCGTTGGAGTTGGCATCATGTGGTTCGGATGCCAACAGGGCATCGAGCTCCTTAACCAAGGAGCCGTTCATGGTTAGGCAGGAACATTTTGAAAAGAGAAGAGGCATAAGGTTAGGAGCAAGTTTAGGAACATAAATTATGGGTAGGGCAAGATAAATGTGCATGTCTGAACTGACAGAACAAAAAGATTTGAAGAAAGGGCTTAATATGTCACAATGAGAGGCATTATCTATATATCTGCTTCAATTCAGAGAGAGAGAGAGAGAGAGAGAGAAAGAGTGAGTAGAATCATTAGTATATCTACAGATAAGGGTGATTTCGAGAAGTAATTTAGTTACCAAAAGGAAGGGGTTTAAAGGGAGAAATTCAAGGTTAACAAACGATTTGTCACATAAGTCCAGATAGAGTTTGCGAGAGAAAAGGTTGAATTCGCAGTATCAACATGACAGTCAAAAAATTGGGAAGACAGGAGGACAGAGGGTGATTCCATGACTTTGACACTGAGCCAAATAATTATGATTCAATGGAGCATATCATTTTCTGCCCGGACTAACAACAAGGAATTCATTTACAGATAGCAATATATAGAGGTTCAAATTTTCAACCAGAAAGGGCAAAGGGAAAGCATGGTATTTTTCAAAGAGGCTATCTTTATTGGCTAATGGAACATCCACAATAACATTTAAATATATATTGTAAATTACATCTTGCACTGATTTATGCCCATAAAACATATACAGATTATCAGGAGTTACAGGAGATATTGTGTATAATGGTAAAGAAATTGGGTGTTTGATCTTGTTGAAGAAGTTAATATAAGACACTCGATTTAATAAAGTAGAGCTCAATGTACCGTGAATACTGGTTACAATAGCATGTTTCAAATCAAATATTTCCAACCTAGCATTGGACACAGCTTTGGTAACACGGAGTACCATAGTATTAAGATCAACACGAAAATTAGCTAACATTATTTGGTCAAATACTTAACGTAAAGTTTTGTTCATGGCTGTATAGAGAACATTATAATGTTCAAAGTAGTGGGTTGCCAGCACTTGAAAGTACTTGGTGTTATTCAAAATTACGCTGTAGAATTATGTGGTTAGCCAAATTGAAAGAAATTTCATCTTGATTATTGGTGAGAGAATTTAGTCGCTTTTCCAATAGAGCAAGATATTGGTTGTCAAGGGTGCCAAACATAGTTTACAAAATTTTTCCTCCAAAATAAAAGGTACCACGTTTTGTATGGGACCCATGAGGCAAGAGAGAAGTTAGGGCAGATATTGCAGTTTTGAATGACATGGAATTTTCTTTTAATTGGGCTACTGCAAATGGAATATTCTGATAAAAACAAGAATTATGGCTCAAGTCCCGCAATTCCTTTTCATGTAAGACAATGATAGTATGGAGTATGTCATCTAGTTCAATAGATTCAATTTGGAGTTGCAGATGATTAAAATCGAGTACGATGGAGTAGAAGCTGTTAGTGAATAGAACGTCATCTTCCTTTTCGAATACTGTAACATAATGGAGTATTATTGCCGTTACAGATAACACATGACACATGATTTAAGGCAGAAAACAACAACGCATAATATAAGAAAAGGTTCACACAGGAACGGAATATTCACTTAAACAGAAAATAGAAGAAATACCAACAACAGCGTTCTTCTTCCAGGATATCCGTCTGTCTCATGCAAACAAAGCTTAACCGAGTCCGAAAAATTAGACCAAAGAGACTACGCACGGCATTCGTGCGTACTCAATGTAATAATATTTCGCTTAAGAACGATTTATTTATAGGCATTACGAAAACATATATTTTTCTCTGGTTTTATTCGTATTAATTATACACTAAATATTATAATGTATTGTATAATGTAAGTAAAAGTTCAATAAATCCAAAAACATGGAATTTTTATGTTAACACAAGTATAAAAATCTTGTGATGTAATGAAATTGAGGAAACCAACCACGTCATACATGGGGTGTTTTTTCAAAGGTTAGCACTAAAGAGTGAGAAGAAACGGTGAATAGACTACAGACGACTCTGACTGAAAAGGTTGACCGAACGCTTTCGGAAGCCCTGCTTAAGATCTATTTTATCACCTTTTAGTATACTTCCGCCATATGTAACATTTACATTTGTATCGGTATGGGCAATTCATTCGTCAGACAAATGAAAATGTGAAATTATTTATATATTGGTGCGCTAATGTGTGCAATTACAACCATAACAACTTGATTTGCCATTGGCAGCACGCCTGCTAGTGTCCAGTTAATGGGCAGTGATATTTTCAGGGGTGAACAGCTTATAGGTACTACAATTATTAGGCGGATTTTTATAAGATGTGTCTATGTTATGTTTAGTGATGTTATCAAATACACTGAAGCCAAATGCCGTACAACTGTATATGAACAGCATAAGCGAGTGTGCGAGAAAAACTTTGTAGCAAGAGTTGTTAGGCCTACTATTATTATATTTTACATATGTATTTCAACATTCATAATAACTATAATTTCTCAGTCAATATTTTCCACTTTTAAAATATTTTACTTTATAGTAATTAATTTTCGTTGTTCAATTTCTAGCCATGGCCAAGTAAACTTTCTAGAGATAAAATAATATTTCGTTATCATATTCACCATGTAGGTACTGTTATCATTAATATCACTGGCATGCACTATTAGTAAGAGGTGCTGCTATCTGCTAGCTGGAGGTGGCAACACAGCTGAAATCTCTCTCATCAATCTTCAAAATTTCCTGTATGTTATTCTATTGCACAAATGTAGTTCACAAATCCACTTCCCTTAGGTAAAAGGTTTTGTTTATTTTGAATGCTTATTGAGTGCGTGACGGGGCTGTTAAGGGCATTTGTATTAAATGTAACTGAAATTATTGGGGTCGCTGTAATCGTTGACTAGTGCCTCGAAATCCCACAAGGGCGCTTTGGCGTCAGTTACTGGAGGGATCGTATTCTATTTACGCATGTAGGAAGAGTGGTGGACATTGCCATTGACCGGCGGTTTTTGCGGGGTGTTGCCGTCCCCGCCATGCACCTGCGTTCCATCGCTGATCATCTCCCTCTCGAGTCAGCTCTATAGGAGATAACAACTTATACATCTCATCGCTGAATTATTTTGAAATTACTGAAATGTCTCTTATGCGTGAAGCTGCAGCGACTATTCTTCAGGCTAGATTTTTTTCTGAGTGTGCAGAAATTTCGTAAATTAGAAACTTTATACAACTTCAAGAAATAAGTCCGTAGGCAATATACAGTTTATCATAATATAGCACGAGACATGGTATTTACGATTGTAATACATGGCACCAAAACGCCACTGGAAGATTTGGTGAAGAGCTTAAGAACAAATATTTCAAACTCTCGGTATAACATCGCCGAAGAAGTAGCTGGTTCGCCTGTATAACACCAAGTCAGACGATACTGTAACATGACTGATGGACGGACGTTTGCTAATGCGAGTCTGAAGCTCTCTTGTCAACGCAGCAGAAATCCGCTCTTCCGCCTTATAAAACACAACCAAAACTTATTATTACATTCAGTGTAATAATAATTCTAATTATAATTCAGAGTATAAACACCTAACATAAAACCGGAAAGCACGTAGTTGGTTTATACAATATGTGACAGTGACTGTAAAGACATTAAATAGAGCCAATAGATAAACAGGATATGAATAACTTCATTACAACTTAAAGTTTGGTTACGTATTACTATTTCTTAACGATTCATTTTATTAGCCAATTTACCACACTTGCAGGTGTGAATTTAATCTGTTTACATATATACTTTTAAAACCAGACATAATTACAAAATTGCAGTCAAAAAGCCGGTTCTCCATAATTTATGCGTAAATTTCGGTTTTGCCGAACTTAGTTACGTCAACTCTCTATAAGTAAAACTCGTAAGTATCACCTTCCGAGTTATTCTTTCTCCCTGATATTACCGACCTCTGCAGTTTTTATCATCCATACACTCGACTACATAACTTTTTTTTGTGTATCTATCATAGCTTTCTTCTGGGAGGTATAGGTATATTCAACTTTGTTAACTTTGAAATAATAATGATTATCCCAAAGAATATAATTCTTCTATTCCTGTGACTATATGTTGACTCGTTGCAGAAAATTCGAGACCCACAGTAGACGCCAAACGCAACTGAAGGGAGTCTCCGTTGTTCCGCATCATCAACTCAGAGGAATGCCGGCGCGGTTGCCTTAATCTGGTGACGCGGCCGACTCCATCGCCAAGTTCTGCCAGAGTCTAATCCAGGTTCCGAGCCGAAGATGCCGCAACGCCAGGACGCTCTGCAACTCGAAGCAAGTTCGTCTCCGCCAGCACCGACAAGTTGTCAACTTGCGATGATCCGGAGGCAGTTGAATGTTGAGTCGAGGACCGATACTGACACCGCGCCACATATCTGCACTGTACATTCCCCGGCCGGGTTTCTCCGTTTCTCTCGACTCTGCCAGCGAAACAAAACTTCAACGACATACAGCACTGAGTACAGCGATTACCACACCAAGCGCGACATTCCTCCGAGTATTTCATACTTATATCAATTGGTTTCTTAGTCCGACACAAGGTAGCTCTGAAATNTGAGTACGGCGATTACCACGCCAAGCGCGACATTCCTCCGAGTATTTCATACTTATATCAATTGGTTTCTTAGTCCGACACAAGGTAGCTCTGAAANCCAAGCGCGACATTCCTCCGAGTATTTCATACTTATATCAATTGGTTTCTTAGTCCGACACAAGGTAGCTCTGAAATAATTTCCATTTTCTCGTGGTGCCGTTGTGCGGCTAAATATTTACTCAAGATATCGCTCCTGCTCTTTCTGATAGAGTAACATTCGAGCAACTGGGTTCATTCCAAGTACCGACAGGGGAAGGAGAATAGACGTGGTCTCTAAATAGGGAAGTCGCGATGGCTTATAATAGTCACATGTCTGCCCGCACAAAGGCAACACGAGCATACGGTGGCGATTACTGGACTAGGGAACTAGCGTCAGAAACATGGAGAGCTTTGCCAATGTCTTTGTTCCTTCATATTTTTCATGGTCAATTGAACACTTTTGAAAAACCCTGCCTAGGATTTAACTTCAGTGGCCATAAATTAAAAAAATACACTCGCATTACATACATATTTTTTATTTCGCTGCCAACTTAACTGGAAGCTTGAACGTCGGTGTGTACTGTAGAAAATACGTCGTTATGGGAAATGACTTTTTTTTCAAAGGTTTATTTAAAACGTGCTCACTTTACCGCGAAAAACCTTTTAGTANGTCGTTATGGGAAATGACTTTTTTTTCAAAGGTTTATTTAAAACGTGCTCACTTTACCGCGAAAAACCTTTTAGTACTCTTTACTTTCAGTGCATATAGTTTAAACAAATATCTGCAGTCTCGTGCATGTTTCACGAACTTTTATATCGGCACTGTATGAAGAGTATTACAAAGAAGCTAACGCATTTGTTATCAGCGGATATTCCTTGTTAGAAAATTCACCTGCATTGAAATATCTTCATACCGCTTCTTAATTTACAAAAAATTTTTTTTATTAAAAGTGTTATTTTTATTAATCCCTTAAAATTATACACGTACATCGTAAGTTGTTTAAAACAGGTTTTGTTGAATCAAACAAAGTTGGTTTGGCACTACGAAATTAATTGTTTGTATAGAGGCAATTAAATGTTTTGTTATTGAAACTCAATTATTTTGTTGGTTTTATTTTGTAGCCCAAAGAAAACCAATATTTGGTTGATGCAACTAAAAATGTGTTTGGTTCTACGTACATTTAAGAGTTTCGATTAATATAAAAAAAAATTTACCCCCCCCCCCCCCCCCCCCCCAAANACCTTTGCAACCTCAGTTAAATTGGCTACTGAGGAAACCAGAATGTTTATAAATACATGCATTTCAAATTCTAGGCAACGTACGAAAACAAATATTTGACATTTTGCAGCTTAATTTTTTAGTTTCCTGTTGAATTTATTTTATTAGTTTGTTAACATCGTTGCAAAGCATCAATAAATTCCCTAGAAAACACTGTTTCTATCTTAATTGAAACAAAAAATCTAAACAAATTCTAGAGCTGTTTTTTCAAACAATGGCGATCAAGTAAGTGGCCAAACAAATATGTACAGTTGATTCAACTAAATATTTTGTGCAGCCATATTTCTTTTGGCCCAATACAGAGGGTTTGTTTATCAAGTGTTTATTTTGTTAGATGAACAAAATTATCTTATTTCTTTTCAATGTTTGTTTACTATACAAAATATTTCGTTGGAGCCACTAAATATATTGTTGGCTGTTTTCTCGGTGCAAAAGGCGAATACGTTAAAATGAGTCCATGGTTTCGGACGCCACTTAGAAACTAGTTTTTTTTTTTTAAAGTGAAATAGAGTTGGAGCAACGGTGAAGTGCAAGAGCAAAAGGAAAAGGAACCCCCCAAGGTAACCCACTAGCCAACTGCAACGTCCGCCAATTTTCCTACATTCGAAATTTGGGCCTAACCACACCTGAAGTCAAATTAAGTAGGTAGTAGGTTTAAGGTTGTTGAAGGTTTTAATGAAGTGTTTACGAAAGCCTACTTGTAACTGGAAACACACATCATCTCACGTTTAACGCTGGCGTGATATTTTTTTCCCTCGTACCTGCGACACTTCTTAGTTGAGCTGTAAAAAGGGCACGCCAATTTAAAATCTTACTTACAAAAATAACGTCATTTTCACATCTAATGTTGTAAAATCGGGTTTCATAAAAACAGTAAAATCTTTTAGAAATACGTAAAGTCACGATAGTTAGTATGACATCTAATATAATATAAAGAATACTTCATTTAATTATAAATAATTCTACAAGCGGACGACTTTGCTACACTAGATGCGGTAGATCCCCCCCCCCCTTTTTCCCACTCAAGTAAGATCCGTTGTCTTGGTTTGGACACAAGCACAAAAATCTGATTTCTTTATTGACTGATTCAGATCAGACCACGTGTATTTTTCTCTATGGCGCATAAAATATCTTCACATCTTCTAACCTTAACACGTATATTTGGAAAACACACATAAAAAATCTCCCCCGATAATTTTTATCAGCGTATAGAATTACACTGTCTTCACTTAGGCCTAAAACAATTAGTTAAATATTAAAATATGTTTTCCCGCAATATAAATAATGTTGAATAAACGTAGGCAGTGTGTATTTTTTTGTCATCAAACTCGTTCACCACGTACTGCTGACGACAAAAAATTAACTAATTAAATAATCATATATAAATCGGCCTAATGTTCGTTATTATTGAACGTTTCGCCTCTCCGAAGGCTATTAATATTTTTATAGATGCCACTGAGTGAGTTTCAAAAGACCAGGCTGTTCAACACGTGGCGAATGGCTGTCTTATGAACAACAAGGGCGTCAGCTTTCCTTGATGGCGAATTTGTGAGCGAGTGCACCTGTCCTTATAAGTATGGGGTTAGGAATAAGACGAGATGGCTTACTGTGATGTAGAAGTTAATTTTGTTGGCCATCGCTNTGGCTTACTGTGATGTAGAAGTTAATTTTGTTGGCCATCGCTATGTGTTGGCGCCCAAAATATGGCGATACGGTTGCTTGTTTGCCCATTAAAAACAATGTTAAAGCGGCAACTTTTAAATAAATAAAGATCTACCACAGCTAAACTTNGTTGCTTGTTTGCCCATTAAAAACAATGTTAAAGCGGCAACTTTTAAATAAATAAAGATCTACCACAGCTAAACTGTAAACTGAATATCAACTTGTTCTGAGAAAAAATTGTTATATACTAAAATTGGTGTGAAGTTGAGAGGTTTGGGCGGCTCTTAACAACGGGGTCTTGAGAGCCTATGAGGGTGAAGTTAGATGAGTATGAAGCAGCGCCGGAATGCAAGGGTGGGGAAAACGGTAGAAGAGCCCCGAGAAAATCTGCAGACCAGAGGTATCATCGGGCACGATTCCCAGATGCGAAAACCCTGAAGCGATCCCATCGGGAATCAAACACTGTTCATCTTGGTGGGAAGCAAGCACACTAGTCACTGCACCACCTCAGCCCTGTAAAATAAGGCGTTTAAATGTTTTAGGCATAACAACATGGCGATGGAGACAAACTCATAATTTTAATTTGGTGTTAAGTGCGTATGTCAGCTTTGCAATACACTGAGATTAACGTTTGTTTGAAACATGTATACAGTAGATAAAAACTAATATTTTGTTGCCAGACAGATTTTTTTTTGACCAAACTAGACGGTTTCATCTCTTGGATATTTTATTTGCTAATCAAAATCGGTTGAGTTCAATTTCTGATTTTTTTAATTCATTAAAATATATTGTTAGGGCAACTTCTTATTTGTTTGGCTGTATAGAAACAACCATTTTGTTGACTTAAACCAACCTTTCTGTCAGTGTAATCACTCTCTGTGTGTAAACATTGGACTGTTTAGGCCTACTTTTAATGATAGTTTACTGGCTGTTTGGAAACTCACCCAAAATATTTCTGAAGGTGATTCCTTGTGAAAAATGAGGTAGGGATATGCGATAAAACTGATAGCCTAGCTCAATTTGTAAGGGAAATATCCGCCCTTGAAATTCGAGTTTAGAAATAGAATTTTCGCAAAATCTAAAAAAAGGCGTATAATTAAACTACGATTCTCTGGTTCTCTGGATAGTGTTTAGTATTATCGAGATATTCAGCCTATGTAAAAAAAATCCGGTATTATGCCTTTCACCTTAAAATTATAGAGTCGCCCGCTCTCTTATTGCGTACAATTTTTTTTGCATTTAAGTTGTATGCAGTTTTTATGATTTATTACTGAGCAGTACGTCGCACTTAACAAAAAGGTCCTCTTGTTGAAAGAACCTAAGGGCCACAGTGTATTTTAAAAGGCAACACAATTTTGAGCCGTGACGATACAATGCCTCGCACATGGGCAATACTTCTAACACGCGTAGGTAATCACATCGTAAGCAGCCGATATCGTGCTGACTATTCCCGAGAGCATCACAAGTGAAACGAGACAAAGAGTGTGTGCTGTGCATTGTGTGAATGTGTTCTGTGTGAATGTGTGCAGAACTGCAGTGTAAACCGCATGCCGAGGCTTACTTGGAAGGATTTGGCCGACATGCATTTCATGCAGACTACAGTGGTCTAACGGCATGCAGTTTGTACCAGCAGACCAGCAGAAATACTTAAACCACGTGACCCCTCAATCATTGGGCATTTGTTGCAGTTGACCAACACCATAAATAGATCATGTACATTGATCATTATAATTATTATTGTACTGTGCAGTTGCTTGGTATTTGCTGACACATTTGAACCTTTAAACGTGTCTTAGCGAGATCATAGTGAGAAGACACATTAGTACGTATGCACAATATTAGATTGTGTTACTGTAGTACATTGCACACTTAAGTCTACTTAAGAATAGTCGGCCTAATTTTGATTGCTTACGATGTGTTTATCTCGGCGAGCATGAAGTATTACCTACATGCCAGACGTTGTATCATCGCCGCTGAAAACCCTCCCTCTCACTCTCTCTTTCTCTCTCTCTCTGTCTATGTTTCAAAAAGAAACAGTGGATCCTAGGCACTTGTAACAAGAGGGACTTTTTTGTTAAGGAGTAGTGCTCAAAAGGACAGCATACAAATTGCCTTAAACTGGAAGGCAAAATATTATATGCAATAAGAGGGTGCAATGTGAAGGCGAAATGTCTTAGCACCGTTAGCTCAAAGCCGTCTAAGGAGTGTCAAATTAACGAAGGGTGCAAAAGTGCTAATAAAAGAATCCTAAAACATTTTGAAGTGAAACGTGTAACCAAACACGAAATGGCAAGTGTATTTATTTATTTGGAGTCAAATGGTTCTGGATGTAAGTCCTTTATCCTTCAGTTTAGCAAGTACTCCATTTACGATCGCTCGCTGTTTAACAAAGTGCCGGTGTTATCACAGGCAGTCTCATTGTGCGGCCGTTAAATCTGGGGCTGTGAAGGTCCTGCGGGTGACTTTTATGAGGACCGCGGCTTGGTCTGACGGCTTCTCACGCCGCCTTGTCGCGGTAGGGGTAGTGAGGCAGTGATGGTTCTCGTGTGACGTAAGTTCTGTGTGGAAGGGAAGGGGGAGGGCAGGGCGCTATGCAGCAGTAAAGCCGGGGAGAACAGTCCGACACGGCCGTTGGTATTTATGAGGACGCCGTCGAGGATAAACAGACCTTAACTGCGAGCACCCCAGGACTTGCGGCCATCCGTGAGGGGAGGTGGACAGGAAGGCGTCTGAAGAGTGTCCTGGGTCGTACACGAGGCCTGGCTTCACCCTTACTGTTCGGGAGGTTGCGCTAAGCCGCGGGGGGCTTGTTAACCGCCTCCTCCCTGAGTGAAACGACCCGCTGGCCGGTCGCATGACACCNATTTCGTGACGGGATGCATTCCGAAAATAAACTGCTGCAGCCTCGTTGTACTTGCATGAAGGCGGGTAACTGGCAACCTCGAGACCTTCTGTCAACACGCTAGACTGCAAACACTCGTCACTATTCCCCACTTTCTTATCTGCAGCACAATCTTTTCGACATACCCTGCGCTTAAAATAAGTGAAAAATAGAAAATTCACAAATAGGATAAGTTAAATTTTATTTGCGAACTTTTAAAACTCATTTTGCTATCACTGCAATAAGACGTAAATTTAAATGAATGAATTTCGCTCTCAAAGTTAAATCCTTTTTTTTATCAGTATGTTATGAATATGCCTAACTGAAAATGCAGTAACGATACTAGTCCTTAATTGATTCTCTGTTAATAATAAAAATAACCGTTTGCTCAGTGGCTGAAATAATGAGTCGAGTTTACGTGATTCTGATACAAGTACTTAAATTTAATGAATCTGAACGATTTTGGCTCTTCAATTTATAGTGTGGAAGGAGCATTTTACTATTCCACGTACCATTAGTTAATGAATTCCGCTCTTGAAATTTTCATGAAATCTACACTACTATGCATTTCTACAGAAATGCATAGTAAACGCACGGAAACGAAGTTCATGTTCGAGAAAAACAAATGGCTAAATATACNATTCCGCTCTTGAAATTTTCATGAAATCTACACTACTATGCATTTCTACAGAAATGCATAGTAAACGCACGGAAACAAAGTTCATGTTCGAGAAAAACAAATGGTTAAATATGCCTTTCAGTACATCCTGAAGGTTCAGGTGCCGAGACGAACAGGATTACAATACATTTCCTTGTCTCTGCGACTGTGAAAACGATCGTCACTCTACGGCTGTTGGGAGACTCACGCCTCTTACACTTACATATTTAAATTTCAAAAGATGGCACCATTAACCTATGAAAATATTTCAAACATTTGAAAAAATTCGCGGAACTGGAAATATTAATGTGTGATTTACTTTTTTTTTTATATTATCATTCCACTGAACCACATTATACTGACAGTGGACTGACTGAATCTAGTCCAGGCCTAGCGGAGAACGTTGCTGGAAAGGGCGAAGATGACGTGAAAGAATGTCAGTTTACACTGATGAATTATTTTGGAGTCAACAAGTAATTAATTCTTCATGTTAACTTAAAGTATTTGTGATCGCAATGCCAGCGTTTTTCTTTATGTAATCAATATCACATGATTTATTGATCTATCGAACTAATTTTTCCGTGAACGTTTTGAATTCGTGTTGAAATCATAATCTAAAAACGAACATTGTATTTCTGTCTCTTTCTGTGCACCGTTCAACACCCATATAAATAAATATAAGCTGTTTCGTACCACATCATAAACAAGAAATACAAGCAAATAATCAGCAATTATATAGTAAGTTCCGTAAATACACAAAAATCCTGTGAAATTTAAGAAACGCCTGTTATTGAAATAACAGTTTCACATGGATTATTGCATCATTTTCAAACAGTGCTGTAAAATATATTCCAACAGTGCACTTATTTAACAGTCGATAAGGCTTTAAGTGAATTTTATTTTATTCGTCTTTTTTAACGTAAGCGCGTTGATGTGTGTATCTATGTCTGCTTGAAGTTCAAATCAATGTACTCTACTCTATCTTTAAATGGGGAAAAAATTATTTTCAAGAGAGATGACTCCATAGGGAGGGGGAGGGGATTAATAAATGTAAATATTCTAAAATGTAATAATAAAACTCCTTCATATATGCCCGCAAATCACTTTCGTTGCTGTTGAATTCGAAATATCTTTTAGCCAGTACATTTCGGCAAACTGAAAAGAAATAAGCTGAATGTTCAAGGCTTAAATACGTAAACAACCATGTTCTCACGTAATTTTGTAAAAATTCCTGATTCCTTTTGTTTTGTGGTAGAATAATGCAAATTTTTCGAAGACGNCTTTTAGCCAGTACATTTCGGCAAACTGAAAAGAAATAAGCTGAATGTTCAAGGCTTAAATACGTAAACAACCATGCTCTCGCGTAATTTTGTAAAAATTCCTGATTCCTTTTGTTTTGTGGTAGAATAATGCAAATTTTTCGAAGATGATTAAGTTAATATTTGAAAATCAAACTGTCGCTTATCTCACTCACTAATTGAACTTGAGCGAGGGTTTGATTTAAATTGGCAAATTACGAAAAATAGTGGAACATATGAGTTTTGGAATTGTATGTGGGTGTTGAGGCTTCAGTGGAATAGTTTCTCCTTGAAACGTGCCTCTTTCATGGAATTTTCATTGAAACAGGGGCTGAGGTGGCACAACGGCTAGCGCGCTCACCCTCCCACCAAGGCGAACCGGGTTCGATTCTCGGCGGGTAGCTCCCGGAGTTTCGTGGGAGTTGTGCCAAACGATGTCGCTAGTGGGCGTGTTTCATCGGGGATCGCCCATTTCTCCCAGTCTTGCATTATGGCGCTGCCGCATACTTACCTAGCTTCATCCTCGTCGACTCTCAAGACACTGATATAAATAGTCAGTTCACTACCAAATGAAGTAGCTTTCACTGTGTTATAACAAAGAAAAGTTAGCAGTGAAGCAGGCACTCTGGGATTTAAAATTGCAGTTCCAGTATAAAGTATTTGTCGAAAGTGTTTATCCACTCTTGAGTACTTTCAGTGGAAACTCGTGTCACGCTTGTGTGGCAAGGTTCTAGCCCAACCATATGTTACTCAATACAAGAGCACTTGGTGGGTTACAACGTGATCTAGAGCACACTCTGATTTCAGGGGCTCCTCCGTATGTAGACTTTCTCTCCGTAAGCATATAAAGTAAATGCATTAATGAATTCAGCTATTTGTATAATTTCAAATATAGCTACATGCGTAACTTGCGAAGAAGACAATTCTCAGTGNATGCGTAACTTGCGAAGAAGAAAATTCTCAGCGGTTGTTTTCTATAGCCTTAAAAACGTCCGCAGTAGGTTTTTGGAAATAATTTTTGTATGTGTCGCTTGTGCATAAAATAGCGGTCTCCCGTTGCGCTAGTTTCTATCGACACCGCGTTGCATGAACATACACACCCAAATTACCCGCACAGAGAAACAAACTAATGTGCCGACAATACAACCAAATGAAAACGATACGTTGGAACGATGCGCAGAAAGCGATGCATTTGAATGATCGACCTGGCAGGCTTGTGTCTAAGTGAGTCATCTACGACTGCAACGTAAAATGAGGCTGACAGATGTTTTGAAACAGGTAGTACGTATGTTCGAGTAAATTTTTCCCAACTGTAGGAGTTTTTGAAAATTTTAACATCAATCAGTTCCGTAGAACACTTTTTCATGTATTTTTGCTGGAATCATTCTTTGATCAGATAAGTTCCTTTCGAGAAATGTATTGTATTGAATTTAAAAGTCAATAAACAGATATTTTATTTGATATCGTGTTGTAAGTGTTTAACAGCAATGTGATCTGAAACATGCTCTGGACCTGGAACGCATAACTCTGTACGTTCGAGGTCGACACGTGTGTCCGCGACATTATAGGTAACGGCCGCGTCCGGAACAATTCCGTATTTCGTATCTTCGCAGCAGCGTGGGGGAAATGAGATCGTCGGTAATGAAAGCTCGTGCACGTGTTCGGCGTGAGGAAGGGGGCTGGATGTAGGGTTGCGGGGGAGGTGGGGAGGGGTGAGGTGGAGCCACCGTAAAACCCGGTGGTACCATTGTGTGTCGCTGACCCACATTTGCGATAACAATATCCGCACACGACGACACCTTCCCACATATGCGCCTGCCCGACAATGGCGCAGGCCGGATCCAACGCCCACACCCCCCTCCCCCTCGGAACCAATTCCGACCAACCCTCTCGGTTGACGGAAACTACTGCCTCACTCCCCGACCCGCCCCGACGAAACAATTCCCTCGCACGAACATGTTTACACGCTGGGGGGAACAGGTGTAGGGGGGACGGAGGAGAGACCGTATCGCAGACGAGCTATAAAAATGATGTTTACATATTCGTGCGCTCTGCGAGAGTCAACTTTACGGCGGGTTTCGCGTCGTGTTGCTGGAGGCAAAACGAGGGCT
>NQII01000106.1:277065-326461 GCA_002778355.1 Clitarchus hookeri
CGTGTTGCTGGAGGAAAAACGAGGGCTTGTGGGTTGCGGTGGTTGGAAAAGAGACCCCACTCGCGAGGACGGGAGCGCTCTTTACCTCGGCGCAGTTGCGTCTGCTGCACCTGTGGCCAAGCTGCTCAATAGCACTCGCCTGAGGGGCCGTAGCTGCGAGGCGCATACGAGCTAGCGACCAGCAGGCTCCCCTCAGCGCAGCTTTGTGAGTGAACCGCGGAACTGTATCTGACTGCAGGGGTGACGCGTGAAGCATAGGACTACGCCCTCGACTAGCTCATGTTACAAGGTACGTTCTGTAAAGTCCGTTCACACGGTCACTTACTACTTATCTGAAGCCCTGCTAAACTTCTACTTACAGAATATTCCTCCGCCTACTGAAAACAAAACTCAATTAACTCTAGAAAATTACGCCGCAATCGTGCGCATTCAGTTTAGTAATATTTTGTATTTGTATAAGAATGTTTTCCTAGGTATTACCTACACATCTATTTTCTCCCTGTATTTATTCGTTTTAATTATAAACGAAATATTGTAATTTATATAAAGAATATAAGCAAACGCCCAGTTTAAACAAAAATATATATGGCACTTATATTTTAACACAAGTATAAAAAGCTTGTGATAGTTGATATATTTGGGGAACAACCAAGAATTTCATGCATGGGGTGATTTCTCAAAGGTTTAATTCAAAAAGGGTGGAAAAACCGTGAACAGACTTTATCATGCCTGGATGTTTCCTAGTTACATCATCAACCACGAAATGGGCCCTGCCTGGCTGGCGCATGAAATGCTTTGCATAGGTTTGGTAGAAAACGCACGAATAAAAAAAGGATTGCATATTTTATAGATGTGTCTAAACACCGATAGCATTTAAGGAGAACCTCTCCCCGCCATATTGAAGTCTTGGTTTTGAAGCCTGTTTATGGTTTTAAAACATTAAATTCCGAAATTACTCCTATACGTAACTAGCAGTCCAGGCGTTATGCGAATTGGTATTTACGTCACAATATTTATTTTGCCAACTTAAATTATAAATATTGCATAATTAATATTGTGTCGTAATTATGAGTTCGTAATTGGTTGTTATGCCTGTGGTGCTGTGCACGATCAATAACTGGGATTTTTGAAAAAAATATAAACAAGAAAGAAAACCAAGAATCGTGGCGGAGGACGGTTCCCCATAAGGAACCTTTCGAGCTCAAAGAGAAGTTTCAAGTTCTCATTTCAAATATACGNACCGATAGCATTTAAGGAGAACCTCTCCCCGCCATATTGAAGTCTTGGTTTTGAAGCCTGTTTATGGTTTTAAAAAATTAAATTCCGAAATTACTCCTATACATAACTAGCATTCCAGGCGTTATGCGAATTGGTATTTACGTCACAATATTTATTTTGCCAACTTAAATTATAAATATTGCATAATTANTATGCGAATTGGTATTTACGTCACAATATTTATTTTGCCAACTTAAATTATAAATATTGCATAATTAATATTGTGGCGTAATTATGAGTTCGTAATTGGTTGTTATGCCTGTGGTGCTGTGCACGATCAATAACTGGGATTTTTGAAAAAAATATAAACAAGAAAGAAAACCAAGAACCGTGGCGGAGGACGGTTCCCCATAAGGAACCTTTCGAGCTCAAAGAGAAGTTTCAAGTTCTCATTTCAAATATACGGATTATTTTTAGGGCGTGAAAATGGCTAAAACGGGCGTTTCCAGAAACAATTTCAACTGCAAATTTTTTTATTCCAGAAACTTGCGAGTTGTCTTTAGACGAGCATCTTCTTTACTAACATGTCTTTATAGTACAAGACCACCGCTTGAAGTCTCGTTCAAGTGATGAAAAACTGCACGCCAGTTGAGCGCATTGCGCTTACTAGTGATGAGGCAAGTGGTGAGGTAAGTGGTGAGTGAGCAAGTGTCGGCCTTAGGCACGCTTCATAAGCTGCGCAAGAAACGCAAAGACGCAAACAGTCGAACACAACTAGGTCAAAGAGTAAACTACGCAGGACGCAACAAAGCAACGCTAAAGTTGGTCTACTTTCAACTTCTTGCGTTTTTGCTTGCGTTTTGCGCCTTCTAAATTAGCTGTCATCGATTGCATAATCGTTTTACACTCGCACAGGATGTTGCGATTTTCAGTGATGATTATATTTGTTCGTTAAATGAATTGGTGCCTACATTTATGCGCTAAATCATAAGTTAAAAGTATATTCACGTATTTAAATATGTTAGGATATTCGTCTTGCTGAGAAAACTTACAACGAAACGCGACGATGACTTGAATAGTTGTGCCGTGAACGTGACTAATTGTTAGGTTAAAAAGATAATAGATCTGCAAAGTCTCAAATCTGGCCTTTATTAGTTGAGGCGTGTAATATGTGTGCCTTCACGTAACGTTAAGATACGTTATGTAACGTAGAAGTTACTTTAAATTACAATACTTAAGTTTAAGTTGCGTAACGTTAGTTTACATACAGCGTGATCTTCCTCTGTTTTTTCAGTCAACCTGGTGAAATTGCCAAGTTGTAGCCATTCCGTTTTTTGATGCAATAGAGCACGAACTGAGTAACATATATTATTGTATTCATGCAGGAAACTGAAAATGCCACAAATTTGTACTCCTCAGATGCAGTAGAACTAATTGCTCTCCAATTGGAGCATTTGTGGAATGTTAAGTGCTCCCCGAAATTCTACTCTTAACCGTTCACAATATTCTTACACAATACGGCACCGCTTGAATTGATCACCCGTGGTGACAGAGTGAATACTGTTATTCATAGCTAATGAAGTAAGCCTACAATTATTTCAGTTTGAAGCTGGGAAGTCCTTTATAATATATGTAACTTTCATAAAAAATTAATTAATGGTAGGTAATTGGGCTTAACGTTTCGTCAACAGCGAAGACATTCGAGACGGAGCAAGTTGCTCACCGGGAAGAGGGATTGGGGAAGGAAAGGGAAGAAAACGGCCATGGCCTTTGTTAAGGGCGCATCCCAGCATTCGCCTGGATTTCAGGAAACCATACGAATATACAAAGTTAGTGTATTTTACATATACATGAAAAATACTAACAGTTCTATGACTATACAAAAGTATTAACCAATAAAATTATTAAAACCGGCACTAGAATTTGTGTTGAAAAGATTTATAAATACGCTACGAATTAAGAAATCATACATGATTTCGCGCATTTTGCTGGATTAAATAATTTCGCGACATTTTGGAAGACGGTTTGTTAACCAGCACTTCATAATCGTCGAAATCAGTTTCCAAACTATGAGGATAGAATTCACAGTGAGTGAAATGACGTCACCGGTCGGAAGTTGGTGTAAACCACAGCCTGCCCCGTCCAGAACAGTTGCACTTACTTCGTTCCTTAATTTAGCCCACTAAATGTGTGCCTACTAGAGTGGTTCGCCGTTAATTGAACCCTTTGAAAGCCGAGTCGATTCTCTCTCTCTCTCTCTCCGCGCATCGCACTTCCACTTCTGCTCTATGAAAAAATTAACAAAGCCATAAACCTAACTGCTAGTAACCATGCGTCATTAATGGACATTGAAATTTTTAAGAAGTAAATCTTTTACTTTTTAGACCTTCTCCTGCTGTGGTGAGTAGAAAACCTAATGTCAGCAGATACCAATTTAAACATAAAATTTTTAAAAATACATTTAAAAAATTGTATATATTTCGAAGTTTGCTACTAATATTACTTAAGGCACACCAGATCGGAGTTCTGTTTAATAAATAATCCGTTAAGAACAATATTTTTTCTTCTCCAAAAGTTAGATGTAAAGCAGATACAGTGGTCGTTGTAATTTATATATTTGAAAAACAACTTTTTTTTATTTATAAAAATGTATTATTTAAGGTAATTTTTTATACACGATTTACGCTTAACCGTCCCAGAAAATATAACAACTACAGCTTCAACTGGTAATGCCATGCATTTTGTGCATGCGACCCTGCGTGTTGTGTACGGGCCCGACATCTGCCGGACGGGTAGTAGGCGCGAGCGGCCATCTTGGGCTGCGCGACAACGAGCCACGAGGCATCCATCAGGAAATTGACGTCGCCGTCGTCATCCTCATAACAGTAACGAAATCAGCCTCCCCGGGCGGCTGTGCTACCCCGCCCTCCTGCACCCGCGACAAGCCCGCCTGTCCCCAGTTCACAAGGCGCTGGCATTAGGATAAGGTCGCAGGTGCCTCGAGAAGGTCATGGCTCTCTCGTCCAGGGAGACGCTGCGCCCTCACAAGTGAAAGTGATACGTGTTCTTCTCTCGGGAAAGTACGCGCGACACAAACGACGCTTTCGTTAGACACGTCTGTTACACTTAGCACGGGACTAGTTCATCGTGGACTGATATCAGAAGCAAAATTACTAAAATTATATTAACTCTGGAAACAACAATTATAGTCGGTCACGGTTACTTCCAACTTTTCTGAAGCCCTGCTAAAGTTACACTTCCAATATATTCCTCCGCCTAATGCAAACAAAACTTAATCATGTCTAGAAAATTACACCGACGGGACTGTGCATCACATTCTTGCGCACTTAGTGTAATAATATTTTGCATAAGAACTATTTCTTACTAGATATTAACAACAAACCTCTTTTTGCACTGTTTTTATCCGTGTTGATTATAAATGAAATTTTGTAATTTATAGATTAGATATTCATTTTATATTTTTAATTAACTAAAAATAGGGCACTTTTGTGTTTACAGAAGTATAAAACGTTTGTGATACATAGCATATTTAGGAAATAACCAGACACCCCATACATGGAGTGATTTTTCAAAGGTTAGATTCAAAGAGTGTGAAAAAATGGCGAACAGGCTATACGAATGCTGTTAACATTTTGCAATCTCCAAGAAAGGGTAAATAAACTTTTTTTTTAGTACGTAGGCAACTTAAAGTAAAAGTATTTGAATATATTAGCCTAAGATGACAAGCGGTGATTATAAGAAAGTAGAATAAGAGAGTGTTACCACATTTGAAGTAGGTCACAATTCAATAGACTTTAAAATTATTTCGTGCTCTTCATTTTATTGCGTGTAAACTAAGCCACAAACGTTACAGATCTGACGAATTTCGTGATAAAGTTTCTTCCGTCTCTCGTACTGTGGCAAGATTTTTGTAACTGTACAATGGCATAGATAATCTGCACACATGAGGTTAATTAGATTCAGTTTTTTGCAACATCCCTGACATTTTGCTACGGCAAGATTTTGGATACCAAATCACACAAATAAAAAAAAATTGGTTCATTAAGGTACATTAACTAAATATATCGATTGCGCATAAACAAGACCATGAGCAAAGTCATGTTATGCCAAGATTTCTGAAGTACTTATTTTCCAAGATAACGGGAAAATAGTTTCAGAAAATATTTTATGCAACCTCCACCCCCCCTCCCCAATGATAACATTTGGAGTAATTGAAACTCGGCGACCAAATTCATTTTTATATTTACACTGGAGAGCCAAAAAAACTGGTATAGGCGTGCGTATGCAAATTACAGAGGTATAAAACCAATAATAGTAACGCGATGCTGTTGGCAGCTAGATCGGTTACTGCTGCTACAATGACAGGTGTAAAGTGATGTTATAGTAGGCGCACGAGAGATGGGACATAGCATCTCCGAGGTAGTGATACAATTTGGATGTTCGCGGACGACCATTTCACGAGTGTAGCGTGAATATTGGGAATCCGGTAAAACATAACATCTTCGACATCGCTGCGGCCGGAAAAAAGATCGTGAAAGAACGGGACAAACGACGACTGACGAGAATCATTAAACGTGACAGACGTGCAACCCTTTCTCAAATTGGCGCAGATTGGATTTGTGGAATGCCCTGCAGGATTCATGGTGTAAATTGCCTCCTGCATACCTTGAGACATTAGTCGAGTCCATGCCACGTCGTCTTGCGGCACTTCTGCGTGCTCGGGGGAGCCCTGCACGATATTAGGCAGGAGTTGCAGTTTTTTTGGCTTTTCAGTGTACATGAAAATCAGCCGTTAATTCACAAAAAAAATGAGAGCTCGCAAATGGCACTTCAATTTATGTTGTCCGGTCGCAAGAATTGATTTCCCACGAAACTTGTTTGACTTCCTGTGGTAAGGTCTGGAATCAAAACGTGTGCCCTTACTCTTAGTTGTAGTCACATACACAAACTGCCCGTTCGCATAGTAAGACCTACAGGATGGTTGTCAGAACACTCGTGGCGTGTATTTTGTCCTTTATTGGATATAATGCTGCACACATGCTTCTCGACACCACAACCTATATGCTTACCTACATATAAGTTATATATACATACACAGAAGCTATACATACATATATATAAATTGATTGGGACATAGTCAATCTCACATTTAATGGACTAACACCATCCAGTAACAAACGTTTCACAATGCAGTGAACACGCTTGAGATTTGTTCTGGTTAGGACAAACAAGAGGGTTGTAAGTGAGGANGAAACAAACGTTTCACAATGCAGTGAACACGCTTGAGATTTGTTCTGGTTAGGACAAACAAGAGGGTTGTAAGTGAGGAAATAGAGACAAACAGAACCGCTGATTCTGTAGTGTTGAATATAAGACGCCTCATTTTTAACTTCTCCTGAATGTCTGCATATGTGCAGATATTAAAATTCTTATTTTTCTTTCTTATAGCAAGAAGTGTTAAGATTTTTTAAGTTCATATTTGTTTGGCAGAAAAAAATAGTTTGATATCAACTATACGACATTTTAACACTATTTAAACGAATATTTTATTGACCTGAGCAACAATTTTTTCAATGCGTCTTATTATATTATGATTTTAGACTTACGGTATAATTTAGAGAAACCGCAACGGCCCGCTAACGTGAGATATGGACATAATTTTAACTTAATTCTTATTTTACGTACACAAATTATAGGGCACACACAAATGCGAGTTTGATAGCTTCGCCTATATGTATTGAATAATTGACTTGATAAACCAATGCTTATATCTTAATAACTGTATGGATACTTTAGTTTCCTTCATCGACTGAACGGTTTAGACCTACGGAAATAAGCTGGCTGAGAGTTCAGTTATTTTGCTCCTACTGAGTACAGAACCGCTGTTATTGGGGGCATTACGTAGAAGTAATCTACTGATTGGCCGACATTTCCAGTGATTTCAAACGCATTATAAACCTAAAAGGGCCAACATTTGTTCCAAATCAGTGACACTAGTGCTCTACTACATAGCAGTTTATGAATTATTCTATTATTCGTGTGATTGAATTACATTTATTCGACTGCGATGTCGTCTGAGATATAATAAATCAGAAGACTCTGTGCCACTGGTTATCGGCTTGGAAGACTCGTGTTCCAAGAAGTAGCAGCTGACATTTTAGAGGGTACAGTGCAACACTACCATTGGAGTCATCATACAACAAATAATAAATGGAAGGGTGGCCCTTGTTTACCACACACAAGTTCGGACGTAACGGCAACGAGCCGATAAGCGTATTTATTTGTTATGGCCGAGTCTGTGTGGTAGTTATATACTCCCAGATGGCCAGTTGCTTATATTGAAAGAATTGAAAACTACCGTGTTTGAAGCGATATGTGTCCCCTTGCGAGAACACCCTTAGCCCTTATTATTAAGTTAGCTGGGTAGCCAGTAGACAAAGGGATAGCAAGTTACAACAACCACTTTTAATTCCATTCTGTAGGGAAGCGTAGTAATAAGTTATAAGTAAATACAATTATAATGTAAATGCAGTGTGTTAGATAATTAAGAAACAGTATCAAATGTATGTAATGAGAGGAAAATGAGTGGCCGAACTGGAAGGTAAGTCTCGATCGAGCTGGGCGGCTGCGTGGAGCCCAGCAGTGAGTGAGTCGACACCTGATTGGCTTACAGGACGGCAGGAGAGCCGTGAAGTCAGAGTGTCTGGTGAGACGCGAGAGAGAGCTTTGTAGCAGGCTTGCCACACTGCAGTGCCAGGGGTGTCCAGAAATTTATTTCCCTCCACTTACAGCTGTTCGTGCATTGTTCAGGGGAGTCTGATGATATTTAAATGTATCTAATTCTTTTTTTTTTTTTTTTTTCAGTGTTAAAAAGCTGTACAACATGGTGCAAAAGTGCTAAAGCAAAAATGTTCATCTTTTACGTTACAGACTAGGCCTTCACAAATGAAGATGGACTATGTTACAGTTCAATTGCAATATTCTTCAGAAGTTATTCACTTAATTGGAAAAGCACATACACCAGTAATAACATAAATAACAAATTTATGATTTATACATTAATTAGACTACAACTTTGAGGTTTGTGAGGTCGGTAAAATTTATATTTCCTGACAGACACTTTATCGTTATAGGATTCGTACAATTCTCTTTTAAAATTTAATTAAACAGCAATGACAAAATCTGAATGGTATTGTTATTTTATTTATTTCCTACAGACCCAGGCCGTAGGCTAGGGAATAACTTCAATTGGAATATCGTCAAGAATTCAGGTCTCGGACATGGAACGAGGGCATGCGTGCCCACTTCGTCAACACGAGGCATTTTGGAAAGACTTAACTGCATATCGAGACTTTCAGGGAAGACCGGACCTCTCAGCATCTGACATAGAAACCTCGGTGAGGGACAGACATCCTCGGTGTCGGCATTTAGCATATCGGATAAGTAAACTGCCGACGATGTTTGCGGTACACACTGTGGTGTCAAGCATGCGGCGATAACGCGAACGTGATCCTGCTCTCGCGGAATAGAGATTCGCCACCCAGAGACGACAGCTCCCACTTCTCAGTCAGTAGCTCGCAGAAATCAACGTGCAGTGATTTTACTGTCGAAGACGTTGTTATGAATCACGTCAACGAACACAAGTCAAGCAAACTGCAGCAATGGGTCGCTATCCAGACCAGGGAAAGAATCCAAAACATTTTGCAACAATTATAGTTTGTTAAGCATAGCAATGAAGCGACGGTGGATCTTGCCTCCCTGCGAGACAATATTCGTCGTATATAGCAAAGAAAATCCTTTAAGATGAGGCTTCAACTTGGCATGCCACTCGTCGCTTCTCGTCGTAACATTGAACCTACGGCAACGATAAATACATATTAGTAATAAAGTGTATTTGAGTTGCTCAACAGGTCTTGGTCCTCCCTCGCCAGTGGCATATATTGTAACTATTACGTGGTAGAAATAAACTAAATCCCTGTTAAGTCTTTTATGTAACTTCTGTTTATTTACTATAAACCTCTCCTGGTCAAAATATATAGAAATATAACACCGTGCTAATGGATTATGACAGATCCATCCTGCACAATACAGGTCAAATGGTACTTCTGTGATGCGGCGGCAGTGAAGATTAACAAAGGACTTCGAAATAGGCTATTAAATAAATTAAGTTATTGATGCATGTTTTAAGTGTTCAAACACAACATTTTGGCAGAATGATTTTGTGAATGGTTATATCTAACACATCTCTGTCATCATCTTAATTTTACAATAGGATGGAACCCGTTTTGTTTGTCTTCATGCGATTCACGGACGATGGAAACTTGAGTTTCCAAATTCTTTGTATCCCACTCAGGCATTTTCTCATATAAAGAAGCCGCAAAAAAAATATACATATACATAACGTAAAGTATTAGGATTCTAAAATCCAATCAACGTATACTTTTTTTTTAAGTTCAGTTTATCTGTTGCATTTATTGGGCGAAAGATCTAAATTACTATGATTATTTTAATTTGTGTTTGAGAAGCACTCAAGTAAAATACATTTGTCGATTTCTGATAGTAAAATAATTACTTAATCTTTGTTGTCGATGTTGCGAAAGAGGCTGTACTGGAATCTTATGCCTGATTTTTAGCGCTTGGTAAGAGAATTTTTTTGAAAATGCACGTTAGCTCACAAAAATATAACATTCAGGTTGGGATGGTTAAGTAGTACTCATCGTAGAAGCCGTCGCATACTTAAAATGGAAATATTTACAAAGAGCGAAAATGCACAGTGATAAAAGAAGACTTGTAAGTCTGCTCAGGTCAGACATCTAATCATCGCACGAGCAGCCCTGGGCAAGTAACTGAAGAACAGCGAGAACCTGGAAAGCAGTTCGCAAATTTTACATGTGTAGCCCTAGAGCGTAACGAACGTACGGAGTTCGCGTACCATAAACCATCATTTGCAAACCAAATGCCTAGCAAAATTTTTTCTCCCCCGCCCTTTACGGACGCGGCATGGGGAGATGGTGCTGGGTGGGGGTGTCGTGGGAGGCGGAGTAAGGGAAAAATATATTTAAATTTCGCATCCGCGAGAACAGATTTTTCTCCTGTCTCCTTCTCTCTCTGTCTCAAGTTGTTCAGCGGCAGTGCCGTCGTTTCTTTCTTCCTCCCGCACGCTCTGCGCTTCGTCTTTAAGTCGAAGCAGACGAGGAGCGAAGCAACAGAAGAGCGCTGAGAGATATGGGCGCAGGGCGAGAGAAGAAGGCGGAAATATGCGACGAGAGACGAGTAATTGCTATGCAACCTCCCCCATCCCCTTATGTACTGAACCAAGCGCAGCTTTTCGATTCATGCCCCCCCCCCCNTGTAAAATTTGCGACAAAGAAGGGTGTTGTGGAACCTTGAGGAGGGAGGTGGATCTGGCAGAAAGCGCGGCGGAGGCAAGAAACTGCAACTGGCGAAGAGTTGTCATCGCGGCCAATTATACCCGCCAGCCCCTTCCACGCCGGCTCCCCTCGCAACAAGGGCTAATGATGACGGCACGTTACCTGCGACGGCTCTCATTATCAGCAACAACCCCGCACACACCCGGCTAAGATCACCAACCCCTCCTCCGCTCGCACGCCCCGGGGCTTTCATTTCACCGCCAGCCCCCGTTCCCACCCGGGGAACACGAAATCTTCAATAAGGGCGGGCGCCACGGAAACCATTCATTACGGGTGGTGATGTGACAGTCGCCTTTAAAGCGGCCGCCTAAAAACCGCCCCGTGCCAATTTTGCGTGCCTGTGCGCTCATTACCAGCAAACACTGAGGGATTCCCCAGCAGAGGAACCTGTGCCGCCCCACCAACCCCACCGAATGTCTCCCTGGCTCTGCTTTTCGACAGAGTAAAACGCATATTCGCAATCGTTTTGTTTATTCTCCAGGTAGAAATTTCTTGGTTGTGAAGTTACGATACGGCCTATACACAAGCATGGCTTCCTTTACTGTTTGGCTATTGTTTGTGCGTGAAGCTTTGAGACGGCGATATCCCATTCAGTGTAAATAAACTTGACGAAAAGTTGCCGACGGGTGAGAAAGTGAAATGAACTAGGCACTGATAAGAAATAGCCCTAAATCAGTGGAATTTAGTTATTGGAGTGATTTCTCACAGTGATTCCAGTGGAAAAGGTATTACCTACCCTCAATAAAAAAAATTATATTATACATTTTTTTTTTTATTCTGAGTGAACATTTTTTTTTGGCTGTATATAAGTATGTTAAAAAACATCAACAACGAATAGTATATGATTAAGGGTAAAGAATTAAACATTTAACGAGAAACAATTTCTGGAAATACGTGGTTTGGTCACTATGGGGCGTTAAAGTATTACAGAGCTTCGGACAAAGAGTTTACGGTTGTCTACAAATTTAATGAGCAAGACAATTCCAAGATTCCAACAAGAGAATGACATCGTGGATTACAAAAATGTTTCGAATTGCCGTTTTTTTTTTTAGCAGAGATAGGTGCACACTGTCAAAGGCACCTGATTTTGTGTTCATTATTTAAGCTGGATTCGTGTGATAATATCGTCCTCAGATGAAACACCAAATTCTTCATAGTGCTCCAAACCAAACACTCTAGGGGTGTAGTATCCGGTGACCACAGTCGCCATGGAACAAGTACCCTTCTGCCTGTCCATATATATTGATATATGGCATCAAGGTAGTCCCTCACATTTCTGTCGAAGTGTGCTGGAGCTTCGCCGTGTTGCAGCCGTATTACCTCCGGAACCTACAATGGCACCTCATCCAGTAGTGTAGGCAAAACTTCCCTTAGGAATACGTAGTATCGCGTTATGTTTAGTTCACAAGTAGTGAAACCCTCGTACACAGCACTAAGCGTGTGGTTTTGCCGGGTCCTATCCAAACTCCTGGCGTCTTCCCGGGGCGACACCGAAGCAGTTCAAAACCACATACCTCACAGGGAACGGGACTCCTCCTGGTTTCATCCAGCTTGCCGAGTAAACCTCTGCCCCCACGAATCCGACACCATGGATCGGTCACCACACATATTCATCAGTGGGGTCAAACCGATCGCCCGTGATGGTACTACTGTACTTACTTCCCATGACACTTGTGGATTTGTCAGGAACCAACCGTTATATCGCATGTGGTGAGCGACTATTAGTCGAATGGGGCAGACCTTACCACCACAGAAAATGGAGCGCTCCTTCTTCCATTACAGATATGTCAAAACGACCGAGAGGGACGTGTGCTATCTTCGGAGACAATGCCAGTCTTGCCCGGCAGAGCCTTACACCTGTCACAGGTCGGTTGTCCTCCTATAATCAGGTCCTTCATATCCTCACTGAGCATAATCCTTACGCCCATTACATACCGGTTGCTCGCATAGTCAGAGTTCACATCCAATAGCAAGTGCCAGCTCCAGGCAGTCACTTCCGACTTTTTCCATATGGGAAGCATGGCGGACATTTCCGCTGATCGAAAGGTTTTCCTCAGGGCACTGCCGTATCCGCAGTCCTTGTAATTAGCTGTTGCCCCGTCCCCATTTCACTCACTCACTGAGGCAGACGTGCTAGTTGTCCGACGCCTTCCACGTCATCTCACACCAACGGTACACATTGAGCAGCTACCAGTCGAGAGTCTGCACGTCTCCTTGGAGGCGGTGACGTGCGATGATGTCCCCCTCCCCCCGCCTGGGCGTCCCTCGGGATTGTTGCGCGATCAGCTTGTTTGCGTCGGCTCGTCAGATTTATGGCGACAATGTTCTCCGAGGACCGCTATATATCGTGAGTGCCGCCACCCACACCATGGACAGGGAGGGGCGCCGCAGGCCGGAGGTGTTTGTCAACTGCATGTGACAGCCCGCCAGCTTCAAAACAACTGCCTTTCCCTCCTCCTTCGCATTAATAATGCCCTCCGCAAGTGCCGCCCCGCCTCTCCTCTGGCAAAACAGGGTGTGACGTGGCACGCAAGGGATGTCAGGTGGCTGTGTGTGTTACCCCGCAGTGTGCCTCTCATCTAATGCTACGGCGACTCGGGACTCTGTCCGCAGCCACTGCTACTTCTCGTCCACTCTCTACTCCGCTCGCAGATGTACTAGCTGCCTATACAGAGCCAGGAGATCGGACTCACCACTGCCATAATGCGAATAGATATCAATGGGACTCTCTCAGATTTAGCAGATTCTCCCGCTTATAACAAACTTGCCGTTATACGGTGGCTTCCCACCTCGTCCTTGCCCTTTGAGTTCTTCTTTTGCTAACGATTATCTCGGACTGCTTTCTCTAACCCATATTCATATTTTCCGTTGTCAGGGTTGTTTCATATATACCCTCTTTGTTCTTCTAAAACTGCACTGGCTGGTTTGATAATATTTCTCATTTGTTTATATCTCTTACTCTGTTCCTTCGTGTTTTGCCAATTATTCCTCTTAGTATGGTTACTGCAAAAGCGGTGTTCTTGTTTCCGGACCGCATTTTGGTATAAGTCTCGTGGCATATATTGTTACTTACATTTAGAAGCACATCAAGTTGTAGCATATTTTAAAATTTACACTTCAAATAAGAAACATAGCGTCTAAACGTCAGTTACTACAAACTCCAAGTAATTAACTAAAATATATTGTTTCGCTTTTACTCTTGAGGTGACCGGCGATTGCCCTGTGTGTGTTTCAGCTTAGACACCTTTCCGCTTGAAAGAGTTCAGCCTAAGTGTAGCGTCAGTAGTACGAAAAATGTTTTTTACTCACATGGAATATAACATTATGTCTTGATTCTCCGACGTCATCAGAATTGATCGACAAAGCTATACAAGGACATACACAATGAACACACGTTTGTTAGTGTAACAGTGAAGAAACTAGTAAGAATTGTTCACTTTAAAATTATTTAAAACAATTAATTAAAGAAAATACCTGCTGAACTTTCAGCCTGACTTCCTTAGAAAGATACGCTTAAACGATCTGTACAAAGGTTGTTCACGGTAATGCGAGCACTTTTGGCGTCCTAGTTACATTTCCTTTCAGCCATAGTTAATCCTTAAACCACATTTTATAATAACTATTCCTGTGTAAGTATTAAACACAGTGTGCATATTCCACCGCACTCGGAAGTTAACGTCTAAAACTAAAATAGAATATATGCATTGACTATTATTCCAAATGAGAGGGATTTCAAAAGTGCTCACTCTACCCTGAATATCCTATAAGCATAGTTATGTCTGTGTGTCCGCTCGGGTCTGCGATCGAACCAAAACCACAGGAGTGGAAGGCCAGTGGCTAATTAACTGACACCAACCGTTCGTCCTTTTCCCCTGCCGAATAATTTTTTTAAACACCCAAAAATACTGTTAGAACATTATGTAAGCATTTAATGGCAAAGATGTCGTCCCAACGCAAACGGCTATTAAACATATTCTGTAATCATAAAATTGCAAATTTACAATCCACCTGCATACTTATCATTCCAAGTGTTCTAATTAGATACATCACTAACCTTATTCTTACCAAAAAATGGCATTATTTTTTTTTTAACAGTCAATAGGTCTACATATTAAACTGTTCTGAGAGAGAGCATACGTGTGAATTATGGTTGTGTTGTAATGTAGATTGGTTCGAATCTCGGTGACGCCGGTATTAATTTTTTCTCTTGAATTTAGTTAAATTTTTTTACACTTTATTAATTAACGTTGTTTTTGAAGACACGAAAAAATAATTTTATTAGCTACCAAGGACTTTCTTGCAAAAGTAAAAAAAAAATTTTATACACTATAATTCCCTCATAAAGACGACAACGGTAATTCAACATGAGAAAAAAAATGACAGTCATTCAGAGTAAACAACACACAATTTTAATAAATAAACTTGCTACAAGTTTATAACAAGCTGGCTATATCATAAAATAATTAATCATTAAACATTACCCCAGCACCAAATTACCGACGACTTGGAAAATATTCACTCTGAATAAATCTGCAGCTGCAATAGTGCTTATTGATTTACGCAGGCACTGTAAGTAATCTGCCTACATATGTTATTTAGGAAAGCATGGTACAAATTCTTTCAAATCTTCTTTATTTTACGGGCAACAAGTTTAAAATGTAATGACTAATATAGAACTTAATCTAACTGATCAGGGCGTTGTTAAAATGAACATACACTGCCATTTTGCTGGCGATAACGGGCAGCATAACGCATCTTTTCGTTAGGATGTGCGGGACGGAATACGACTAACCTTGATAACAGTTACGGAAATATCTTATTTATTTTCTGAAAATACTTGTTCGCAATACCGATCTCGATTGGCCTTATGTGGCAGATATCACCAACAGTTAACTAACATATGTAACACACGGATTCCATTCCACTTATTTCCTACAACGCTCATACACCCACATTTGCTCATTCACGCAATCTATGAGAATCACTTCCTTAAACACAATTTCCAGTGACGTTTTTGTCCTTCATTTGCCAATAACGTATGGATCATTGTAATTTCATTTAGTTGCATGTAAATACGAAATACTTTTATGCAGGTCAAGTGGCGCCGCGGCGTAGACGATATACATCAGTAGATCAAAATTATATACGTATTAAAATGTTTCACGTGATTTAAAGGTTGTCTATCTAACACAAAAACAACTATATAAATTTCGAAAAAGTAGGGTATTATCTATTGTATTTATCGCATAATTAAATATTTTATTCCTTTTATAGAGTGAAGAAAAAACTATTTCTCACTATTGATGACGATACGTCGATACAAATTAAATAACTGCAGTCGTGTTTTCCCAGCAAGGCGATCAAAAATTTAATATTTAACCCACTCCAGTTTTATCGGCTAGGGCCGGAGGGGATGTGCTGTAACATAAAATTTTATTTAGTTATGGCGTAGTTATAAGCCCTATATAGGAATATGTTTTGATGAAAATACATTTTGGTTGGATAGGTAAGATACTGTCACAAGAAAGTACTGCTTTACTGATTTTCAATCTTCCAAAACGTTTACGACAATTGGAAGATAAACTGTTTTTCTTTCAAGTAAGCTTTTGGTGTTTCGTTGAGTGAACATTTCTGAATTAAAACGGGGGCTGTGTGTTACGGAATAGCTTCTCTACTTTAAAGGTGAAAATAGCCCTCCTCTTACGCAGTCCTTTACGCCCGGCTGAAAAGTGGCAAATCCTTTTTCCTTTTTCACGTCATGAGTGCCGGCATGTGCAGATGCTCATTACGTTTGACTTCAGCACTTCAGGACGAATGCTAATAAAGTGCCTTTTTCACTTCGTAAAGCCTAGCAGATTGCAAGAAAACTTCAAACTGAGAAAAAACGACAAGCATTTTTAGCAGGCAGTGTAAGAAATATGTGAGTAAACTTTCTAAACTGCAATAAAAGTTTTTAAATGATACAGTGTTCGGAAAACTTATTACACATCAGGCTGCAAATAAAGAAATGCTTCTTCACACAGCTTGAAACTCTAATAGGCCTCCGCATTGGACACTTACCTGCATACATGGAGGAATGCTACCTTAAGTATTTGCAAACAAAAAAAACACCGCTCGTACTTTCTCAATGCGCGTAGACAATGGTGTAGCAAACTTGCGAAAAGTTATTGAAGAGAACTGTATTTTCAGTTTTGTAAGCCTTTTATGTTACACTTGAAAAATATGTGATTGTAACACAAGAAGCTTAATAAAAGTTCTTTTGCCACAGTCTCAAAAAAAGTTTTAATAATAATATGATAACAATACAATAATGCATATCAGATATGTACGAATAATGCATAGCAGATATGTACGAGTTAGAGACTGTGAAGAGCATATTTTTCACACAAAAACGTGGAAATTTCTAATTCTGAGAAGTCAACAGAGAGAGGGGCTAAAGAAAAACTTCTTATGATCTTGAAGAGCTTAATGCGGATAGCCTAACAGCAAAGTACATGTAAAATAAATATAATATTGTTTGAAGGATTGGTGCGGAACAAAATTAATTGTCTTTCCTGTTTCAGCAGACTACAGACGCGCGCGTGTTTGACTCTCTTAAAGAACAACTAAGTCACTTGTCTCGCCGCACAACGGCACCACGAGCATATGGCAACGACTGCAGTGCTACCTCGTGTCGGTCAGCCAATTAGCGTCACAAACGCCCAGAACAATTGCAGTGTTTTCTCTCCTCCTGTACTACCTTTTAAAAAACAGTGGTAAAACCTTGTACAGACTGTTCATGGTAAACTGAGCACTTTCAAAAGCCATGTTTGGTATTCACTTGTATACACATTGTGTGTTCTTTTACCACACGTAAAATTGACATAGCAATGGACTTTATCTCTTTATTCAGGCGTCGGTCAAGAAAAACAATGAGATTATTACAGGAGGATATAATTTACATATTTGCTAATTCTTGCACTTATATGCAATAAAAATAAAGAACGCGAAAGAAATCATTTCGGTATTTACAAATTTTACCTGACACTTTTAATTCAATGTCAAGACATACTTTCCCTCCGTCGGCAGCAACTTTGCTGGGCGCATGCCGGTCAGTATGACCGTTAAAATATAACTTGTGCAGTTAGGTGCAATTACATATTTCTAAAGTAAATTTCTAAGCTGCTCAGTTTACCGTGAACAGTCTATAGACAAATTAAACATCCCCCCTCTCGTCCCTGAAAGTAACAAGGACGGCTGGAACACGTCTTCCCCTACCCACCTTTCTCAACTTCATCTTTAGGGTTGAGACCTGGGTGGCGCTGGTTCCAACCCTTGCTGGAAACTGCATTTTCAGTGTTTTCCCGTTGTACGCTAAAAGTAAAGCCAGAGCAATATTCTGAACGATTCAATCCACAAACTTCATAGGCCATGCCTGAAGGCGAATAAAACCAATTAATTGGCGTCACTTTCAATGACACTCTTTGAAAAATATTTTTTTTCCTGCTGTGACAAAGATGCGAATGTAATATTCCGGCAAAAAAAACTAGAAACCATTATTGACACTTATGCAAGGATGCAATAATAGGACACGATAATTATATGACGTCAATGTTGCTGCGGTGGATGGAAGTTTTAAAACGAAATATAGTAAAGCCTGATATTTTATATCGATAACGAGCATGGGACCATTTTCACTGAACTAACTATAAGAATGACATACCTTGTTAAATCAAGATTATTAAAAATTATGTTTCAGCTTTATCACTTCAATGGCGCTAATTTCAATGTTCTGTTGTCACGATCACAAACAATCTAGCTGTTAAAATTGCAAACAGATCGCAGAAATAAAGTTCAAACACGATTTTCTCTTATTGATTAAGGAAATTCAGGTTTCCTCATTTGCAAATACTCTCGAATGTTCTTAAATCAATTCTTGCGTGCTAGCACATGAAGTGCGTTTAAACTATCCTCTATAAAAATATTGTTTTTTGTTCGTTTACCGAGCACACTTCAATAGCGGACGCTTTAACTTTAGCGTAAAACTTTGGTTCGAAGTCTGAAAGTTACCATAGCTGGAAGTTTAGCTATAATGTTTTTGCTGAAAAAGCTTCTCAAATGACATCTCCACTTAGCACCTGCCAGTTTGTGCTACGAATGACGTCACTATTATTTTAACCTTAATTATCTTCTGTGATATCACAAATAGGCACCTTCACTCGGTATGAGGTAAAGAAACACTACAACGTTTGACGGGCATGTAAAAATTTATATGGCCCGATATCATTTACGGAGAAGTTGGAGTAAAAATTAAATAAACATTTAATCATTCACTCATTAGTTTGGTGAAAGTAAACAGCTTGGTAATCTGTTTTCCAGATGTTGACTATTTGGAAATACTTAAATAATATATCAAATATATATCACTTTACGTATTACATATATTAACACGTCTCAGCCAGTTCTGGGAAACTTCTTTCTTTCACTTACAATGTTAATTCGTACATATATGTGATATCTGGCAAAGGATAAAAAAAATATCGTTTTTAATATGGTTTACTATTAATTACAGTCGAAGAGGGACTGAGAATTCACCGAGATCACAAATAAAAATTTGTATTTATCTGTCCGCAGTTAAGAAGTCCTATTCTTCTTAATAAATTAAGATATCGCCTTGTTGCTGAATAAGAGATAGGGCATACGTCATGTTTTAAAGATGTAAAATAATATCAGCAAAGTCCTGCATAATTTTTTCCAATATTTTCATGAAATCTATTATATATATAAAAGATAATTCAAACTGGAAATATAATAACGGGAAATGCACTAAAAAAAACAAGTAGTCTCTTCCAGCCACCATTATACATGTAACTATTCGTGTTGATTCGAACATATTTTTTTCGTAAATATGTATTTACATTCTTGAATAATAACTGAAATGGCATGAAAAATATCACAAAAATGCGTCCGAAAAACAGATTACCGTTTAAATGGATGTATGGAATAAACCACTACTTTTTTGTAAAATCAAATAGTTTGTAACATAATTTTTTTTATATTTGTTTTATGAAGTTTCAACTTGCACTTTTAAATGTGGCCTTTGTCAGATAGGCATCAAGGTTATTGCCAGCCTATAAAATGTTATAAACTAAGTCTCCACTTTTTTTAGTTGCAATTGACTTACTTGTTTCTAAATGTACAAATTTATTTCACGAATATTTGCTACCATTAGTTCCAAGCATATATGTTAAAGACATTCATGAATAAAAAGATCCTGTTGTTGGTAGGGATATTGTAATTTGTATCACTTTAAATGTTCTAGTGATAAGACTTTGTAACACTTTAAATTTGGGCAGCCGCGAATTCGACTGATTTTTGGCAACTGTATAGGTAACGTCCATTCTTAAAAAAGTATTTGAAAGTCAAGTACAGTAAAATATATTCAGTAGTCATTGTAAAAAATAAGTGACATGGATAACCTCGCTATGTCACAGTTACATTGCAAAATCACCGGAAGCAAGCAGGTTAGGTGGGTATTGGGCGTATCATCTTGTCGACAGCGAGGTCTTTATAAACGGAGCAAGTTGCGCAGGGAAGAGGGATTTGGGAAGGAATGGGAAGGTATTTGCCATGGCCATGGTTGAGGTGGCCACCTGGTTGAAGGAATTTCGCACGTCTGAGGCCTAAAAGCGCGGGAGCGTTAGGGGCGACCGAGACATGCACATCAACTCTCTCGTCGCCTCTACGCGCAAAGCACTGAACTGGCATGCAGTCTTGCCGTCGATAACGCGCGGCTATGAGACTTTCAGCAGAGACCCTGTCATTTTATGACGTAATAATAAAAATTAAGGTTTGATGCGCGTCCGTATTCCTTTTTTAATGTTTTGTACCGGAATGTTCATACCTAAGAATGACCGCGAAAACCCCCGTTCGAGCCATTTTAACTGTCGCAAAAATATGATTTAGAGAGAAATGGAGGAACTGGAAAACATATATAGACGCGTAACGTTTCTTAAATGCTATTCATAAGCATACCTCACTCAGAAACATTGGACGATTTTTTTAATACAACGTTTTATGCTGGAGCTCTGCACACCGTTCGGCGGCTTATTCAGGCTGCCATCTTAAGGCCCCTACCCAGCATTCGACTGGAGTGATTTCGAGAAACCATGGGAAATCGAAATCAGGATGGCCGGACCGGGAATCAAACCCAGGTGCTCTCGAATGCGAAGTAAGCATGTGCATTTTTTCAAGGCATTTCTATTTATATTTGACCAAATTTCATGAGTGTCTCTATCATTCTCACTATGTATTATTTCATGATATTGAATATTTACGGCTGCTGTTGTAACGCTTCAGAAACGCACGTTGCTGCTGGATCCAAATAAAATCATTACCGCTATTTACAAAAGAGGAATAGTGAAGAAACACAAATATTGTTTCGTTTTCAAGTTGAGTTTTATCCTTCATATCCAAGAAGATCTCCATATGTTTGCGGTATTTTCCGTTTAAAGTAAATTTTAATCCCAAGTTATGATAGTTTCTATATACACTGTCTCTTTTGAGACCTTTATATTTTTCAAGCATATTCTTTTCTTTTCTAATTTCTTGTGCTGTAATTGCATGAAAATATGTTGTAGGATAACAAGAATAACGCAATTTCAACGTGGGGATACACTATTCGCAAGTTAGTAACGCTGAAAAATAATTATCTTTTAAAAAACTTACACGGTAAAACTGGCGACTGTAGCGTGACTTGGGGCTAAAGAAGATTGCAATTTAAAAAGAAGACAAGGTACTTAAAGCTTCTTCTCATGCTTGTCAGCTGTTTCGCTTTATTGTTGTCGAAAGATTCGTTTTGAAGGTGGCAGGTTACCTCAAAAGCAGTTTCTTCTCTAAAGAGTTTTTGAGAAATTAATATTACACATATGTAATAGTATTCTCTCCATAACACTGTGTACTAAATTACCATCCCCCATGAAACAGGGGTACACTTGCATTAGAAATTCCATTAAAGTAAATATTATAATCTTAACTAATTATTTTTGGTTCCCAATCATTGACAGTGTAACTTTAATAAAACGATAAATTATAACTATATTATAAAATTATAAATATTTAAAACCACAGTATTTGCGCATTTTCTCACCACTAGCTTAAGAAATGAAAAATATATAATAAATTGCATTTTTCTTAACTTCGTAAATTTCTATAATTAAATTATCCCCCATATGTGGTAACCTATTTCTATAGAATTAACATTTTATTAAGCATATAAATCTAGCNCGCGCAAAGCACTGAACTGGCATGCAGTCTTGCCGTCGATAACGCGCGGCTATGAGACTTTCAGCAGAGACCCTGCCATTTTATGACGTAATAATAAAAATAAACGTTTGATGCGCGTCCGTATTCCTTTTTTAATGTTTTGTACTGGAATGTTCATACCTAAGAATGACCGCGAAAACCCCCGTTCGAGCCATTTTAACTGTCGCAAAAATATGATTTAGANGGAATGTTCATACCTAAGAATGACCGCGAAAACCCCCGTTCGAGCCATTTTAACTGTCGCAAAAATATGATTTAGAGAGAAATGGAGGAACTGGAAAACATATATAGACGCGTAACGTTTCTTAAATGCTATTCATAAGCATACCTCACTCAGAAACATTGGACGATTTTTTTAATACAACGTTTTATGCTGGAGCTCTGCACACCGTTCGGCGNGCATACCTCACTCAGAAACATTGGACGATTTTTTTAATACAACGTTTTATGCTGGAGCTCTGCACACCGTTCGGCGGCTTATTCAGGCTGCCATCTTAAGGCCCCTACCCAGCATTCGACTGGAGTGATTTCGAGAAACCATGGGAAATCGAAATCAGGATGGCCGGACCGGGAATCAAACCCAGGTGCTCTCGGANCGGACCGGGAATCAAACCCAGGTGCTCTCGAATGCGAAGTAAGCATGTGCATTTTTTCAAGGCATTTCTATTTATATTTGACCAAATTTCATGAGTGTCTCTATCATTCTCACTATGTATTATTTCATGATATTGAATATTTACGGCTGCTGTTGTAACGCTTCAGAAACGCACGTTGCTGCTGGATCCAAATAAAATCATTACCGCTATTTACAAAAGAGGAATAGTGAAGAAACACAAATATTGTTTCGTTTTCAAGTTGTGTTTTATCCTTCATATCCAAGAAGATCTCCATATGTTTGCGCTATTTTCCGTTTACAGTAAATTTTAATCCCCAGTTATGATAGTTTCTATATAGACTGTCTCTTTTGAGACCTTTATATTTTTCAAGCATATTGTTTTCTTTTCTAATTTCTTGTGCTGTAATAGCATGAAAATATGTTGTAGGATAACAAGAATAACGCAGTTTCAACGTGGGGACACACTATTCGCAAGCTAGTAACGCTGAAAAATAATTATCTTTTAAAAAACTTACACGGTAAAACTGGCGACTGTAGCGTGACTTGGGGCTAAAGAAGATTGCAATTTAAAAAGAAGATAAGGTACTTAAAGCTTCTTCTCATGCTTGTCAGCTGTTTCGCTTTATTGTTGTCGAAAGATTCGTTTTGAAGGTGGCAGGTTACCTCAAAAGCAGTTTCTTCTCTAAAGAGTTTTTGAGAAATTAATATTACACATATGTAATAGTATTCTCTCCATAACACTGTGTACTAAATTACCATCCCCCATGAAACAGGGGTACACTTGCATTAGAAATTCCATTAAAGTAAATATTATAATCTTAACTAATTATTTTTGGTTCCCAATCATTGACAGTGTAACTTTAATAAAACGATAAATTATAACTATATTATAAAATTATAACTATTTAAAACCACAGTATTTGCGCATTTTCTCACCACTAGCTTAAGAAATGAAAAATATATAATAAATTGCATTTTTCTTAACTTCGTAAATTTCTATAATTAAATTATCCCCCATATGTGGTAACCTATTTCTATAGAATTAACATTTTATTAAGCATATAAATCTAGCAATATATGCTTATTTCAAATAGCGACCCTTGTTCAGTAACACAATCATAGTACACAGAACACCAATGTTCGCTCCTCAGGCCGGACTACATAATAAAGTAATGTATTAATACGCTCTGTGGTGTAATTCGCGTTTTCGAGAAAAGTGGCTGACATATAGCAGCGGAAATATGCGCCATTGTCGAGAGTATAACTGATTTCCTGATACGATTGACTGCAGTAAAAGGAAATGTAATTTTTATGAAAACGGACGATTTCTAGCTGACATTGTATATACGTTTTTTCTCATAAAATATGAAACTCGCTCAAACAAATATGATTCAGTTATATTGTATAATATCATACATTACCATTTATAGTATTTGTATGAAGGCAACGTATAGCATGTCGGTACACAAATTTTCGAAAGTGAGTGAGTGAAGTGAAGAGATTTGGACGGCTCTTAACAACGAGGCCATGAGAGCCGATGAGGGTGATTGAGGAGAGTATAAATCAGCGCCGGAATGAAGGGGTGGGGGAAACGGGAAATCCCCGAGAAAACCAGCCGGTCAGAGGCATTGCCCGGCACAACTCCCACATGCGGAAATCTGGGAGCGACCCGGTTGGGGATTGGAGCCGGTTCATCTTAGTGGGGGGCGAGCAGGCTAACCGCTCAGCCACCGCAGCACCAGAATTTTAGAAAGAAAATGGGATTGGAAAAATACTGGTAATAAAATAATGTGAAGGATTATGTTAAACAGGGAAATGCTGGGGTAGACAACTGTAATAATAAAATCAAATTTAACTTAAATGAATTAATAAAAAGCTTTAAAAAAANGGAAATGCTGGGGTAGACAACTGTAATAATAAAATCAAATTTAACTTAAATGAATTAATAAAAAGCTTTAAAAAAATCTCTACTAGCCTATCAAACGAGTAAAGAGTGCACAATAAAGTCTAATGTTGCTGCAACAAAAAAATTACNAAAAAATCTCTACTAGCCTATCAAACGAGTAAAGAGTGCACAATAAAGTCTAATGTTGCTGCAACAAAAAAATTACCATTGAGGCATTTATTTAAACGTTTACGTTGTGATAAAATTAATAATGTTGAAAAAAGTTTATAATGCAAACTACTTACAACGTATTATATTACTATACTGCAGATATAACTTTGAAGTGTTAATGTTAATAAATCATTTAAGTAATGTTGCCGCAACCAAATGTCGTATTACGCTAATAATAACAGGAAGAACAAAATTACTTGTGTTGCTGCGACATTAATGTAATTTCCAACAAACACAAGGTTACACCGACCACAAAAGTGACTGAAAAAAGATTTATCAACTTTCCTTCGTTAAAAAGAAGAAAAAAATAATGTCATACAAAGACGCAGAAATAATAATCATCTACAAGCCCAAAAATGCATTTCCCAGAATTTTTTTTTGCCATTTTTCTAAAAGATGCTATTCTTTATAATTACCGAGTTGCATATGCATCAACCAATTAAACATGTATTTCTTAATATGCTCTGATGAAGACTGGCGTTGCTATACTCAGCGCAGAGTCTTATTAGTTTCATTTTCACTTTCCTAAACCATATCACACTTCTTTGTGATTTTAATCATTTCCATACATTCGACAAATGAGCATATAAAATTCCCGACCTTTATGCAATTTATCTACATTTACAAAAATTTCTGTTNTCCATACATTCGACAAATGAGCATATAAAATTCCCGACCTTTATGCAATTTATCTACATTTACAAAAATTTCTGTTTCTTGGCAAAGTGTATGTGCAAACAAACACATAAATCAAGTTTTACTAGAACGTTCAATGGAATTGTCATCACGTTGTACCCTCCTTAAACGCAATTTTCGACTAGTTGGTGCTGCGCTCTGGTGGCATCGAGAACGCGAATAGCCAACCATAAAGTATGCGGTATATCTACGCAAATTAAAAATAAACTTATCTCCGTAAATATTTGTATTGTGTTCTAAATAGGGCATATGCCGTTGTGTTGTTTATTGTTTAGATTGTGGTTTAAAGAGTTTTGTAGCTAGAAGTAGAATTACAAGAAAAAAACAGTAAAAAATTAAGCTAAAGATTTTGAGTAACTTATTCAAAGTAACGTAGTGAAATCCGTGGAATTATATGGTACGTAGAGCATACAATTGCAAAGCTACAAATATTTTAACACACACTTACAAATATATATCTTAAAATATTTGCAGCTTTGCAGTTGTTATTCGCGTTTGGATTGCAGAACGAGTTTTGGTCGTTATCGATTTAAATAAATTTCATTTCAGCTGTAAGTATTTCATGTAAATTCCTCCGGAACCCGGAACATCTAGCTAAGTTGTATTCACTTGATTCTCTTCACACAGTCAGAAATATCCTCGTGTGGACACACTTATTTCAATACAGTCATCCGTTTCGAGTAATATAGAAATAGTCCTCGAAAATAATTAATTTTAAAAATATGTTTATGGGATGAACTTTGCCCACACTACCTGCCACTCAATCACAAAATGTGTTTGTTTTATTCTTATTTTGGTTTTACAATCTCGCCTAGCTAAAATATATTCTTTGTATAAAGTGCATGCAATACGACGTAGGAAATGGTTCAATGAAGATAATTCTGAACCTTTTACGAGCAAATAGTTCGATTTCCTCTGTGTTTTTAAAACGTAAACGTTTACTCGTTTGGATACAGTACACACGNTTTTACGAGCAAATAGTTCGATTTCCTCTGTGTTTTTAAAACGTAAACGTTTACTCGTTTGGATACAGTACACACGGTGGAGACATAAGTAAACACAAAAACCAATTTTCTACTTGAAAAAAGAAATGATCTGCTCTGTCTCTGGGTGTAGGACGTTTCTTGCGCTGCCGATCTGATGACGTAACAGAACCACGTCAACATTGCACGAGACTCTATGGAATAACGCACGTACTTAACCAACTGTAGCGTTACAGGTATCGCCAAACACTAAAATCGAAATGGTAAAAATTGCTACAACTGAACGAAATTTGTCTGATTACTAGTGAAGATTGCTCTGAAGTAATTGCAGACTGTTCGTTAATAATTAAAGTTACTGAATTTCACTAATTAAATGGCGATTTACATAAACATCCAGTAAAACACATGCCACAATTCATGGGTTACCAGTTTATTGACTTTTGACTAGTCAACAGCACTTTACCAAAAAGAAAATGAATGTGTAAGGTTACAAAAGGTAAAATACTTGGCATAAATTAATTTATTAATATAGGCTACATATTGGATTTTGAAACTAGTCAGGTCTACGCATTCCATAGCTCCTGTATTTTCATAAATTTTGTGATATTTCTATTTGGTAGTGCGTGCAATGGCATGCTTTTGCAGAGGTCCGCGTCGGATTTCTGCCTATCATATCAAAAATAACATTGCGGNGTAGTGCGTGCAATGGCATGCTTTTGCAGAGGTCCGCGTCGGATTTCTGCCTATCATATCAAAAATAACATTGCGGAACCTATTAATTAATTTAATACAGGATTATTAATAAAAAAAAATTTTAAAAGCACTTACTAGAGTAATGTCATTTTTACGGATTATTCGCCACAACATGACAGAAAATATTTTGTGTTATTATTTATGGACCGACAAGCCATATAGAATGTTGCCTGCATTATTTCCTAAAGGGGTTAATTTATTGATTTCTGTCGCCTTTGTAGTTATTCATATCAAGTAATCATTGACCTGTTCTCGGCTGTTGTTGGNGTAGTGCGTGCAATGGCATGCTTTTGCAGAGGTCCGCGTCGGATTTCTGCCTATCATATCAAAAATAACATTGCGAAACCTATTAATTAATTTAATACAGGATTATTAATAAAAACAATTTTTAAAAGCACTTACTAGAGTAATGTCATTTTTACGGATTATTCGCCACAACATGACAGAGAATATTTTGTGTTATTATTTATGGACCGACAAGCCATATAGAATGTTGACTACATTATTTCCTAAAGGCGTTAATTTATTGATTTCTGTCGCCTTTGTAGTTATTCATATCAAGTAATCATTGACCTGTTCTCGGCTGTTGTTGGTTTGGAAACAATACATGTGGTAAAGATGTAAAAGTTATATAACTTTTAAGGAGATATTTTTAAAGCTCTTTCAAAACAGAAATTTTGTTATACCCTATAAAATAGGACTCTAAGCAAAAAAACCTGATGAATTCGACATGTCACGGAATAGGATTTAAAAAGTCCCCTTCAAGGGCACAATGCGGTCAATGATGGAAGAGTACATTAAACCAATGGGCATCCGTATCGTTTCCAAAGGCGACTTGGAAGAGTTGCGGTCCGTGAGACTTGTGGATTTGTAAGCTTAGAACAAGTGTTCACAAAAATACAAAATGAAGCGCTTCATTGGTTTGTAGCTGAGGAAGATTTTGAAATAGTTATATGATTGAGAAAGCTAGTGTGTTGCGTAATTGTATTAATTATTCTTTTTATAGTATCAAGCCCTTCAACCCTGCTAAATCTACGGCCATGCCTCAGCCGATATTAAAGCGACCGACAGAGATGTCATTTCTCATATTGTCAACTGTGACAGCTCTTTTGAATAATTTTCGCAGCAACACTAGGGTTGTGGCTGCAGTCACTGAAACTCTTGTGTATTTATTCTAAATCAATAAGTCTTACGTTTTCTCCCTAATACGTACTCACTACTTCACATAAAGAGTAGTAGATACGCCAAATTCAGTTCAGAATAAACTTTTTCTCAATAGTTTTCCTAAAATATAATGGCAGTTTTTCACCTTTGCCAGGCTGCAAATATATGCAAATGTGTAATTGATACTATAACTAGTTGGAAACTTCGCTGTGCAATCAACTATTTCCTGAACAAATAGGGAAAGTAACATGCATATATGGAGAAAAAAACTTAGCTTTTACAATACGCGTGTATAATAATGTGGTAAATCTGCGTATAATTACTTATACCGTTATTTAAATACAATCGGGAACGATTGACGAAATACTGCTTGAACCTAACATTTTTTAATTTAAAAGAAATCAGTTTTGAGTGTGGCAGTTTTGTGGCTGCGACACAGTATGCTACTTCTGAGTTTTTTGTTCTTGTCCAGTTACATATCTACATATATTTAACATCATTTTCCTCTACGCTCTGTAACATACTTACAAAACAAATTCCAAAAATAAAATTTATATATAGTTTTTTTTTTCTAAAATAAACAGAAATTTATTTAAAAGATAACAATTTTCGTGAAACAACATCATTGCATTATGAGAGTGTAATCCAAATAAATAATGTCCATAAATATACCAACAAATATGAAAAATATTTCTTTGTATAAAAAGTTTCTCTTGAAAGGTCAATCCGAACCGAAAGGAAAGTACGTTTAAATATTTGATTTCACTCTGACAAACCGGAAAGTAAATGATGCCCTTAATGGATTGGCTTCAAAGCTCGGAAGATAAAGCAGTTGCTATACTAAAGTGTCATTATCGTGAGGACGAATTTTGAAAATGCATGAAAAACATGCATGTTGGTATTTATAATTGGAGGAAATTGGCCCGAATTATTTGTATTAAAATATTTTATTTAGCTTCATCTTAATGTCCGTTATTTAAGATATGATTTTTTAATTTACGCAAAGTCTCACTAAACTACAGTGGATGTTTTATTTGTACCTCATTTACAGGCTTTCTATTATTAATTATTATAATTCATTATATCACAACAGTTAAACTACTAATTTTTTCCGTGTCCAGTTTGTGTTGCTTTCAGTCATAGATTGCTACGGACTGAAATTGTACTCTGCATGAGGTATTTATTATCCATTACAGCTATAGCCTTTCAGATATTAAAGGTGATACGTAAACAAGCAATAATGAGTTATTAAAAACGGACAATATAATTTTTCGCAATCATAAATATTATTTTACGCGTCACAATAATAAACGCGGTAATAGGCCTATATCCATAACAAATCGTAAAGTTTACATTCTATAAAGAACATTACAATTTTTCTCCATCTCTTATGCAATAATCAGTTCAGGTCGTTTACATATAATTACTGTTAAGATTTGGGCATCATAACTAATATTATAAATGCAAAAGTGTGTTTGTTTGTTAGTTTGTTTGTCCTTCTTTCACGTCGCAATGGAGCATCGGATCGACGTGATTTTTTGCGCAGAGATAGTTGGAGGGCCGGGAAGTGACATAAGCTACTTTTTATCTCGAGAAAATACCTCATTCTTTAGGGGAAATTCTTTTTGGAAAATGAAAAAGTACACAAACGGAATAACAATACAACGTCGCAACCGAGCAACAGATCGACGTCATTTCTTGTACACAAATAGTTGGAGGGCTGAAAGGTGACATTGGCTACTTTTAATCGCGAGAAAATATCTCAAAAATTTACTCAATATATAATTTCCTTGAATAATTCTATGTTAAGCGACATCCCAATTTTAGTTTTAAAAATTGACAATATATGGCGAAAAATAGTTTAAATTAACTGCATTTACTTTTGGTTTCCTTTGATTCCCTTTTAATTTTGGTTTTGTTGATTAGGAATATTCGAATATTGTTCAATTTACTAGACTGGATTGACCTTCGATATTGATTTGCACTTTGGATTGGATTTGTTGGTTTGGTATTTGTTTTTGTTTACTTTTTTGACTTTTTTTTTTGTTGTTTAGTTTTTCATAGTCTGTTAAGTAAATAATGCCTCGCAAACGAAAATCAAGTCTTTCAAGAGCATCGTCTAAAGCACAAGCGAAAAAATTTGCTCGATCGCAAAAGTCTTCAGAAGATGCCGAACTGAGAAGGCAAGAGCAAGCACAGCGACAAGCTGCTTTGAGAGCCGCTGAATCGCCGGCACAGATTCAGGGAAGCTCGAAGAACAGGCCGCACGCCAGGAACATCTCAGGATATTAGAGACTCCTACCTGGTACTCAACTCCGTCGAGATGAACAGGCAGAGCGTCAAGCTGCTTTGAGAGCCTCAAAAATGCGTGAACAAACGCAGCTGCATTTAGATGAACAGACTGAGCGTCAAGCCCTATTAAGAGCCTCCGAAACGCCTGTTCAGAGCCAACTACGACTGGAAGAACAAGTAGAACAACAGGCTGCTTTAAAGGCATCCGAAACACCTGAAAAGTCACAGGCGAGAAGAATCGCAAACGCGGAACTCCAAGTGGAACGTCGACGAGCTTTTCAGAGAAACACTTGGTCTGCATTTAATGACGCGGCATTTCAATACGATCCCTTCATTTATTATAAGTATCACAGACTTATGGTTATTGGACTCATGGACAAGTCGTGCCGGTTTTGTGGCGCTTTGGAATGGAAAGATGAGACCTTTAGGGATGTGCTGTTCCAGCGGGAAAGTTTCCCTTTCTTTACTTGGTGAGCCAGAGAACCTCTGAAAACTCTCTTTTTGTATGACGTTGATGAATCGCGGCGCTTTTTAAATAGGATCAGAAATTACAACTCGTGTTTCCAAATTACATCTTTTGGAGTTGACAGAGAGATAATAATGCCCGGATTTTCGCCAACGTTTACTGTTCAAGGGCAAGTTTATCGTAGAATAGGTGCGCTATTTTCAGCTGTCAATGAACAGCATACATTTTTGCAGGAATATTTAATTTTTAAAGAAAAAAATGAAACAAACTGCCGCTGCCAATTTTTTCAAGGAGTTGAAACAGACACTAAAGCGTTCCGGTCATGCTAATGCGAAATTTAGATGCACCGCGATAGTGTAACGGGACGAGGCTTCGCGTCAAATAACTTGGGCGGAACATAATTGGTGCCACTATTCTGACAGGAGTAGGAAAGGGCGAGATCGTAATCATCCCCCGGATCCCTATAATCCCCACAGACCTCCCGTTCCAATTCGAAAGGTTGCAGTTCCCTCTCAAGCTTGGTTGTACTATTACAATAAACAAAGCGCAAGGGCAAACATTACAGGTAGCGGGGGTGCACTTGGAAAAACCGTGCTTCTCTCATGGCCAGCTCTATGTCGCATGTTCGCTTGTGCTCAATGCGCAATATATTCACATCTGAGCGCCAGATGGAAAGATTTACATCATCGTGTAGAGTAGCGTCCTAAAATAGTGCTCTGTTATATGTTTATGATCAGTGTCTGTCTACTAACAAATACCGTTATTTATCCCTATGAGTTTGTTACTATAACCACGCGAGCGAAGCCGATGGGTAAAAGCTAAAATATATATATTTATTTATATACACATATAGCAAATACAAACGAATTAGGCCCATCTTGTTTCCAGGTTATGAAATAGGGCAGCGACTGCGCAAATAAACTTACTGTACTAATGTTATACCAAACTTTTTATTAAAGCACAAAACAACACACTGTGCGTTAGACGATCATACAAACGACTAGCTAATCCTGCATCAGCAGTTATCACAAACACTGGAATGACATTTATGCTCGCACTTTTCTGTTGTGTAATACTCATGATAGCTAAGAGGCGATGAAAGGATGAAAAAAACGTTTTTTAAGTTTTCACATGTTTAAAACTGTATGACGTTCAATATTATTTACGCAGCCATGCGAACGCGAAAAAATAAATAGTTTTATATTATAAAGAAATATTCCCACGGTCAAAGCCTATAATTTACTGGAGATTATATACTGTAAGATGCGTCAAGATTTCGGGTTAACTGCTAGGATGCAGAATTTTCGCGTATACAGGATTTTCTGCAATAACAATATCGCTATAGTCTGGCGTCACCGTACAGTGAAAAACAATTGTGAGCAATTTCGCCTGGCCGTTTTTGTGATGTTCGGGGAATTACATTTAATTGAATATAAATAAAATTATCAGTGGTTATAAAATAAGCACGTAATCGTGAACAAAACTTAAGTACTCACGGTGAATAACATTGTTCTCCCCACGTGATAAAAACTTTCGTATGTTCACTTTCCCAGCATGTCACCTCAATATTCTCTTTGGGTACGAGATACGTGTGGAAATAGAAAACTGCATGATAGCCTTCGTACTCGCTAAGAATCTCTCACAACACGTCTTAAGTGAAAAGTTTGTACGAGTGCACTGTCCGTATATACACGGAAATGTGAGTTAATATACGGGAAAGTGATCCGTAATTACGAGAATGGGAGCAGAGATCCGTAAATAAATATTACGGAATGTCTCCGCATTTTCCATGCTTTGAGTATCGGGAACTGTAAAAAAGTCACATGTAGTATTTTTTTAAACTAAGTATTTATGCCTTGAATTGCTACAAGGTGCTCATGGGTTGAGTGGTAAGAATATTGACGCAAAAACCTTAAATTGAGTTCATATTTCGCTCCAAATTAAGATATTGTTGACTTTTGTAATAATTTTATACACAGTAACACACCCGCATAACAAAAACTGAAAATTTTTCCGTTATCTGTTATTTTTTTAAACTACAAAAATCGTGAAACTAGGTATCAAATTTACGCAGGCGTTCCGTGAATTCACGTAAAGTTCTGTGGAATTCAAGGAAATGCCGTTCTTGAAAAGACAACGTGTCCGTATAATTTTACGGAAAGTTCTGGAGAATTATTACCAGCAGCTTTCGGTAAATTAACGAAAACATTTTTCCTAACAGTGTGGAAGAGGTGATAATGTGACCTTGCAACTTATGGAACGACATGCGCGGCGGACACTTTAGCGTTAACTACCTTGCAATTGTGGCATAGCTCGCTCCTCTCATCTATCCATACGCCTCAGAATACCAGTTTCACACTGTGGTTTTCTGGCCTTACCTTCATGAGCAGAAATAGTTGTTTATTTTTCACTATCTGCGCTTATTAACACAGGTTCCCAATAGATGAAGCAAGTTGGATTGAAAAACCCTACTTGTGCTTGTCGAAGAGGAAAATATATCTTCAAAAGCGCGGAAGGATACTATAGGCCTAATAAAAATATGATTCACATGACTAGTTTTACTAAGAAAATACTTTTCGTGAATCTAACAAGGGATGTTCCACGTTAATACCGTAAACTCTAGTTCACGGTAGAACTTAAAGGGGAAAAAATGTATATTTTACGATTTCGTATGTTTATACTACTTAGAAATGTTCATTGTCTCGTAGAGAGAATTACATAAGATCCATACATCGTTTTCTCTACGACAAAGAAAACCATTTCTTTGAGGTTGTTTTGTTTACAGCAACAACGTAGCTGTAATTCAAAGATAATCTTGTAGAAACATTATTTTGCTGTTAATAAAGGTTTTCTTCATACTTTTTTGTCTTATGGGAATATTACCTTTCTTTATAGCAAACAAATAAACATTCTTTGAGCTGCTTTTGACCTCAGTAAATAAATATTACGTCGTACCAAAGATAATGGTTTAATGGTTTTCTGCCGTACATTACAGTTTTAAGTACGTACGAGTATCTGTTGTCCCGACTCAAACGTTCATAAATCAATAAGTATATTCTGCAGTTCCGAAGCTGCAGCTGAGCGAATTTGCAGTCCTCCTGCAGACGTTTAGTGTTATTCTGAGGTTCGGTGGTTATCCACATCACTTATCTCAATTCTTCCCAAGAGGTGGCATTGTATTCTGATCCATGTTACTACCTTAACTAACATGCCTATCAGAAGTAATAAGAATGAGCAGTAACAAAGTGGTCATGTGGTGCAAGATGTCATTAACACAAGGTGTGTGGGTTCGAACCTCGGAGCCGCCCTAGTTTTTTTTTGTTGGTATTATTTTGAAATATTTTTTACATCTCTCTTATGTACAAATTACGTTTATTTGTCAGAGCAAACATTTTCTTTACAGCGTAACTGACATTACCAGTAAATGCGTCTGCTGAACTACCGCAACGACAAAGCAAAGTTATCATTGTTATTACTATGTAGATGAAAGAAAAATTATGCTTGTAGCAAGGCTGCTTTGGAGTAGTTCATATTTAAACAAATGTTTCTTTGTGGCAACAAATTATGTGTTGCAGCAAAGAAAGGGTTTTTACAGTGTAAGAGATCCGGTTTACTGAGAATAACACATAAACCTGACACGTCGATACATTAGAATATTTTAGTAGGCCTGTTTGTGTGTAAAAATTCAGAGATTCTATGAAGCCGAACAATGGGGACAACTTCAGGAGGTGATTCCTGAACAAGAAACGATCATAAATTTCATGTAAATTATTTCCGAAAATGTACAGAAACACTGTAAAATGTACAAAAAAAACTGTAATTAGAGCAACTGGACATTAATTGAAAAGCGCAACAAACACGGGAGGTGAGAAAAATGAGAAGCAAGCCGAGAAGAGAGCTGTGCCATGTATGGTCGGGCCACGGAACATATCACACTCAGCTTGCGCAGTGTTGGAGCAGCTGGGTTAGTGCAAGGATGTGTGTTCCGTGTTGCAGTTCAAGTGGTCCCAAGGCGCAGACACTGGAACAACGCGTCAATGAAGCCTTGGGCCACTCTTCGTGTTCAAGCGGGAACGCTGTAGAGGGCGCGTGCTCATGGCGGCCAATCAGGACATTTCCTGTGACGTGCCACAATAACTGTCATACCATAGGCATACATTCTGAAGTTCTTCGACATTGATATTTGCAATTAGTTATTTACTGCACCACTACTCTGATTACAATGTTGTTGTACATTTTACACTCATCCTCTGCATTTACTGACATAATTATGTTATTAATTTATGCATATTTTTGTCCGTTTACCTTTTAAGAAACGCCTCGTGAAGTTTGTCTCCATTGTTCGGCCTCATCCTGTATTCAACAGATTAATAATGCAACTGTTTAATTACGGCTTACAGAATTATTTTGAAAAGCATATTTCTGGATAAGAAACAACTTTAATATACTATATATAGGTATAATTTCATATAATTTGTAACAGGCAAAGTGATTCGTTACAGTGTGTTAGCATAGGTAAGCTTATTTCTCCATTGATGACTGATTCTTCCAAGGAACAAGTTAATGTTAGTTACGCTTCATTACTGGCTAAGACGTGTCGTTGACCAAAATTTTGTTCACCAATGTGAGATCCAACACTACTGAGAGTATTACTGAAGATACAAGTTTTTATGAAATGTATAATTTACTGTACTTATTGTGATTGGAAACTTATTGTTTTATTTTGTTTTTGCTTCCTATCTTATGTTGTTATTTGGAGTGAAAAGGCAGCTCGTATGAATCAATATAGTACTTATAATTAGGTCCGAGAAAAATTACATTCCAATATTCGTATATAAATGTAATTTTTAAAAAATGTTAAAAACATTATGTTTTGTAATTGTTAAAATTTCAATCACATAACATGTTGGTATAGCCTATTTGTGTGTGTGTGTTTACATAATCGTATTGTTATTTTAACGTCCCGATTTTACCAAAATAGGAAAATTAATTTGAAGCAAAAGTGGGAAGATATGTGTCTGTATGACACCCAGTTATGAGTGACGTAGGTATAAAGCGTTCTACTNATTTGAAGCAAAAGTGGGAAGATATGTGTCTGTATGACACCCAGTTATGAGTGACGTAGGTATAAAGCGTTCTACTTCGAAAGCGTACTTATGAAGCGCACCCGCTCGTATGTATGAAAGGTGTTATATAGTCTCCTCTATCGGTGTTAATTACAGGTGGAGTGTCTAGTTATCACCTTTATTGATTGCCTGTGTTGATACAACACGTAAGCTCCTGTCCCCTAACTAATATCTTGTTACCCAATATTAATAGCAGCCTCGGAAGCCTAAATGTCAAATGAACACTTCTTTGCATCATTCATTATTCCCACAATATATTGACGTTGAAAAATTATAAACAATAAATTCTTATGAAACTGATTTTCTTTCCACAGTACATCTTGCGTTTTAAAAAATAGCAGGTTTTTGGTTCGTACTCATTTATTATGTTTCATCAAACTGTATAAGTTTTTTTTTATTCCACTGATAACCCCCCTCCCCCTCCACCAGCAACTTCATCACCACCCTACGAAAATCGCGACATACCAAATTAATTCCTCAAATGCTTACAATGCATATTAAGATTCATTCACCATTTCTTTAATTTAAGCTGTTCCCCAACTCACATATCTACGTACAAGCCCGATATTGCATTTCTGCCCCGAAAATAATATGTATTAATGCCTGTGAATTGCTTCATTATGCTTCTGAGCGAATGACAGGCATCATTACGACGTTCACAGAGTCGAAGTTGGAAGTGCTTCCTGAAGCGCCGGCGACTTGAAGTGGATTCGCGTGATAGCAGATCTCGCCTACCAGACGTTCGAAGGCGATTCTGCTTGAGCCGCCTTTCCTACGTCTCAACCCTTGCGGTGTGGAAAATGCCCATTTTACCGATAGTTCGGTAGGCTGTCTTGTTATCGTGCGTGCCATCCACACAGACTACAATTTAGGATGAAGAATATATGTTAAGACTAAGAAAGTCATGTGGAGGAAAGACATGGGAAATGCATCACAAATTATGAAACTAGATGTAAAGAGAAATTAAAAGGAAATGCAGGACAAATCAGCATCCTCGGAGCGCAATTGATATCTTAAAGGGAATGAAATCTCATACGCCTTAAAGATATTTGGATGGTTATTCTTTTATTTACTAAATGTTTCAATTAGCAAAAACCATTCATGAAAACAGTATGATACGAGATACAATGTATATTTTTCTAACAGATTTTTTTTACTGTTTTTCGAATAAAAACGTACTTATAAATAACACAAAATAAATACATATGCAAAAGGAGTAGTTGTAAAATTTATAAAAATTTAATATTTAAAACCTTATAATACAATTTATAAACAACCTTTATTAATTTCTATTGCATTTTAACTTCTAAAAAGTTTAAACTATAAATATCGTCCAAAATAATTTATTTCTACATAATATGTAAATTTAAATATCATAGGCCAGTAGATAAATACGTTTTGTTAATTTTAGACAATTAATCTTGAGTATTAACTGGTTTTGTAGTTTACATCCCTACAGGTTTTACACAGTGAATTCAGCACTTTTCAAGCAAATATTTAAAATTGTCATTCTACGATTGTGTGTATTTCTACAATGGACTTCTTCACAAGTAGGCCTTATCTATGCATTGCTAAAGCGACAAATTAAATTGTTAGAAACCCTTGTAACTTTTTTCAGAAGAATCCAATTTTTCATTTAAGGGTGTATCCAAAATAATACGTCTAAACGTGTCATAATTCATGACAAAAATTACTGTAGTTCGTACACTGACCGTGTCAGGAGGTTACTGTATGGTACCCGCCAACCTGGAACGCAAAATGTTTTGCAGAGTGTTTGAAATATACAGTATGTTCTCAAAGAAAGTTACTGTGCGTGTTTACAAACTTTCTCGTGGTACAAGAAATATTTCTTCTCGCTTTACCAAAATACAATTTTTAAAACAGCTCGCACTACGTAATTATTATTTTTAAGGCTTTCAAGTTGGCCACAAACATTTTAGACTGTGATATCTTAAAATATTTTCACGCGAATTACTGCGAATCTGGTTAGAACCCATCAATGAACTTTACTTAAAACCTATTGCAAATGAAGTTATATGGTCAGCTATGTAGGGTTTCGCCTGCCTGCGGCTTTGTTTGTGCGTTCGCTGTCTGGAAACGCATTTACTCTAAGGCTGACCTTTGTTCACTCATCATTCTCCTCATCGCCTCTATGCACCAGGTGCTCAGCTGATGCGCACTCTGTCCGCCGGCGACTTGCCTGAACGTGACATTAAGCGATGGCCCTATATTTGTATTGCACGTTAATACATATGAAATTACGAAGCGAGACTACAGACAACTCTTGAGTTTCAGTATAGAACATTTAGCAGCTAAAATTGGATTCTTAAAACATCCGTTATAGTCATTTGCGCACTAAAAAAAAATCCTTGTACTTAAAATTAGAACTTATAGCCTAACTTGTTCTTGGGCACGAAACGTTTCTTAAATGTTTTTCGTGTTCAGATACCAATACAAAATATTCAACCCTTTTTTTTTAATCTTTTGTTTTCTACCAAACTTCCCTAACGAACTTCATACGTAAACCAGGTGGAACTCTTACAGGTTTACATGGCGGTTTTGTAGTTTGCACGCAAAGGCGATGTGGCACCTCATACACGAGTCAGTGTCGCCCTTTTTGAAGCTGTGCCACGAACACGGAAAACAGCTCCAAGTGAGCGGGAGAGTTAAAATATACAGAGTTATTAGTATGGAAAATGTTTCAACGGTCAGTATTTATCCGTGTACTATGTGCATCATTGTGTAAGCGTGTTATTTTGACGTGAAAGGGTTCGTCTTGCGCACTATGTGTTTGCATGTAAATGCGTGTATCTATATACGTGTCACATACTACGCTCTAGCATACTTCATGGTCACTTATAAAATAACATAAGCTCAAAGGTTCTATCTCGTGAACCCGTGTTAGTTGATCCGTTGCTAAGGATTGTGTAGTACGCAAAGTCATCCACGAAAAAATTTTTCTTTAAAGTTGTCACAAAAATGTAATGATTGGTCATTTTTTATGATAATCAAACACAATGCAAATAAAAGCCTAAAATCACTGTACACGCTCCGTAACAGAAATGATGAACTACGAATATAAAGCGTATCACTATAGTCTCATGGCATACTTTAAATTCTACACTACTTGCACTTGGCAAGTTACAAAGGCGAAATAAAATTTGATGTGTTTATAATGGCCAACATTATCACCACTTTTAAATGATTAGGACACACCATGACAAAAGCTGGTCCCATAACTTTATTTGCATCAGTTTTTGAAACCAGCATGCCGCACAATACCAGGGACATATACAGAACAATTCAAGGAAAAATATCATCGGATATGTCGAGATGGTTGGGTATTTGAAATGTGTACTTATTATGAAGTTCAAATTTATCGACAACTCTACTGTGTACCTGGTGAAAAGCATTTCCCTGCAGAATTTCATTATACTGGCCCGCACAGCAGTACTGCGTAGCAAATGCCGGACATAATGTTTCGAGGCGCTCACACGATAATTTAACAAGTAGGCTAATAATTTTTAGTTGTTAGTTGTCACAGACACAAAAACTAATAACTGAAAATAAAAATAAAAGAAACTAATAGACAAAGCAAAAGTTAAAATAAAAATTGTAAATATGCCAACAAATGTTTTAAGCAAAGAGCTGTTATTATTTCGCATAATAGCTACTAACTGTTTCGGCCTGCCTTTTACTTTGCAGTGCAACATAATTTCTTCCAACGGTCTGTTTCAATGCAGGATGACAATAGTATTGTCACGCGCCTAGTTAAATAATTTTAAGCTACCTACAAATTTACCTGAAGGACTCCATACTCTCAATTTAGTATAAACAGCATCTAAAGAATGAATAGGGTGACAAGGTTTTAAAAATACACAAAAAAAGCAGCTAATATATATGCATCCTACATATAAACTGCCTAATCTAGAGAAAAACCAAAAAATTAAGACAAAAATACATTTAGTCTCTTAGTCGGGACTTTGAAAATTACTTATTTAAAGTTATATTTTTTATTTGCCAACAAACGCCACTTGGGAAAAAAAGTGGGACAGTTCTTAAAGCGCACGTGTATGTTTAGTATCGCTGTAGACAGAATTTCGGTTTGATTCTAAAACTGTTCTCGTATACTGGCCTAAACTTTCTCTGCAGCAACTTCATAATTGGCAAGTAATAACAAATTCTATTTTAAGGAAACTCTGAAATCCGTACTGCTGCTGTGGATGCAAGGCCTATCTATATCTCAANTAATAACAAATTCTATTTTAAGGAAACTCTGAAATCCGTACTGCTGCTGTGGATGCAAGGCCTATCTATATCTCAAAGCTAAGGGAATTTATCGATTCGAGGGCTGTTTTAACATATTTACTGATAAAGTTTTTTGTAGCAATCCTTTATATGAACAAATTTGTTACCGTATACATTTTGTGGAACATCTTAATAAAATTTTTTCTTTTCTACTGCATGATAGTTAAAAGTTGAAGAAAACGGAGGTACTGTTTCTCAAAGTGAGTGTGATTAAGGCGAAATAACATAAATAATAAAGGGATATTTAATTTCTAATGTTATCGTCATTACTAACAGTAAAAAAATATTTTCCTGAAACGTTAAGCGCAATTTTGCTTCTTCACGAAATTCTATCCCGGCGATAGATATAATTTTTACTGTAGAGAGACTTATCTTAGATTCTTGCTTATTTTCAGTGTATTAATAAATAATCTTACTACAAGAATAAGACTTCCAATATACCTTAATTGCGTAAGAAGATAATAAGTGCATTTTTTTAATTTATCACAATCCAGTTATAAAAAAGATCGAAACGATTCTTTGGCGTTATCAGAATTTCAGTTCGGGAACTTCCTTTCTTCTTAAGCAACAAAGGTATATTGGAAACCAACNAATAACAAATTCTATTTTAAGGAAACTCTGAAATCCGTACTGCTGCTGTGGATGCAAGGCCTATCTATATCTCAACGCTAAGGGAATTTATCGATTCGAAGGCTGCTTTAACATATTTACTGATACAGTTTTTTGTAGCAATCCTTTATATGAACAAATTTGTTACCGTATACATTTTGTGGAACATCTTAATAACATTTTTTCTTTTCTACTGCATGATAGTTAAAAGTTGAAGAAAACGGAGGTACTGTTTCTCAAAGTGAGTGTGATTAAGGCGAAATAACATAAATAATAAAGGGATATTTTATTTCTAATGTTATCGTCATTACTAACAGTAAAAAAATATTTTCCTGAAACGTTAAGCGCAATTTTGCTTCTTCACGAAATTCTATCCCGGCGATAGATATAATTTTTACTGTAGAGAGACTTATCTTAGATTCTTGCTTATTTTCAGTGTATTAATAAATAATCTTACTACAAGAATAAGACTTCCAATAGACCTTAATTGCGTAAGAAGAAAATAAGTGCATTTTTTTAATTTATCACAATCCAGTTATAAAAAAGATCGAAACAATTCTTTGGCGTTATCAGAATTTCAGTTCGGGAACTTCCTTTCTTCTTAAGCAACAAAGGTATATTGGAAACCAACNATTCTTTGGCGTTATCAGAATTTCAGTTCGGGAACTTCCTTTCTTCTTAAGCAACAAAGGTATATTGGAAACCAACAATTTTCATGACTAATTATTTTCTGCAGTTGTCCGTGAGACTGGGAAGCCCGAAGAACACGTGATCTCAATAGGGCATGTTGATTGCATAACATTCAGCAGGACATGCACGAGGTTTGTATTTAAACTTATTTCATACTTAAGCATTTATTTGTTGTCTAGATAGATAATTTGTTCATCGAGAATCAACGATCTGACTGGGCTTCGTTTCGCTATTATATTTCGACGCTAAGCCATTTCCGTCATGTTCCCTTTAAAAGGGGCGTGTGTCCCCCCGGGGGGTTGGTTGGGGGGTGCAGCCATAAAGCAGACACGCGCGCGCGTACGCACGCACGCCATAGGTGCGAAACGCGTCAGAAGGGTGATAAATTCCCGACTCGCGGCCCCTTCACCACCACCCTCCGCGGCGGACCTGGTCGCTGACACAAATACAAGGCCGGGATACAGATGTGGCTATTAGCGTACCTTCCACCACCGAGCTATGCGAATGTGTGTCGAAGGGTTGGACGAGGCAGGGTAATGCTCTCGCCTGGAAGAAGGGGCGAGGGTGGCAGGAGAAATATTGTCCGACCCTGCGGTCCCTTCCCCGGCCACTAGCCAACCCCGGCCTGGGCGTGGATTACAAAACACTTCTCGTCGTACTATTCCAAGAGAGGAGTACCGGTAATATTCGTTGCTAGTCTGACGTCGTAATGCCGTATATACTGCGATTAANGTACTATTCCAAGAGAGGAGTACCGGTAATATTCGTTGCTAGTCTGACGTCGTAATGCCGTATATACTGCGATTATTATCGTATCTAACCGCTTAGTGATGACGTAATTCTTTTAATTATTCTGTAACTGTGTGCTTTCTTATTTCACTAAACAACAGTTAGAGTCCCTAGTGGATATTGCATGTATACAACAATGCCACATTGTCAAGCACNCGCTTAGTGATGACGTAATTCTTTTAATTATTCTGTAACTGTGTGCTTTCTTATTTCACTAAACAACAGTTAGAGTCCCTAGTGGATATTGCATGTATACAACAATGCCACAGCGCTTTTTAATTTTTATTCATTGTCTGAGTACTAATAATTTGAGAAATTAGAAGAGTGTTTTGAATTAACTCAGAATAACATTAAATTTTGTTTAGCATAGAAACATGTTTCACTGACTCAAAAATTGTTATATATGTTTCGTGTATACGGTGTTTGGAGCATTTTACTCGCGTGAGAAATTCAGCCGAAGGAAGCGTGGCGTCATTACAGTTCGACGAGAGCGCACGTATGATGAACTTGTATCGCACAAAGAACACTTAGAAACAATCAGCAGAGAAGTGACAACAGAACAGTTCTGTCAGCGGGCTTGAGAGTAGCAGTGACCAAACCTGTGAACCAGCAATCCAAGTATTGCTGAAGTTGTTCTGTTGAAATAACTATCTGTTCTGTAGGGNAGTAACCAAACCTGTGAACCAGCAATCCAAGTATTGCTGAAGTTGTTCTGTTGAAATAACTATCTGTTCTGTAGGAAAAAAAAATATTGATCTGCTGAATGGACTGCATTAATAGTTGCAGATACACTCGCAGACAAGACCTCGACAATCAGTTCTTCTGCAGTCATCTACGTTAACATTAGTGAGATGGTACTTGCGACCAAACTGATTGCTATCTCTATATTATCAGTATAAACGGGTTACGGGTGCCGCCTTTTTNAGTGACCAAACCTGTGAACCAGCAATCCAAGTATTGCTGAAGTTGTTCTGTTGAAATAACTATCTGTTCTGTAGGGAAAAAAAATATTGATCTGCTGAATGGACTGCATTAATAGTTGCAGATACACTCGCAGACAAGACCTCGACAATCAGTTCTTCTGCAGTCATCTACGTTAACATTACTGAGATGGTACTTGCGACCAAACTGATTGCTATCTCTATATTATCAGTATAAACGGGTTACGGGTGCCGCCTTTTTGAAATAGCAACCATTAATATAATACTACTGCGAAAATTATTACGTCAGGCATTGAAACATATAACCAATACTAACTCCCGCCATTCCTGTATATGAACGCCAAACCGAAAGCGTTTATATTTTTTTAAATTCAATAAAGGATAATGGAGAATGTGTGAATCACCAGTAGAATAAATTAAGATGTGACTTCACTGCTACACGCTTCACATAGTTTTTTATATTCCTTTTTGAGCAGAAGAAGTTCCTCTGTTAGATTGTTTCAGGGAATTGCATTAAACACACATGCCAGTAAAAAAATCGAGTATACAAAACACGATGACTCTGACAGAAATGTGATCGTATGGACCAAACCCACCCATGCTGTTATGTATAAAACGTTGCTTCAACATGACCACTTAAAATATACCTAAGTCTTTCTTTACATAGTTTCCGCAACAGCTCAAATTTTTAACAAACTAAAATAGTATTCTGATGGTAGTACAGTTTCGTTGCTGCTATTGTAGAACCATGTGATATCTTAGGACTGTTTGGTTGTAACTTCTCTGATGATTTATTTTCTGTTTCAATGGAACAAATGGAAAAATAGCGGACTGTGTTTTTCCCAAGAGAATATTATTAGACACTAAACATAAAGCTTATAATTTAGCGCATGGAAAATTATCCCGCTCGTATTTTAAGAGCCTGGGCTGTGAGTTTAACGCGCGGGTGTTTCGGAATTTCGTTCTCATCGTCCCAACGTTGAACTTGAGCCCGACATCAAGCCACCGTCTGTAACTGTGTGAGTCACCTAGTTCTTTTCCGGATCATTGAACGCACACATGTAGCGCGGAACTATTATTCCCCCCCCCCCACCGAGGTTGTAGCATTAATATGGATCATAGCGCTTTCATAAGTTATTCCTCATGTCACGTAAAGGGCTTTTTTTAAGCAAGTGCTCGCAATATCCTTAAATTGCACGGTGATAAGCTCATTACAATCTGTGTAAACTGTAGTTAACAGCAATGAAAATAATTCGTTTACAACAATTGGTAAAATATTTATCATTGTATGTTGAACAGTTCACGAACAAAGTTAGCCCCTAACTAAAGATAATACTTAAATATAATAAGCATTTATGAAAACCCTTAACTAAATATTTTATATTTCAAACAGCTAGTTGAAATATCAATTTTTTATTGGGACTGGCAGATATCATGGGCGATGGGGTCTTAATATTTTACTTATTATCAGCACATAAAACTCCATTAGGTCTATATTTTAATATTTTGGCTGTACGCGAATATTAACTTTTCTTCGCAAGATATGTGCTTATAACTGTAAACAAAATTACCTCTTACACATGCCTCAGTTTGTCGTTCAGCATCGTAAAATTTAGGTGTTATATTTAATAACACAACAATTAATTTAAATTTTAATTTAAAATTATATTCATAGTCTTATCAGTGATGATCAGAAAGTAAGTCAGCCTCTATTGAAAAAAAAATCGTGTGTATAAGCAAATGAGATAATCTGCGTTTAATGCTCAGATTTATTCTTGAAACCGTGTGATTTTAAAAACGAAATTTTCTCCCCCGTGCGATTAAACTATCCAATATTAACACCTCACGTGATTGAGCACAGGTTCGTGCCAATTATTACTTAATTACAGCTTTGAAAAGTAGAACAAAACTATGTTGGTGTTTAGGTACAAAGTATGTGAAGGAATTGCTTTTCTGTGAACATTACATCAGCTTGCAGCAGTTGACCTACATTCGTCTCGTCTACAACAGTCAGTTTTTCACGAATAATTATTTCTAAACTCCTTCACTGAACTACTATTTCAGAAATAACAAACCTTAAAATAATGCACGGAAATAATCAAGCTCATAAAATTATTGGCCGAAATATTTTAGTTACAACACATGGTGAAAATTTAGGACCCGTACGAAGTTTGGGACTGTCTTTCATATGTGACTTTTAAACTTTAGTAAAAGCAATGATGGTGGTTTAAGATAAGAGTTCATTGGCAATGCGGGTCAACTTGATTGTTACAACCAGCTGTTAAATTCGCTACACCCTACTTATTTGGCACGGTGTAACATGTGAACGTTTCAGTTCGAACGAGTTTTGGGATTAATTTCTATAACATCGTTCCCAAACCATCAAGCATCAAGCCATTTTCGAAATTCTGTATACCAGTTTTTCTAACCCACTTCCAAATGCATTTCATATTTTAAAGCACCACATCTCGTCGCGTGAGTTTCTGACATCGAAACCGGAGAAAAACAAGAATTTCCACTTCGCGTTTCAAGCATAATAAAACCTCAGCTTCGACCTCTCACTCCTTACAAACAACATTACGTGTATCGAGGAAAGTTTTTGTATCCGAAAGTGAAGAGAACGAACAAAATGCATAATAGTATGTAGATGTATCACAAAAAGACGTATCTGTGGTACAAAACTATGTGAAATATGATTACATATTTGAAACTCCAAAAAGTTCCAAACTTTAACTGATAACTGAGGTGGGTTTGGAACGTAGGAGAATCATCAAAGAGAACTGCATAGGTCGATCTCCCCCCGTCTTTCTGTAGCGGAAGAGAGACTACGGAAAACCAGTATATATCGAAATCAAAACGCATAAAAACTTTTATTTGCGATGCGTTTTTTCGCCGGTTAACACAACATTCAGCATTGTATATGCGCAATAAGCTTGGATGAATTATGGAAGTCTTAAACACCCAAATATCTTTTCTGAATCGCGTTGCTGCTTGTATTGAGTACTATATATATGTATATAGGACAACCTATGTATTTTCTAACGGCAAAGAACAAAAATTACGGGGCTTTTGGAAACAAGCATTTTAAGACATGTTACATTTTATTACAAACATAATTTTTTTTTTTTTTTAATTGTTCAGCACAACTAAAACTAGTGCTTTACGACCGATACTTCAGATTCCTAAACCTGCTAGCTTGATACGCAAAAACAGACACCTACAGTGAAATCTGCAGAAGAATTCACATGAAGTAAATGATAACGATCACCACTCACTTTTGCATGGTACAGTACGATAAGCTCATTAATTGCACGGAAAGGTTTTTGCGTCGCCTAGCTTTAGTTTACTGAATATTTTGATGTTATAGATGTCCCTGAATTTTTTGTAGCTTAACTTTTGCTGACAACTTTTCGACAATACCTTGTTTAATATTTTATGAACAGCTTAGTTTATTTTATTTATGTAAAACAAAAACAGAAATAAGTTTCTTCAATCACATGTTTACAGAATAACTATGAAATTTTAAAAAAAATTTATTTGAGACAGACGAGTTACCATAGTAGTATTATCTAATGGAGTTCAACGTCAGAAATATAAACTGTATTTTCGCCTCTCATTAGCTTTATTGACTATTAGTATGGGGACACCGCACTAAAATTATTTTGTTCTTTTTGAAAGTGAGCCAACTGTGCAGTTGACGTGGGTGACACATTTTTTTCTAACCGGTAATTTTTATAGGCGAAAGTTTAAATCGGAGGAACCTTGTTCTCAGCTACTTACTAGTCAAAAAGAACGAGTAAGAAACTGCTAGTTATAAGAACTGGAAGTCAATGATAATAAGCGAAATATTACTAGGAGATATGCCAAGTTAAATCGCAGAATGTTGAGTTTGTTTATTTTTATTTTTACTCCAAATACAGGATAATATTTTTACCCTGTCACCTCTACTGCCTGACCCTGGTGGTGGCTCCAGAACCATAGATGGCACTTTTCTAAATTTGAGTACCGAGTGCTGCCCCCACTCGCGACGAGATTTTTTGGATGCCACAAGACACTGAGCACAGCAATACATGTTTCCCATTTAACCGTGCTCGATATACATAGACTACAACGAAACTAATTTTCCTTTTCGTTGAAGTACCTACGTAAGATGCAAATTAGTTATAAGACTAAAATATGTCACGTATGATATTCGAACTCAAGACGAGAAACTTCTGGAACAATTCAATTTGTAAGATTTAACGAAAGAAACGTTCGGTCAAAGAGCGTTTGCGTTATAGACGCGCATTAACGAGGTTTTCACTTCGCCAAGTGTGAAACTCACGAAAGAACACTTTTGTCTGCAACCAAGGACTTCTTCAGACCAGCGTGGGTAATGTTCGTGTCGTCACGTGCGGCGTTATAAAGTTATTGCCCAAGGAACTGAAGTGAAACACTACACCCCATAATCCTCCCTCTTTCATCGACGAATCGCCTTGAAGATATTGCAGACAGTCCGGACGAAACACGTACAAGCGAGTCACATGCCAACTGAAGCCTTTTATAGCTATTGTCAGTAATACATCTTTCATAACTTAGTTAACACGGGCAGCGAAAGCACGCGTGTCATCAGACGCACGAGTGGAACCGAGGAAATGGCGAGAAGTAAGAGAAAAAATTACCCATGTGACAATTCTTCTCAGTTTGTCGGTTGTATAGGAACACGTGAAGACTATGTTTTGAAACACGTCGTCAGCCCGGCAACTCAAGACTCGTCACAATGAAGGCTACTACAGATCTCAATACGTTTCTGAAGCAGTTTACAGTTTACAGTTTTAAAGCTGTTGAAAGTCATACTGTAAAGAATATTAGTTCAGTTAAGAATGATGGGAAAATCGAAGCTTTAACAACAGCACTATTATCAATGACGAGACTTTACACAGGCCTACAGCTGGATACTAATTCAGGACTACGCCCAGCCTACAGACATTAATTTACTATATATCGAGGATGGGCATTTTTTTTTAGCTCTCCCTGATTTTATTTTAAAATTAAATTTTACTGTGCATGTAGGTGTTATTACGGTATGGCCTTTCTTGTATGACATTTTGTGAAACGATTATTATACTTTATTTGATTGTTAGAAAAACAGAGATACGTGTATTTTGACAGGTGATTACAGAACGACACGGAAGGTGGCGGGAGAGTGTACGAGACGTAGCAGCCACTCTGGGGACGCAGATAAGGGCGAGTTTACCTGAGTCCTAGGAAGTGCATAGAAGAGCTCTCGCAGCTGCAGCGGGTCAGAACTCGAAGCTGCGAGTCTCGGCGCTGTGCTGCCGGCGACGGCCGCTAGGGGCGCTGCTGCTCGGCGACGACTACGCCGCTCCCGTGCGAGCGTGCCCGCCAGTTGCACGCCTTCGCTCCCTCTATTGTCTGCCTTCTGGGCGGGGCGGGGGGAACTACTTTCCCCGGGCTCCCTTACGATCACTCTCTCTGTGTGACTCGACCTTGCTTCAAAACTGTTCTCAAATTCCTTCTCGAAAAAATTTCTCTGCTCGTGCCTTTCTCGCTACGAGGAAATTATGAATAAATTCTATTTCATCTCTGGAAGCTGTCTCTGTCTTTGCCCCTCCTTAAAGTTGCAGATATGTAAACGAAATAATTTGTAGATATATTATAAGCTATGATAACAAGAAAACTTGTCAACGAGTGGACAAGCGTGCAGGCAACAACAAACGAAGCAATTACGAAGGTGAGTAATTCGAAATGAGCCCGGCAGTTTCTCCCCCGGAAGTGGCGGTCCTGTCGCGCCCCCTGTGTCGTCGTCGCAGAGGTCCGTAAGAGTTGGCGCGCGTTGCCTGACTGCTAGGCGCAGCTAGCAACAGGCTGCC